>JAEQBH010000363.1:0-420392 GCA_016808115.1 Tetrastigma voinierianum
GTGGAAGGTGGACAAGCGTCCCATGCTCCATCGATCTGTGAGCAAGGTCAAGCAAGAGGAGGTGCGCATATCCTCTAGCCAGATAACCAGCACTCAAAGAAAGCAATACAACTAGCTACGCTTGTTCTCAAGAACACCATAAAGAGAATGACAAAATATCGACCCATAGATTTTCTTAAAGAAGAAAGATGATGAGCCTTCCATGGCGGAAAATTGGCCTGAAGAACTCGGGAAGAATACAAATGGTATTGCACACTGCAGGAGAATTTAGAGTGTGCGACCTCTTTACTCTAAGATGAGGAGGCTTACTAGTGGTGGGTCATGACTAGACCTCGCACTCACTCAGAGTGTTACACAGTTCTTCCCGACAGAATTCAGAAGCAACATGGGTCAGATTCATCTCGATAACATGAGACGAGTTTACAATTTGGAATAGACAGATGAGTGTGGACTGAGTACTGTAGAGAATATATCCGATTGAGCAAATATGCTCTCGAGATGCTAGTGACTGAGGAAGAAAAGGGCATGCGCTCAGGATGGCCTCACCGGACAGAGCCTGGGGCCCATGTCGCCGTGATTCTTCCATGATGATTTTCTAAGATCGTGACATGTGCTTTAAAATGCTAAGAGTGACAGCAAGAATATGAAAGAAAAGAAAAAGACTAGGTAAGAAAAATCCCACATCAAGCTCCTATCAAAGACTGTGAGTAAGAAGCTTAGGAGGTCGACAAAGTTCTAACAAATTTACAAATACAAGGACTCACCGACATCGGTAGTAAGACTATTCTATTGGCACCGTCAGTTGCTAGTGCACCAGGAGGTTCTTCGAGAAGGCCAGCTCCTCCTTATTGCACACATTGTGGGAGGAAACATAAAGGAGAGTGTTGGAGATTGAAATGTGCTTGTTTGGTTTGTGGGTCCACTGAGCACAAAGTGAAAGATTGTCCTAGAGCTCGTTCTTTCACATTACCCCGGACTGGGGGTACAGTTTCAGTAGTGCAGAAGAGCAACAAGGATAATAAGAGTGTTGCATCATCGAGTGCACCGAGACAAGCAACACAGACCATGGGTAGACAATATGCTCGTGCTCTAGCTAGAGCATATGCAATGAAGAGCAATGGTTACAAAGATGCACCTGATGCTATAGTTGTAACTTTATATCTTCGAGAGGCTACCAGACATGCATTGATAGATCCAGTTCAACCCATTCTACATTTGTAATCGCTTACCCGGAAGCCTAGTAGTTTACCAAAAAGAGAAACCGAGTATGATATCTTGGTGACAAATCCACTCGCAGTGCCAGTGTCATCGTGAATAGCCATGCAGATCATTTCCATCGTATCATCAGAGTATGAGTTTCCGTGAGACTCGATCGAAGTTATCATTCAGAGAGCTTTAGATGTGATATTGGGGATGGATTGGTTGTCCCGGACAATGCAGAAGATCAGGTGAATAAAATAGAGCGACTTTAAGGATACCGAGTGGCGAGGAAGTGACTTTTATCTACAAGAGGCCGAACTAATTCTAACGTGATGACAAATTGCCACGCCTAGAACGTATGGTCTGCAATGTTTACTTACGTATGTGATAGATGCCAAAAGTAAGAGCTTCATTTATCGTATATCCCTACGCTAGTGAGTATTTGATGTGTTTTCGAGGAGTTGCCAGGATTGCCTCCAGGTATAGAGATTGAGTTTAAACTGATTTGTTCGTGCCACTCCGACATCCATTACATCAGAGAACAGACTCATGGGAGTTAAAAGAATTGAAGTTTCAGCTGCAAGGAATCGTTAGAAAGGGATTTTATTTTGTCCGAGTACTACCATGAGGAGCTCCAATGCTCTTTTGTTAAAAAGAAAGATGGTACGCTCTTGCCAGGTGTTGATTATAGGCAACTCGAATAAATGATGCAAACAAGAATGAAATTTTTTTTACCTGTGATTGATGACTGCCTTGACTTAATTGAAAGGTGTTGTTTTTCAAAGATTGACTTACGATCCGCATCACTCACCAAGGACGTTGATGAGGATGCGCATAAGACGGTCGCTCAAAACGCCGACATGGCATTATGGAGCTCCTCAGAATGTCGCTTGGTCGATAAATGCACTAATGTGGCTCATGGACTTAATGAATCGTGTTTTCCGACAGAGGATCACTTGCCGTGGTGTTTAAATGACATCCTTGTGTATCAAAAGGATCGAAGATCATGATACACACCTTCGGGTAGTGCTAGAAACTCGAAAGGAATTTATGAAAACCGAGCAAATGTGAATTTTTACGAGAGAAGTGTCCTTTTCGACATTGTATCGAAGAGGTCAGAACGATTGATCCAAAGAAAATAGAGTGATTATTGAATGAACCAATCGAAATGTCAAGGAAGGTGTAGCTCACTGTGTTACTGTGGTTGTCTGGCATGGGTTTGACTACGAATTCTATGACGAGATTTGCTCCAAAAGAATGAGATTCGAAAGGAGTGAAAAGTGCCAAGCTACCTTTGAAAGTTGAAAGCATTCTAACCGAGGCATCCTGCCTACTTAGCCGACCTATGGTAAAGAATATGTGATATTTAGTGATACTAATAATGACTGGATGTGTCCTTATAAGAGGGTGTGTTGGTATTACACTTCAAGGCGCTAGTCGCATGAAAAGAACTACCCTACGCATGATTTGGAATTGGCCGCCATTGTGTTCGCATTGAAAATATGGAGACACTATCTTTATGGAGAAAAGTGTTTCATCTACACCAATCACAAAAGTCTTAAGTATTTGCCCTTGCAAAGAGAGCTTAACTTGAGACAACGTAGATGGATGGAATTGATCAAGGATTATGATTGTGTGATCGATTATCATCCCGAAGGCCAATGTAGTAGCAGATGCTCTGAGTAGAAAGTCAGTATAAACGCTTCGAGCGTTGAATGCTCATTTGTCATTATCGACAACTAAAAAGTAAATAGTAAATGAATCTGATAAAGAAAAACCGATTTATTGTATCGAGTGCTAAAGGCACAAAAGAATGATGAGAAAATTTTCGCAATTGTAAATCCGAGTAGAGTAAGAAACTTGTGTATTATAGAGATTTGGTTTGTGTACCCAATGATGATGAGTTGAAGAAATCCATTCTCAAAGAGGCACACAGTGGATCTTTTTCTATGCATCCCGGTAGCACAAAGATGTATCAGGATTTAAAGACTTCATATTGGTGGTCCGGAATGAAAAGAGATGTTTCAGAATTTGTGCCCAAGTGTATGGTGTGTTAGAAAGTGAAAGCTGAACATCAAGTTCCTTTGGGATTGTTACAGCCTATCAGGATACTCGAATGGAAATGGGACCGAATCATAATGGATTTTGTGGTCAGATAACCGTTGATAGGAAGAAAGCATGATTCAGTTTGGGTCGTGGTAGACATGTAGCGCTCTTTTAGCTTTTAAAGACCTGTTCATTTAAAGACATTTCATATACCCATTTCTAATATGAATAATTAATATTCATTTAAAATATAATTATTTATGGTTATATGATACTATGACCTTAAACACATTCTTTTGACATAAAAGAATATATATACATTCCTTTAATTCAAATAAGGCCTATAACCGTTTTGAATAATATTTATACAAATTGGCATTCCATGCCTTTTCAAATACATTTACAAAATGATATTCTTAGACTTCACCTTTTTAAAAACACATTCCATAAATATCCAAAACAAAATGAGTCAAACTATATTATTCTATGAAGACTTCTTACATCGTTGAATTCAATGAAAAATAGTTACAAAATATCATGAATGGAATGATATGCATGGGACGGAGCATTTACTTATACTCTGCTTTGTTTAACGGTGATTCCGCGCTCGGCGATCTTTGGTCCCGCTACTTTCTACTTGGTACCTGTGCGATGACAAAAACAATGCGCTAAGCATTTTCATGCTTAGTGGTTCTATACAATTATCTCTTCATTTTAGTTTAAATCAAATCAAACAATGTTTATCCTTAACTCGAATTCTAACGGTTAACATTCTTTTAAGGGCATTAAAATCATTTAATACAATTTACAATAGTATATATATACATTTGTATGCAAATAAAACATTTTCACTTTCATGCAATTTTCTTATGCAAATTGCTTACAAGCAATTTGGCTCCCAAATCACTTAAGACAAATCATTTCAACACAAATCAATATGCACTTTCTTGTCAATCATTTCCAAAATTCAAATAGTTTCAGAATTATTAAAATATTTTAGAAATAGAGAGAGAGCTCAGAACAAACCAAAATCGTCAGCTTAATTCCACCCAGAATCTCGACTTCAATGCGGGCTTTCCTCCTTATCAGCCCCTATTCAAATATAATGACAATCACATATTAGTCGGTTATTCTAGAAGTTCTATTTTCAGTAGGAATTTGAATCATCTAATCTGGATAACCTAAACTCAAGTTACGGCATTTCAATGCCAAACTAGTTGATATGCCCAACTCACTATATCACCCACTATTTTTTTATTTTTATTTCTGGGATCTTAACTCCATAAATTACTAATGGTTCCTTAACTAATTTGAAGCTATGGTTCTAAGGTTTCTTCTCCAATTGGAATCATCCAATTCGGATCACCCAAACTCAAGTTACGACATTTTAATGCCAAACTAGTCAATATGCCCAACTCACTGGATCACCCACTGTTTTTTTTTTTCTGATTTTTGGGGTCTTAGCTCCATATATTGGTAATGGTACCTCTACTCTTTTGAAGCTATGGTTCTAATTTTTCTTCTCCAATTGGAATCATCCAATTTGGATAACCAAAACTCAAGTTATTGCATTTTACATCCAGACTACTCTAATTTGCAAAGCAGAATTATATTATTCTTACACATAGCTCCATTTTGACAGATTTCTGGGCACTTTGGGCAATTTGCATACACTTACTTCAAGTAAATTATTCCCTTTAGAAGTCTGGTTTATCCATAATTTTGAATCACTTAATTTCGGACGAATAAATCAACTTATTGGGCCAAAACACCATAACAACACCCAAAACAGAGAATACCCGTGAGCTACCCGAACTCACCTTTAAGCCCATATTCGGGAGCCTTATAGCTACAATTTACTCCTGGCCCCTTCTATAAATTTGTAGCCCTATCTCTTATGGTTCTTTATGAATTAGAATTACTTCATTTGGATGATTATAATTTAACCTATAGCTAAAACAAGAACAGAGGTTTTGACAAATTTTTGACAGCATTTCCTTTGAAAACCCAACATTTCCCTTTTACAAACATTACACAAAACCAATCCAACCAACAATACTCTTCAAAAATCAACCCAAAACAACCCCAAAAGTGGTTTATCACCAATACAAACCCCTTTTACTTAAGTTAGGGCTTTTCACCAAAATCAAAATCACAAAAATATGAAGTTAGGGTTTGATTTCTTACCTTGACCCTTCAAATCTTCTCAGTTGCTCGATCTCTTAGAAGCAAGAAATGGGAAAAATTGCCACCAAAAACTTGATCTCTCTCTTTGCCCTAGCTTCTCCCACTTTTTCTCCCCTCTTTCTTTCCAAAAACGTTTTTTCTCTTAGGAGCTTCCTAGACCAAAATTTGGCCTTTAAACCCCTATTTCCTCAAGGCCTTGTTTGGCTCACTATTTGCCTTTTTCTATATAGACTAAAACCCCTCAAATTAACATAGTTACAAGAGCCTTACACTTCTCTTGCATCCATGTCATTTTGGATAAGTTTGTTTGATAAAATAATTTTCTTTAATGTCTATGATTTAAAGATAAGGGTTAAGTCTATGACACTCCGCAAGTGCACAGTCATACAAGTAGTAAAATCAATGTAAAGTCCGTATCATTCCTACGTAGATTGGTAACCGACCAAAGATCAACTACCCTAACTACTAAAATTCCATACTATTTGACGTTAAGAATCCCATATAGTGAAAGTTTTATCTAAACAACAAAAATTAAAATCCTATGCTATTGAATATTGTCAAACTAAGCTAAAACAAAAATAAATGAATAAAAATAAATTGTATCTATATGAATGGATTGAATCAGTTTCCTATGAGAAACGAAACTATCGAGAAATACAATGAAACAAATAATTCCAGCGACTAAAGTACATTGCCTGTTTTTATATATGGATACGAATTTATCCAAGATTTCTAATTTTTAATTTATTTTCCATATTCACCATTTAGATATCCTCGCTCTCTCGAAGATAAGATCAAACCAATGACTGTATTCCAAATTCTCTCAGTAAGATCCCGGGCATTTTTCTCTCAATACTTCACACCCATTTCCCGTTGACAAGCAGACTGCTGCTTTTCCTTTCGTGATTTTCGCAAAGCTTCTACCACTTAATTGCGGCTCAACCTTCGACCATGTCTACCCTTTCTCGATTAGATCTGCTAACACGGGGTTAGAACTTACCTTAGATTGCTGCAAACTCTCCGATTATTTATATTACAACAGCACCCTCAAACTTCCTAAATTATGAGCTTAACGGGGATTTATCAAAATGAACTCCTGCAGAGCTCAGTCATCAATGGTAGTCGAACATACCTTAAAAGAATGCTCGCCTCGTAGAATTCGTCGTGTCACGCAGAGGGCATCCCGATATCGTAGTAAGATACATTCCCATCATATTAGGTAATTTCACTATCGGGAACTTTACACCATACAAACGACATTCAAATAAGTAAATCTAAACCCAAATTATTCTCCATTTGTGTAAAAGATCAGAATTCAAATGTAAATCAACTGTTTAGTCAAGGCTCGATTACTCTATTTAATTAAGAAAATGTGGAGTTAATCGATCACGCATAACCACCGAATTGCAATAAAACTGAGAAGAAATGAATTCAAGAAATTTGTCTAGATTTCATAAATTTTCAGGCAGTAATACTAAGAAAATAACAGAAAGAAGAAAATCCAGCTCTACTCGTCTCTGCACAGTTCGTAGATTCAAATCCAGAAAAGAAATAAACTAAAAATAAAGAAACAAAAATCTACTCTAAACTATACACTGAGTTCCTCTCATTTCTCCTTCTCTTTTCAGTACATTTGAAAACTACTTTAATATTTAAAGTTGTCTATTTATATCAGAAAATAAATCGGGCCGAATCCCCAAAAGCTCCGTGGAATTCTGTTAAAAGCCCAATTTCGCTGTTCAATGTCGTGACTTCAAGTTGATGTCGCGACATGAATTTCTCTTGATTGCTCGTGATTAGTCGCGACCTCTTTGTTTCTGTTGCAACCAGTTTTCTTGCAATTGCTTTGATCCATGGTCGCGACATCGTTTTTAGTCGTGACCTTATTTGCTCAAGAGCCTCATATTGATGTCGCGATCTTCGCTATATAAAGCATGACATCACGTCAGCTCTCTTCTTCCAGCCTTCCGAGTCATGGCTAACCGCTTTAGTTGTGACCACCTTCTCGCTTGTATGATGATTTCATGTCGTGACTTTGATTTCGGTCGCGATCGTGGTCAAGTGGTCTTCGCCTTCAGTTTCCAATTTATGTTGCACCTCACGCCCATTTCTTTCTCGTCGCAACCTCAATTCTTTGTTGCAACCAAATTTCCTCCTTCCCACCTTTATTCTAGGTTCGACCTCAAGGTGATGTTGCTAATTTACGTTGCTCTTTTTCTGGACAGATGTAGCCCATCGTCAAAGTAGTCGGCGACTTAATTTATTATGCTCACTCTTCTTCAGTTGTCATGTAATCTAAACGATGGTCATGAGACGTTTTCCTCGATCCTTGATTTGTTAATGGTCGTAACCCAGCTTCTTGGTAAGGGTCGTCATTTCAGTTGCGAATTCTCCTTTCAACCTCTATTTTGCTGCAATTTAAATTTTCTCATGCTTTTAAGGTCGCAACATCGTAGTGGTGTCGCTATTACGAAATGGAGCCTTCATTTAAAACCAGTTATAACCTTGTTCTTGCAAAGACCTCTTGTGGCTTCATAGATCATCCTGTCACGACTGCAGTGATGTCGCGACCTTAGTTGATTCAGTTGGTGTCGCGACATCCGAGTGATGTCGCGAAATGGATTTCTTCTTCCCTTTGGGCCCCGATCACATTTCTTTGTCGCAACTTTTTCTTCAAGTAACGACTTCACCCTTTTTGGGACTTCATTTCTTCCTCAAAGTTGAATTTGGTGATGTCGCGACTTGACCGACCGACAACTAAGCTTCCTCACGCGACCCCAATTTTCGGGCTTTGCGAATTTCCACTCACAGAACCGGTTTATTCTCGATTTTTATCGAGATTTTGGGCCTTTTGCTATATTTTCCAAAATGAATTGAGTAAAATATCCAAATTTCCGCAACAAATCAACATTTATCTCAAGTATACTTAAAAATGGATTAAAAATCTAATAAGTTTTTGACCAATAAATTCTAAATTTCTAATATTTTGCTTGTCTCCAAGCAAAGAAAAGAAAGCACTCAATGCTCATTCTCAAACAAATAAGCTTTAAAATTTTAAGGACATTTCGATCCATTCCACATTCTTTCTCATTCCACCTTCTAATTAGGTAATAAGAGATACCAAGAGATTTCATTTTAAATTTCCCTAGCTTCGATTCCGTATCAAGAATGGTATACGCCTATCACAAATTTCCCTCGATGAACTAATGTATTTAAACAAATTTTTATTCAACAAGTCTCTGCTCTCGTGTGTGCAAGTCTTCAATCCTTTTCATCTCTCATGTTGAATTTAGTTAATCTTCTGAGTTTTGGATCAGTTGTCAAAGTCCTATGTTTGTTTTTCATATTGACCACTAATAATTCAACCTTCAAGATCAATGAGATCTTTCAGTTCAGAATGTCGGGGGCTTAGTAATTTGGTAGATAATGGGGAAAAAAATTAAGTTGCAAATCACCCGCTTCCACTTTTCTCCTACTTGTTGCCTTCAACTTTCACCCTTTTTCTTCTTGTACTTGTTGATTCTCCCCTAATCTCGGGTCCGATTCTTCTTTTGAATTCTTTTATGGAACTCACTCCATATGCTCTGGCTCCAGCCACCTTCGTTTCAACTCTTTGGGCTTTTGTTTTCTGGGTGCTTGGGAATAGTGCAATGCCTGGTCTTCAGGGCTTTCATTACCTTAGAGAACTGGCTAGCAACTCCCAGCATACCAGCTGGTATTAGGGAAGTACTAGGTGTTAAACACCTAAGAGCTTAACTGCTCAAGGAATAGCCACAAGACAAAAACTTATTCTTTTCACTTTAATTTCCTATTCAGGCTTTCTCTCTCTGTCTCTCCTCTCATTGGTACCTAAGTCATTTTTCCCCAAATTTGTTTCTTCCTTTATAAGACTTTTCAACTAAACCCGATAATCTAAATTTTCACGCAGACAATATGTGAAGGAATTAGCTTTTCGCTGGTCGTTTGTTGAAGAAACAAGGCTTATTTCAGCTTCTAAATTATGAACTAGAGAATATGTTTTTATATATATTGAAAGCAGGTTTAGAAAAGGTCAACCCACGAAAGATGGCCTCATCACTTCTCGCTGGTCGCTTTCACCTAAGATTTAGCCTTTAATCAATAAATAATCTAACAAGTTCTGTGGACTATGACCTTTCAACCTCACTTCCCAAGACAGTCCTAAATTCTTAAAGCTCTATAAGCTTATTGACCAAGGTATTATTTCAAGACTTGTACTCATTTAATGTTTACTTACATTAGTCCAACAAAGTACTTTGTTCCATCAAGAATAACCATTTTTCCGTACTTTTGCAATCTATATCAATAAACAATGCAAAAAGAATTGCACTCAGCTTTAATAATTCATGCCCTTATTCTTTCCGGGAATTTTGTTCTCTAAGTAACAGAACTGTTTGTTTGATTCATGCACAGTAAAAGGCATTTATTCTTTTCATGCAAGTAAAAACGACACAAACACAAAATTTAATATATCTATTCGTGGAATTAAAACAAGACTAATTTGTAGATCAACAAGAATTTTTATTCAAATATCAACACATTTCGATATTGTACAACTCAAGCCTTACAAATAAGACTATAACTAAACTTGGTGAAACTTTCTACTTTTATCTAAACTCCATATCTTCCTCCGGGCAACTTCCTCGCTTCATTTGGTTCACTGCACTTACCTTGTTTCTAAGAGTGATTCTACTGGTTAACAAGGCCTGCCTTAACAAATTGGCGCCTTCCTTCCTTTCTTTGGAGCTTCGTTGATGGGTTCTAATTAACCCTTCTTCCACCTCCCATCAACCACCTCTTGATTACACAAATATTTATGGAATAATGAAATTTGAATCGTTAGTTTTTCGACTCCATCTAACATTCCATAAGCCTATGTTTGCACCTAGGAACTCTTCTTTTTCTCTCATTCTCCTTCTCTCTGTTCTTTTGCTTATTTTTCCTGTTGTTCCCATCCTTTTATAGTGATTTTAGGTCTCTTCGGGAACTACAAGACCATTTATTCTTTCTTTTAAATAATGCAGAATTAACGAGGTTTCTTAATTCATGTGCTTCTTCGCTATTTCAACAAGAGGTTTTAATTTGGTGTGAATATTGATCGCTTTTTTTCTCGAGTTATTAAATTTTTATTACTTTCTTGAAACTCGACACTAAATCCAATTCGTTTAATCAAGTGACATTGATTTTTTCGCATTTATAGCTATTTATTTTGTACATTCAATGATGATGCATAACTAAAAGGTTTAAGTTAATTTGGAACTGACCTTGAAATTGGAGTGGGTCGTTGGCTCAATTTATTTTACTTCATCAAAAAAATTTTTTTTTTTAAAACTTTTTAATTGATGATCTTCAATGAATTTTCGGATTATTATGGTCGCAACTTTAGGATTTTTGTTGCGACCTGAAATGTGGTCACGACAGGGACTTTTACGTCACAACTTTTCTCTTTTCTTTCTTTGCTTTATTTCAATGGTGGACTTCGCCACCGTTTCGACTTCCTTTTCTAGTTGACTAAGCTTCATCCAAGATTTTGGTTGCACTGATTAATGTCATAATTAAACATAAATACCTAAATTCCACAAAAAGAATTTCACTTATTCAATTTCAACTATATAAATCATGTAACTCCTGAATCTATCTCATCATGCAAAATTCATAACTCATCCACTTATAATTTACCCAAACAAGCACCATAACAAAATAAAATTCCCTGCATTTCAATCATGCTATCGTATTATCAAAATTTAAACAAATCAAGAAGAGTATATTGCCCCTTTTTGTCTCTTATGCCAATTGAAGTTTGATTGTAGATGCTCTCCCTTTTTCAAAACTTTCATTTTACTGCAAAACGAACAAAAATATTTACCTACTCTTCAATCAAATATGAATCAAATTTCATAAATCTATTAGAAATGTAAACATAAAAATTGTAAACTATAACAAGAAAAAAATCTTAAACAAACTGACGTGGATCAGCCTCCACAAAGTCGCCAATTTTTAGTCTTTAGCCGGATCTTCACGCTTATTGTTCCGTTTTGTACCCTTATTCGTAAATTCATACATTTCCTTCCAATTGCTTTCTCCCATGCAGTGCACTCACTACGAACTCAACTCCTCGCGCCATCAAGCCGGTTCTAAGTGTCACCCGCTCAACCTTGTGGTGCTTCTGTACCACTGTATATGGTCCACTCCATTTGGATTTGCTTTCCTAAAGAGCCTAGTCCTGGAGTTGAATACAGGACTTGATCTCCGCCTCTTGAATTCTCTCAAAATTCTTGATCATGCCATTTTTTTGTTTTATCCTTGTAGATTATGGCACTATCATAGGCTTCATTCCTCAACTCTTCCAATTCATTTAACTCGATAAAGCCTCTCTTCTTTTAAAAATTTTGAAATCAAAATTAAGCTTCTTGATGCCCACATATTTTTATATTCTAGCTCAAGAGGTAGATGACAAGGTTTTCCAAAGACAAGCCCGTATGGGGACATTCCAATGGGGAGCTGAAAGCACCTGTATGCTCACATAAGCAGATCAATGCTTCAAAGACTTAACCCTTTAGTGTCGAATCTCTATAGTCTTTTTCTTTAATTTTTCTATCTCCCCGTTGGAAATTTCACTGCCCATTTGTTTGAGGATGATAGCCAAGCTCATAATGTGTTTGATACCACATTCGGGCCATGAGTTTCATCAAACACCTTATTTGCAAATGGTTCCTCCATCACTGACATAAGGTCATGGGTGTCCCAAACTCACTGGTGGAATATTTCTTTGTAAAAATCCCACAACCAGATAGCATCATTCTTTGACAAGCCGCTCTCATCCCATTTTTATACATAATCCATAGCCTAGGAGTATGTATATATTTCCAAATGAAACTGAAAAGGCCCCATAAAATCCATTCCCCATACATCAATACCAGACCACTAGATAATCTTGCAAGGGCATCTCATGCCTTTTACTGATATTTCCCATTCTTTGGCACGGATCACATACTCACCTGATTCAAAATACTCTTAAAATAGTAGGCCAAAGAAATCCCGAATTCGAGAATTTGTGGGTCAGTTTTATCCCCGCAAATGTCCTCCATATGGTGATGCTTGACACCTTGTAAACTTGCTTGCTCACCTCTTCTAGTACACATCTCCTTATAATCAGATAAACTCCTCTTTAAACAATAATGGGTCATCCTGTATGTAGTGTACCTGGGCGCTTACCTTAGTTTTTTCTCTCAATGGTAGCCGAATTCCGTGGCATAATTCCACAAGCTAAGAAGCTCACACATTTCCATACCAAGGTGATTGGAGTGATAGCCGGAATAACTGCTCATCCTAAAATTCTTCATATTTCTCTTTCTCTTGTACAAAGAGGGTTTCTCCACTTTGACAAGTGATCACCTATCACAATGTCACAACCCTTCTTCTTGTCTTTTATTTCTAAATCAAATTCCTAAGAATAATAGTACCCACTCGATCGCTGGGCTTTGCTTCTTTCTTTGCCAATAGATACTCTAATTGCCGCATGATCATGGTGTATAATAACATGGGACCACAAAATGTATGGCCTAAATTTGTCACATGCAAATACGGCTGACAGATCTCCTTTTCAAGAGCAGAGTAATTTCTCCGAGCTTCATTAAAGGTTTCTACGCATAAGATACGGCTCAACACTTTTTCATCTTTCTCGTCTCCAATACACCATTGCAAAATCACCGCATCACACATGGATTTCAAATTCTCTGTCACCGTTGGCTATGATGGGAGCTTCAACTAATCCGGATTTGATTTCTTCAAGAATTCCGCGTGATCTATCAAAATAGAACTTAGTATCCTTTTCCAAAGAATCGCATAAGGGTCTAAAGAATTTTGAGAAATCTCCGATCAATCTTTGTAAAATCCAAGATGTCCTAAGAAACTTCTAATTCCCTTGACCGTAGGGTGGCATCAAATTTCTTATAATTGAAACTTTGTCGGTCTACTCCTCAGTTCTGCATTTAAATCATGTGCCCTAAGACACTTCCTTCAGAATCCATAAATGGCATTTTTCCTAATCTGTAGCTAGATTCTTGTCCTGCACCTTAGTTAATTGGCCCCAAGTTATAAAATGGGCTCAAAATCGGATCCATATGACCGTGAAAATCATCCATGAAGATCTCCATAACCTTTTCCACGTTTCCAAGAACATGTACATCATGCATCTTTGGAACACAAACCAAATGGCATTCTCCTAAAAGCAAAAGTACCAAATGGGCATGTAAAAGTGGTTTTCTCCTGATCCTCAGGTGCAAGAGCAATTTGGTTATATCCAGAGTATCCATTAAGAAAACAAAAGTGAGGGTGTTCTGCCAACCTATCCAGCATCTGATCAATGAAAGGCAGGGGAAAATGATCCTTATTGGTTGCATTATTCAATTTTCAGAGTCAATACACACCTCCATCCCGTCACGCCTGTAGAATCGGGCTCATTCTTTTCATTTCCGATTACAAGAATCTACCTTCGGGAAACCACATGCATCAGCTACCTAAGAACTGTTGTTATCCGAGAGTAGTATATATAAACTCCGTGATTAACATTTCTGTAACTTCTTTCCCGACAACTTTTCATCACTCGGGTTCAACTCTCCTTGATGCTCAATAGAATTTTTGCACATCATTCAATAAATATTTTGTGCAAGCTTAAATGGAGGGGCTGACACTTTCGTATCCTCAATCAATTAAGCAATTGCTTCCTTGTATTTTCTCGTGGATTTCCAAAGAACTCGTTCTTCTTATCTACCACGCAAATTCGATATGATAACCGGTTTCTTCTTTTCTCGGTTCTTAAAACTCATATTTCAAATGATCGGGCAATCTTTCAATGTTAAACCTTCTACACTAGTTTCGCTTCATGAGTTTGGTCGCTTCTCGGTCGTGATACTTCATCTTGAATGTTTTCATTTATACTCGAGACTGTTTCCTTGTTAAACACCCTCGCGCACTTCACAATCAAGACTCTCAAGATATTGAAGCATTCATCTCAATTCTCATTGATAGAATGTCAAGGATACAATCAGACTAATTCATTGAGAAGGCTATTGTTTCCATGTGCCCATACAACTTTCATTCTACACTCAGATAGTCCTGCAAACTCCTATTAATATTAAAGTGACCGCTTCATTCCCCACCCTTAGTCTCGGCTTCACCTTTCTATACATCTATTACTGTACCTCTGGCTATAAGAAAGGTCTCTCCCAAAGAAAGAAGGAACTCTGCTATCTTCTCTCCATTTGCATAGCTGATAATGTGAACTACTGGGAAGATGAAATTCCCAACCTTGACAAGTACATCTTCAAGAATACTCTTCTCGTCAGAAGTATTGATCTGTCACCCATTTGCACAACTGAATAAGATACTCAACATACCAACATAATCACATGTCTGAAACATGCTCCCTATGGAGCAGGAATGGTGAAACGCTTGTCCTCTTCATTTTTTCTAGAGCTTTTGCTGGATAACTACAGATCAAGTAGTGCGTACTAAGTCTACTATTCCCTCCTCACTATCTTCCTTTCGTCGCATCTCCTCTTAAACTTCAGATAAATAAAGATTTGTCGACACCTCGCAAATGGGATATTGATTTCCAATTTTCTTGAAAACGCCCAAGACTTTAGAAAACTGCTTTTTCTCTTCTTGCCTCTCGGCCCTGTGGAAATGGCACTCAAGGTGTATGCTTGGTATGCCTTCCTTCTCGTTTCGCTCATTACTCTTCCTCTCACTGCTCAATCTGTGTGCTCTTCTCTCCTTCCTTTTCCAGTCTCTTCTCGTTCGCCTCACTCTTCTTTCCTTTCTTTCCTCTCTGTTGCTCAAATCCTTCCCACTCTTAACCCGAATCTCTACTTATGCAAACTCTTTGATCTTTTGAGGTCACTAGTGGAATGTACTCTACTCCGATTCATATTTAGGTCAACGCTCTACTCAGGTTCCTAAGTTTTCAACGAGGCACTCTGTGATTCTTCTCAAACACTTAAGCATCGGGACTTGAAAGCCCCAAGCCGACGCCGCTCATGGAAGTGTAATAGTCTCTCGTTGTCCCCATGAACCGGGCAAAGATTTGTTCTTCAACATTTGCAGTCCTCTTCAATTCTAATAGTCATTTCCGCTTCACCCCTCGATGCCGGGCCAGCTGAACTCGTGGTCAGCCGGAGGTCCTTGTCGAGATCTCCGCCCATGCCTGGCCTTGTAATGCCCTCCACCATATGAGAAATTCAGCGGTTCCTCGTACATTGGATCAGAATGTGTGGGCAGTTAGGATTTGGCTCAAATGGTAATTTCTCATCTCATTCATGTACTTAACTCCCAAGACCATAAGAATCTTCTCTGCTGGTACATCATTTCTTTCCTATGTTTCTTCCACGCTCCTATTTCAGAGCAGCATTTTTCTCTCCCGGGTTGTCCATCCTAAGCACTATGGCATCTAACTTTGCCTTCCATGGTCATTATTTTGCTCAAATTACGACCCTTTCCTCTCGCCAGCACCTTGAAAACTCGGGATGGAGCTTATATCATTCGCCGTGCTCCTATCGATCTCTAGCCTCTTCAAAGACTTTTCGCTTTGAATGCTCCAATAACAAGAAGCATCTATAATGCCCTTAGATGTAATTACCGAAGGCATGATACACTATAATCCATCCGGGTTTTTAAATCAACCCATGCATAGGCACCTCTTCAAAGAACCTCTTTGAATCTTTCCCTGCACTACATAGGCCTCATCTTCGGTCGGGAATACTATTATCTCTCTTCTCTCGAGGTGAGACGTGGGGAAAGAACTTGCCCAAGCATGCTTCTACAAACTCTTCCCAAGTATCAACCGAATCCATATGGTAATGTCGATTCATACCTATGTGGCTGCTATCTCAAAGAAAATGGGAAGAGATGCAACTTCATCACCTCCGGTCTCAATTCATTCAAATTCTCTCTCGTATTTGCCATCCCGAGAAATCTTCCCAGTGCCTGCTCAGCCTCAAGAGGCGACTTGTACGAACTAATGTCGCTACAATTCATCAGAATCAAGGCCGGCTTTAGTCTCAAGTTATTTACATCCACAAAGAGGCCGGTCTCGATCATGTACTCTTCCCGAATAGCTCCGTAAATCCTCCATTGTGTCGCACGGGAGGCCTCCGCTGCCGTCCTCCGCCCTCCGTTCGGGTCATGTCTCTATCCGCCATACTTGTGTTTTCGCTTCTTTTGTCTTCCTTAAGTTTCTGAGTGTTCTTTCCACTCGTTTGCCGGAATCAAAAGTTAGAACTCAAGCTTCCTGCTTACAAAGGATTTCAAATCAAAACACACCCGATTAATAGGATTAGTCAAACTAAATAAACATTTTCAATGTATTTGTTAAAGATTATGGGTTTACTAGCCACTGCTAGAAAAGCTATTTTTCGTGCTCTTTTCTTTTATAAAATGTCCAAACAAGATTTCCCTTTGTCGAATATTGATCTATGAATTCTTTCACCTTAACGCCTATAAAACTTGTCGCTTCTATATAGACTAAACCCCACTAACATAGTTACAAGAGCCTTACACTCTCTTGCATCCATGTCATTTTCGATAAGTTTTCTTTGATAAAATAATTTTCCTCAATGTCATGATTTTAAAGATATATTAAGTCTACACACCGCAAGTACAGTCACACAAGTAGTAAAATCGAATGTAAGTCCGTATCATTCCCAAGAGATTATAAATTTAATGAAAGATCAACTACCCCAAACTAATAAAATTCCATACTATTCTTGACTTAAGAACTCCATAGTGTGAAAGCTTTATCTAAACAACAAAAATTAAAAACTCTATGCTATTGAACATTGTCAAACTAAGCTAAAACAAAAATAAATGAATTAAAATGAATTGTATCTATATGAATGGATTGAATCAGCTCGTGAGAACAAAAACTTATCGCTGAAATACATAAATTGAAACAGCCTTAATCCCAAAGACTAAAGCACATTGCTCTGTTTTATATATGGATATGGATTTGTCCAAGATTTAATTTTTGGGAATTGATTTCCATATTCACCATTAGATATCCCTTGGCTTCTCAAGACAAGATCAAACCACAATGACATATTCAAATTCTCTCGTAAGATCCGCATTTTTTTTCTCTCAATACTTCACACCCATTTCGTTTAATGTTGCACCTGCCGCTTTTCCTTCTTAGGATTTTCGCAAAGCTCTACCACTTAATTGATGGCTCAACCTCCGCATCTATGGGTTCGCCCCTTTCCTGATTAGATCTAAGCTACTGATTTATAGAACTTACCTTTAGATTAAGGTAAACTCTCTGATTATTTATATTGTTAAATACACCCCTCAAACTTCAATTATGAGCGAATGGGGGATTTATCAAATGAACTCGTAGCTCAAAGAATTTCATCACTTAGTCGAACATACTCCGTAAAAGAATGCTCGCCTCAGAATCCCCACTTCTGCACACACAGAGGGCATCCCGATATCGAGTAAGATACATTCCCATCGGGGTATTAGGTACTTACTATCGAACTTACACCACAAACACACCAAATAAGTAAATTCAAACCCAAATTTTGAAGTTCTCCACATTACAGAAGATCAGAACTAAATGTAAATTCAACTAACAGAGCTTCACGTCGATTATCAAACATTGCGAATTAAGAAATGGAGCAATCGATCAATGATAACCACTATAATCAGAATAAATCGAGAAGAAATTAAATTCCAAAAATTTGTCTAGATTTCATAAATTTTCAGCAAAGAATACTAAGAAAATAACTAAAAAAGAAAATCCAATTCTACTGCCTCGCGCACATCAGAGATTCCAAAGAAATAAACTAAAAATAAAGAAGAGAAATAAAAATCTACTATAAACTATACACTGAGTTCCTCTCCTTTCCCCTTTTCTGGGTAGTGAAGACGGAAAACTACTTTACTATTCTAAAGTTGTCTATTTATACTGTAAAAATAAATTGGGCCGAATCCCCAAAAAGCTCCAGGTGGAATTCCCAAAGAAAGCCCAACCATCGCTCAATGTCGCGATTTCAAGTTGATGTCGCTGACATGAATTTCTTGATTGCTCGTGATCGCTAATTCTTTGTTTCTCGTTGCAACCGCTTTCTCAGAATTGTTGATCCATGGTCGCGACATCATTTGTAGTCGCGAATCTTATTTGCTCGTTGTTTCTCCAAGAAGTTGATGTCGCACCCCGCCATGATACCACATCGCTGTCGCCTTCTTCCTAAATTTAGCTTATACAATCGCTTTTAGTTAAGTAATTCACCTTCGTTTGTATTATGCGATTTCCATGTTGTGACTTTGATTTCGGCTGCGATTGTGTTGGTGGTCTTCTTCTCGCTTCATAGGTTTCATAATTTTATGTCACAATTCTCATAGTGATGTCACTCTTTGCTACCTCATTTTTTCTTTTCTGGTTTAACCTCGCCTTTTGTTGCAAAACTTTTCAAATTTCTCCTTTTCCCACTTTATTTGTGCCTTTATCATGGTGATGTCGCGACCTCATGTTGCTCTTTTTCGATTGCATGTAGTTCCACCGCTTCAAAAGTAGTTGCGACCTTGATTTATTATGCTCAACTCTTCTTCAGGTCGCGACCTAAACGAGTGGATGCGACATCGTTTTTGATCCTTGATTTGTTAACAACAACTCCAGCTTCGCAAGGGCTTCTGGCCGCTTCAGCGTCATAATTTCCTTCTTCAACCTCTATTTTGGTTGCAATTTAAATTTTCTCTCATTTTTATGTCGCAACATCGTGAGTGGTGTCGGCTACGAAATGGAGCCATTTAAAAAACTAGTTGCAACCTGCTCTCTTGCAAAGACTTCGCGGGCTTCATGATTTAACTTCGTCGCACCTCGCTGATTCTAGTGTCGCGATATCCGAAAGATGCTTTGTTATGGGATTTCTTCTTTTGGATATTTCCTTTAGTCCCGACCACATTTATTTTGTCGCAACTTTTTTTCTTCAAGTAACGACTTCACCCTTTTTTAGGACTTCCATTTCTTCCTCAAAGTTGAATTTGGTGATGTCGTGACTCGACGGATCGACAACTAAGCTTCAGAGTGTTCCGATTTGGCCAGACTTTAATTCTCGTCAGAACTCGGTTTATTCTGATTTTACGATTCGAGCTTTTGTCTGTATTTTCCTACAAAATGAAATTTGAGTAAAATATCCACATTTCTGCAAACAAATCAACATTTATCTCTAATATACTCAGAAAAATGGATTAAAAATCTAATGAGTTTTTGGACTCATCACTCACCAAAACCCATTTTTGGGTTAAGATGTCCCAATTTACTATATAGCCCACATTTCATTTTATTTGCACTTCAAATCTCAATAATCACACTTAGACATATAACTTAGTCTCAAATGACCCTTAAGTCCTCATTTTCCTCCTTAAGTCTTGTTAAGCTTTTCTCGTTATTTCATTTTTCATTTTTCTCATTTTAGCATTTAAGTCCATTTTCATTAGACCCTTAGGTCCTTATTTCAATTCCAAATTTTAATCTTTCACTTAGGCAATTTCAGTTCAATCATTTAATCACTTAGCATATATCATTAATCATATACTCATTAACATAATCATTTAACATTTTCTACTTAATCATTTATCAATTCCCGAAAAATCCCCATTTGGCTTGATTTATACCCTAAACATATAATAAAATTATTATAAAATTTTTAGGTATTTTTGGTGCGTAAAAGCTCTCCCCCACTTAAGAAAATTTTATTACTCAAATTCTTCAATAATCAAATAGGATATTGTTGTCGCATCATTCTTCACTTTTCTAAGTAGATTCCCCGGTCTTGTGGTTCTCCACAACACTTTGACTAAGTGAACCTCTTGTTCCAATTCTTTCACCTTACGTCAAATCTCTACCTGCCTTCCTTATAGGTCAAATCGTCTCAAATTAATTTGGCTCCGAAGAGACTAAATGTGATCTTGGGCGATCTGCACTCCTTAGCAGCATGATTACATGAAACACATTATGTATCTTTCCACCTATAATTCCAAACGATATGCCACCGACCCCACTTTTTCAAATCACTTCATGTAATAATAAATCTAGGGCTCAACTTGCCCTTTTCCCTAAATCTCATCACCTTCTTCCAAGGCGATAGTTTCAAAAACACTTTTTCGCCGACCTCATATCGAATATATTTTATTTTCATGTCGGTATATGATTTTTGTCTATTGGTGGCCACTTTCAATATTTCTCTAAGCATTTTCACTTTTCTTCGCCTCTGTGACAAGCTCAGCTCTCTATCACTTCTTTTACCAATTTCGTCCAACACAATGGTGTTCTACATTTTCTTCCATATAAAGCCTCGTAAGGCGCCATTCCAATACTCGATTGGAAACTGTTGTTGTACACAAATTCAACTAGAGGAATGTGTCTATCCCAACTACCCTCATAGTCGATCACACAACTTCTCAACATATCTTCCAACACTTGGATCACTCTTCCGATCGTAAATACCATCCTGTCTCGTGAGTGGAATGCTATGTCAAATTCAATCGAAAGCCCAAACCTCCACACCACACCTCTGCAAGAATTTTCCTCAAAATCTCGAGAATTTTGGATCTCTATCTCGAATGATGGATATTGGAATCCCATGTAACCGAACTATTTCACTTATGTACAGCTCAGCTAACTTGTCAAGTGAATAGTCAGTCCTCACTGGTAGGAAGTGAGCTGACTTAGTCAATCAGTCTACTATGACCCAAACCGAGTCATGCTTTCTTCCTGTCAATGGTAACCTAATGACAAAATCCATGGTGATTCGGTCCCATTTCCACCCTGCATTCTATCAGCCGCAATAACCTGATGGAACTCGTGCTATGCCTTCATACTCGACACACCAGCACTTGGTCACAAATTCCGATACATTCTTTCATTCCTGATCACCAAAGATTTAAACCTTTAAATATTGATACATCTTTGTGCTACCTAGGTGCATAGCAAAGATCCACCTGCCTCTTCTGTAATGGCTTTCTCTACCCACTATCACCTGCACACAAAACCCGATCTTTATAATACAAGGATCCATCTTCTTCACTCAAAACCCCGATTTCTTTCTCCAATTTGATTCAATTATGGCGTAAATTTTCATCATTCTTTGTGCCTTCTAGTACTCCTGCCTCAACAACCGGCCTAGCTTATTAACTCTACCACTATTTCACCATCGTTGTCAATGACAAGGGAGCATTCAATGCTCGTAATGCCAGACGACTTTCTATTCAACGACCGCCACTATATTGGCCTTTCTCTCAAGTGATAATCAATCATATTAATCATAATCTTTAATCAATTCCATCCACCTACGCTGCCTCGTGTTAAGCCTCACAGAGGGCAAATACCAAGACTCTGCGGATCGATCAAAAACTTTTCCCATACGTGATAATGTCTCCATATTTTCAATGCAAATACAATAGTGGCTAATTCCAAATCACGCTATAGGGTAATCTTTCATGCGCTTCAACCCGCCTCAAGCATACGCTACCACTTCTACTCCTCTCGCATAAGGACACATCCAAGTCCATTTAGCGAAGCATCACTAAAAAAATCACGTATTCCCACCGTAGGCCTGCTGAGTAAGAACCAAGCAGGCCTGCTAGAATGCTTTCTAAATTCAAAGCCGGCTTGACACTTTTCACTACATTCAAATTTCACATTCTTCACAATCTGCCATCGGCTACAGCCATCGCGAACCCTTAACGAACTCTCAGTGAACCCGCAATCCCAAGAAACTACGTGATTTCCGTGGCATTTCTGGTTTCCCCATTCAATAATCACCTCATCTTCCGATCACTGGTTCCTTCTTCTCGATACAAGGTGTTCAAGAAAGTACACTGCCTTCAACCAAAAATTCACATTCGTCAATTTGCATATAACCTTTCCTTTCTCAAGGTTTCTGAAGACTACTCGAAGGTGTATCATGATTTCTCCCGATCCTTGAATACACAAGATGTCGTCTATAAACACTAATGGCCAAACTCATCTACATATGGCCTGGAAACACGATTCATTAACTCCATGAAAGCAAAATGCATTTGTCAACCCAAATCCAGCATTACAAGGAACTCGTGAATTCCATATCATGCTCAACGCCTTATGCACATCCATATCCTTAATCCTCAATTGATGATACCTTGATCGTAAGTCAATCTTCGAAAAGACACTTGCACCTTTCAATTGGTTGAACAAGTCATCAATCCTAGGCAATGGATACTTGTTCTTCACTGTCATCTTGTTCAGTTGCTTATAATCAACACACAACCGAAGCGTACCATCTTTCTTCTTGACAAAGAGCACTGGAGCCATGGTGATACACTTGGACGATTAAATCCTTTCTCTAACAATTCTTGCAACTAAAGCTTCAATTCTTTTAACTCCACTGGAGCCATTCTATACGGTGTAATGGATGCCGGAGTAGCACTTGGAACAACGTCAATTACAAACTCAATCTCTCTCTGTGGAGGCAATCCTGGCAACTCCTCCGGAAACACGTCCAGATAATCACTAAATGTAGGGATGTCTGATAAACTAGGCCCGCCTCTTTTTCAGACGACATACGCTGGCGTAGGCTTACACCCTTTCAAACCATCGTTTCTAAGAAGAAGGGCGCATATCACATTGAGAAGTGGTTCGACCTCGCCGATAAAAGTCACTTCCTTGCTACTCTGTCCTTAAGGTCACTCTCTTCATTCTACAATCAACTGCCACTGCGTCTGACAACCAATCCATCCCCAATATCACATCAAACTTTTTAAACGACAACCCGATCAAATCCTCCCTAAACTCATACTCTTGTATTCTAATGGGACAATCTCTATAGACTCTATTCACAACGACACTATCGGGCCTGAATCCTTCCATTCTTACCTATTAAGACCAACAAGATCCGTAGATCGAGTCACATCATCCCTTATATGCAAATGCAATGCACGCTATAAAAATTTTCAAAATAATTTATGATTGGGCACTCCAAAAGGCTATTTCGGGAGCCCTATTCAAGATGGGTTTTGAGTGCTTTACACTAATCATATCAATTAAGCCAATTGATGTGTTCAGTCCACTTAGTTTCACTAATTCCACTCGAGATTGTTTTGTATAGTTTCAGATGTTTTTGAGAACTGGACAAATAGCTAGCTTCTTATTGGTGTTGATTGCGAATCCTCGATGATTTCACCCGGAGTCGAGGCGATGAAATATCAAGATTCAAGAAGAATCAAGGCAATGTGATGAATAAGAGGTGCAAGAGAGGGATTCAAAGAGCAAAATGAAGCAAGGAGCAATCCAGATTTTTCAAGCAGATTGCGAAAATTTCACGATTGCTAAAATTTTCAATCCATACTAAATTCCTCGCAATCCTAGCGAACTGGGAATGCCACAAAGCTGGGCCGAAATCCCTCGTTAGCCAGCGCACTTCCCCGCTAGCCAGCGAAATCCCACCGGGGTGCCCACGAAACTCTCTCCACCTCATTATCTCAATAAAAATTTGCTAGCCAGTTTAAATTCATCGGTTGATAGCCTAAATCTCCCATTTCGCTATCTCGTATGAATCTCGCTTAGTTAGTGAAATTTCGCTAGCATAATAAATTCGCTATGCTAGCGAAATTTCCTGCATAGCGAAATCTCTGCCCCTGTGTTTTTGGTATATTTGATCCCAAACGACCACGTTTTGATGTATTACCATTTTGACCCTTATGTAATTTCATATTTAAGGTATTTTTGTATTTTCACACTTTGGGTTGGACTATATAAACCCCTACAACTTTGTAACCCTAAGCAACTTTCTTTTCTATTTAATATAGTTTTCTCAATTTTCATTTTAGGGTTCTATTTTGCTTCTCTTCTTCTCCCTCTATTTTTCTAAATATTAAACACACTCGAGGATGACAACTCAAGGGATGCTTCACAAGCCTCATACCCTTGAAGAGGAGGGTTGCTAGTTTGGTTCTTAGGGTCACAAGAGGGTTGTCCTCATGCTTTGAATGTTGATGGTGTACAGCATTTATGGTTCCCAACTTTCCAATCTAGGTTTAATGCCATTTAATGCTCCTTTCCTTGGTCAATACTTGTCATGCTTTAGGTTCAAGGCATTCTATCAGCAGATGCACCGAAGACCTTTAGATGTCATTTACTGCCACCTAAATGAGGTTAAATGCTAGGGTTTTAAAATGAATGGGACTTTGAATGCTTAAGTACTTGGTTTGACCTGTAAATAGGAGTGGTTCAGGTTAGGTTTTATAGTTAAACAAAGATCCTGGGCTTTCTTTGGCTAATTATGTGTCATTTGTCCTAATGCGAGGAAATAACCCGAGGACAATCGTAATACCCCCCATGTTATCAGTTGCTGGACTCCAAGCCTTCAAGGTTACCATTTCACACTTTCATTTAAGCTATTGGCTACCAACCAGCTGAACAACCAACCTCCCTCGCTTAAAAACCAAAATCCAAACTAAAGCCTCACCAATTTTCAAACACTAATGCAACCACCCGTGGATGAAAACCCATCCCCGTGTTCGACCTGGGGATCGCCATACCTGGGCAAAGAGCTTGACTACGGCAGTAGGAGGAACTTAGGAAACAAATATTGTTGATTCCGCTCACCCTACCGTGGCACGAATCAAATGGCGCCGTTGCCGGGGATGGTGCCAAACTACGTATGATGAGTTGATGTGTACTTGTAATCCACATTACAAGTGTTATGACCTTCAAATCTTTTGAATTAAGTGCAGAATCAGAAGTTTTCTTTACTTCCCGCCATTAAGACCGCTTTTTGTTTCTTGCGCCGCTTTTGTTTTGTATCTAACACTCCACCTTTTGCCAAGTTTGCTTCAGGTTCTCTAGTCAAATTTTGTGTAAATGTGTTTATGCAAAGATCGGATAGAGGGATTTTAGTGTGCTGCAAAGAGTGAGGCACTGTTGAGCAAAGTCGTGGAAACTGTGGTGAATAAAGGACTAAATGGATCCTCTACCCGGGAGGAATGCAAGAAAGTCAACAAGCACCCCTATGAACCAACAAAGATAGCCAGACGACGAGGGAACACATACACTCCTCTCCTGAGTTGCCCTCCTACATCATACCTCCCGCTGAGGATAGCAAAGGAGACCCTACTGGTGCCCCTGCTTCCCACATTTCATGGTATGGAGAATGAAAATCCATATTCACACATAAGGGATTTTGAGGAGGTATGCATAACTTTTAAGGAGGGAATAACCGACATGTAGTCGCTTTCGTCGGTTGCATTCTGTATTGACCTCAAGGATAAAGCCAAAATATGGTTCAACTCACTCGAGGCCGAACCATTAGAAATCGCCGATCTTCAAGCCGAATTTTTGAAGAAATTCTTCGCCACTAAGACCAATGTCAAGAGGGCAGATCTACACTTACCTCACTATGACAATGAGAAATTCTACCACGTCGAGAGATTCATGATACCATCGTCATTCACATCATGGTTTCGACACTGATGTTAGTGAATCATTTCTATAATGGTATGTCCCCGCCATGAAGCAAATCATAGAAACCATGCGAGGTGATTTTTAAGTAAAAATCCGGGATGAAGCTATGGATTTCGAGTTATGTGGCTGAAACCTAAGGATGGATGAGTCAAACCCGAGAGAGGTGGAGAAAATGAGGCCCTCAAAGACACCAAAGGAGGAATTTTTTGCACTTTCGCAGGACATGGAAAATGAAAGCAAAATCTCAACCCTAGCTGTAGCTGAGGAGCTAGAAGGAAAGAGGTCTTATGAAGTGCAGCAAAGGATCAAACACGCACAAGCCAACCCATTCATCGCTTGTCAACTTCATCGTTAATCCAGAGAACATCATCCAACTCTGGCCCCATCGTTGAAGGATTTGATGTCGACATGCAAATGTCGAGGTCAATACAAGCCACAACCCAATGCCCCATATGGTAATACCTACAATTCCAACTGGAAGAATCACCCCAACCTCTCCTGGAAGCCTAATCCCCCGCCATGTGCTCTGTGTGCCAAACAACGCTTTGGTTCTCATCTCAACCACACCTGGCCATCATCCTCTCTTCACCCGTTGAACAAGCTATAATCGAATTGGTGCAAGGTGGCAGTAAATTTTGTGGAAGAACAAAAAGGGATCAATGCACACTTGCACAAAGGATTGACACCGAGAAAGTACACCGAACAAAAAGAATAGATGGGCTTCAGAGCAATATTAATCGAAATGTACATCCTACAAAGATTCAATCAAAGATCAACAATATTCCTGGAGGAGGCCAGAGAGAGAAGGTTCCCTTCCCAAACATTGCCAAATCCAAAAGTGGGGTGCAATGAGGTAGGTTCATCCAAAGAATTCGGATGGATGAAGTGAAATCCATAATCACCTGAGGATGGAAGGGTAAGTAGAGCAACCAGCCGCCTCATGATCGTCGAAGAGACATGCAAAGAAAAAGAAGCTGAGCCTGAGAGGGTGATCATCAGTGAGGACTCAATGAAGCACTGCATGCCACCTCCATTTCCCCTAGGCACTAAGAAGTAAGAAGAAGGAATCTCAGTGTGCATCCCCAAGTCCGGCAAGGTGAAGTCAACATACCTCTTTCGACATCATCAAACAAGTCCCCGCCTATGCAAAGTTTTGGAAAGATCTTTGTACACTCAAAAGGGATCGGGCATCGAAGAAAGCCTTCCTAATCGAAAAAGTCGCTACAATCCAAAGCAAGAACCCACCAAATATAAGGATCCGTGGATTCCACAATTCTTCAGCCTCAACATCGAGGACTGCGATAGATAAGGCATTGCTCGACTGGGGGCCAAGTGTAAACCCGTCGCCATACCGCGTATGCTGCTAGGTTTAGGAGCTCAACCTACCAACATCACTCATCACTGGCCGACAGGACGTTGAAGATCTCAAGGAATAGCTTGAGGACGTCGGGTGAAGGTAGACAAATTTACTACCCAAAGATACTTTGTAGTCCTGATGTCGTAACCAATTGCAAGGGGCCCAATCAATGCGCCAATTATCCTGAAGACAATTCTTTGCCACCGCCAATGCAATTATCAATCGTCGAAATGGAGTCATGCAACCTCACGCTTTGGCAACATGACATCGAGCTCAACATTTTTCACTGGAAGCCACAAGCACAAACTACCGATAGTGATAAGGAAGGAAATGAAGTCTCGTCAGCCAGTCATAATGGAAGCCAAAGATCCATAAATTCCAAGAACTTACAACCAAGATGAAACAAGCTTGTTCGGGGAGTTGCCATCGGGCCGTCCATGCAGCAATCGGGTCGCCCCAAAATCACCCCGTGAGAAGAAAAATCAAGAAGAGACCAAGCATGAAGGCCTCGCAACATTGCCACCGCCGGGGGTTAAGGAGCTCTCCTCCTCGAATTCCATGAATGGAGTTATAAATTGAGCTGATTTGGTGTCAAATGAAACCAAATCATACTCTCAAACTTTTGCTTAAAAATTTATTAATTTCTGTAGTTTATTTTTGGTAACTTTCCTTAAGAATTTGCTTTAGCAAATTTTCCTTTTAAGTAGCCTACGTTTAATTTTATTTATTTTATTATTTTATTTTTAAATTTTTGTTTAGAATAATAATTATTGTTGATTTTTGTTTTCAATATGTTTAAATCAAATTAATTTTTTTTATCAAGTAGTGAACTCACTCGCTCAATTTCGCTATTATAGCGAAATCACCCTGGCTCTTCGCCTTTATTTAAAGGGAGGGGGAAGCCCCCATTTTCGATCACACCCAAAGCCCCTCCCGAGCCGCCATAGCCGGTGAGCACGTGTCCCTCCCGTGCGTGCCCCCGTCTCCCCGCGCACGCATACCGCGCCCGTGTCCAGCTTTCTCCACTACAACCCCGCGCTCGATCCGGAAGATCGCGACCAGATCCGCGTCCCGAGCCTTCCCGCCAGGCTCGCGCCGGGCCGCCCTGAGCCCCGGGTCGACCTTTACACCGCCGCCGGCCACCGCCAGCCACGCTGTGCCCTCGTCGCGCTTCGGCCGCCTCGGGTTAGCCCCAAGACTGCTTCCTAAATGCCTAGCCTCCGCTCCACTAAATTCGTGGGTCAGGTGGTCCACCGAGCCCCGGTCCAACTCGTGTGCGACCGTGACCAAGCTCCCAACTCGTGAACCCCGCCCTACCCTCGTGTCCTTCGATTATGCATATGGTAATGCACTGCAGGTGGGTCCCGCCCCGAGGCCCCCTCCCGGAGCCGCTCAAGACTCCAGAGCAGAGGAGCAGCCCCAGCTCCAGCTCGCCGTCCCGCCCCCCGAAGGCCCCGAGCGCTCCCCGATGAGCCTCAGTGGGTTCAGATATCGCACCCTACGGGGACTCCCCGGCCCCTCCCCAAAGGCTCGTGAGACGATCCAGAGGGCCCGACCCTCCGCTGCCCGTACATCGCCGGGGAGTCTCATCATCTAGGGCCTCAGCCGTCAGCCCACACCGCCAGCAGAGGAGACCCATCACCCCGCTTATCGTCACATGGCGGATCAGCGCACTATCAGCCACGGGGACCCGATTCCGGGAACGTCGCCCATCGCCGAGATTTCCATGGAGAGTCAGATACGCATCGCATCGGCGTCGACCGATCCCCTAGCTCAGTGGACTCCAGAGACTGACACGCGATTACTCCTTGCTGCATACATGACACCGGTGCGCTCTACTCATTCCCGCGGTGCTTCGCCTCTACCATCTCTATGACTTCCTCGAGCTGCCGAGTCCACCTGAGTCTGATTTACTATCTGATGACGCCTGTGAGTACCCGAGCACGGACATATCGCCACTTTAGGCTTCAAGTACCGCAGCAAGCCAATTCTGGGGAGGTTATCTGATCGGGCCTCACCGACACGCAGGAGATGGTCCGTATTCTCGCCGGTGGATACCTGGCAAATAGGACTCAGATTTTCCGGGAGGCGGGGCCCCGCCTTAGATGCTCATTGATCAACTGCCTCCCACCACCTCTCTTCCCGTCACAAAGACTACGGCATGTACCGTAGGGAGCCATACTCGAGGCTCTATAACGGATCTCGCAGGGATTATGGTTCGCCTCCGAGTCAGCGATGACCTCCCCGCTACATTTCAAGATAAGGTCCACCGCAGCGGTCCGCTCGAGCAGAGTCTACCCGCTGATGCCACCAACGCCGAGCCAGTCCTCGGGAGCACTCGGGCTTTCCTGCAGGAGCCCCGTATCGAGAGGAGGACGCGATGCCCTCGTGTCCCGTCTATGGAGAGAGCCATGGTGATGCTCTATTTCTTTTCTCCTCCAAAGAACAGGATCGTGAGGGTAACGGATAAGGATGCAAGAGGACCCTGCGAGGAGATGATCCTACTCCCGAGGTAGAAATGGAGAGAGCCTGCTGGGATTTATCTCCTCCATCTCCTCCTCCACTCGCTTCAATCCGCCCCTGCCGACACCCCGCCCCATCATATACGCAAAGATTCTCCTCGGAGTCACGCTCATGTCGGGCCGAGGGGAGCTCGCAGTCGTTATGGATGTCAGTCTCGCTCATAATACTCACACGTACATCGATGGACCGAGATTGACCGAAGCCGACCACTTAGAGCATTGGGTCATACCATGCTCCCGCAGATCATGAGTCACCCTGGGCCTCCCGCATGTTTCTCGCCCTTCGAGATTTGAGCCCACACAGCCGATACAGCCTCCCAGACATGTCGGGCCACAACAAAGGTTCAAAGAATTTCGATCCACCACCACCGCGAGAGTGAGGTGGTCACACCTCGCCTCTAACTTTCTCTACCCCTATGACATGTTTCTACTTTGGATGGGAGGAAAGCAGGAGTTAGGAGTGTCTTCTATTATGTTTCAGACATTAATTTTATCAACGCTCTACTCATTTCAGATTGATTCATGTATTAGCCAATAGTAGGCAAAGGACACTTTGTTATGTTTAGTTGTTATCAAGCATGTGTATTAGCCATTTTGGTTATATCAAAAGCTTTATAGCACTATTTACATTTTACTACACTTTCGCAATTCATTTTTGTGTCTCCATTTCAGGTATATTCTCGCTTTTAGTCAAGAATTGAAACTCAGATGTTACCTTAATGATAGGACAATTCCATGCATAATTTAGTTTTTGGTCAATTGCGATTTCAGCATATTCAACCTTGAACATTCCCCCTCTAGCTAATGCACACACTGCACACCAGGTTGTACCAATAGGTCATAAGTTACATACCTCTTCCACTTTGCAGTTCAGCCTAAATTTGGTCGACGAATCTACAATAGGTTTGTGTTACCTATAAATGAAGACCAATGAAGTCTTCCCAAAAGGAAAAGAAAGCAAAAAGAAAAGAAGAAAAAGAAAATAAAGCCGTGACGCTTTGCCTTGAAACCCAACAAGGTCCGAGGGCATGGCGAAGCCTTGTGTGCTCCTGCCCTAAACCTTCACTGTTGGGAGTCACCGACTTAGTGTTCACATGGGTGGATGGGTAGAATTTACAGTTATAGGTGCTTTTAATTTCGAAATCATTCGAGTCCGCGAAGCTCAAGAGTTTGTGGTCAAGTGATCCTTTGGCTTGATGCCCTAAACCTTAATCGTCGGGAGTCATTTGGTGACCGCTACACGGAAGCTCAGAAGTCGAAAGCTTTGGCATCGTGACCCTACAAATTAGCCAACCAAGAAATAAGTGTGTGTATCTAATCCTATTTAGGTCAGTCTAGCAATAAGGTCATGGCAGAGGCTAGGTTGGGGGAGGGATAACTTTGCAATTCTATTTGCCTAAGCCGGTTACCTTAGGAACAATTAGATTTTGGTGGAAGTTCAAAGTTAACTTCATTGAAATTGATGTCATTTTTAAAACTTGTTCTTATATGGTTTTTTGCTCTCGCTGCCTAAGCCATACAGGTAAATTATTCGCGCAAAGGTAAAGCTAATCCGTACATACACTTTTTCACCCAAATACACTTTTGTAAAAGCACAAAGATGCATCCTTATTTTTTGTTTTAACATCGCTAAGGACTAGCAATCGTGTCGGTTGGGGTGTGATTAGTACCCAAAAGTGCTATTTTCAGCCCTATTCAAGATGGGTTTTGAGTGCTTTTGCGCACTAACTAACAATTAAGCCAATTGATGTGCAGTCCACTTAGTTTCACTAATTCCATTTCGAGATTGTTTTGGATAGTTTGTGTTGAGAACTTCGCATCAGCAAGCATAGCTTCTATTGGTGTTGATTATGTAGAATCGATGATTTTACCCCAGCTTGTACAAGAAATATCAAGATCTGAAGAATTGGAAGGCAATGTGATGAATAAGAGGTGCGTAGGAGGATGCAAATGAGCAAACAGAAGCAGAGTAATCCCGTGATTTTCGCTATGATTGCGAAATTTTGTCAGATTAAAATTAGCAATCATAGCGTACTTCACAGATCCTAGCTAAATTGGGAATTTCAGCTAGCAAAATTCCTCGCTAGCTAGCGAATTTGTCAGGCTCAGCTTAAATCTTCCAATTTCATTCCTCAATGTACCTCACAGTTAATGAATCATTAGGTTACGAATAGTTAGAAGGCGGGCCTCAAGAAGAAGGAATTCTACAGAAAGTTTAAAATGGAAATTTCACATCACGCTGAATTTCGTCAGAGAATTTCCTCAAGAATAGCGAAATTACAAGATAGCGGTTCTTTTCACATGCTAGCCGAAATTCTTCGCTATGCTAGCTAAATTTCCTGCATAATAAATCAAACTCGTGTTTTCGTATATTTGATCCCAAATGACCATGTTTTGATGTATTACCATTTTCAATCTCTTATGTAATTTCATATTTTAGGTATTTTCAGATTTTCACACTTCAAGTTGACTATATAAACCCCCACCTCAGAACCCAAGCAACTTCTTCATTTAATACGCTTCCTAAATTTTCATTTTAGAATTTATTCGTCTCTCTTCTCTCTCCTCTTTCTTTTCATTTTTCTACGCTAAACACCCTCGAGGATAACTCAAGGATGCTCGCTAAGCCCCTATACCTCTGTTATGAGGGTCGCAGCTTGGTTTCGGGGTCAGTTTGTGCTCATTCCCCATGCTTTGAATGTTATAGGTACAACATTTATGGTTCCCAACTTTCCAATCTAGGTTTAATGCCATTTAATGTCTTTCCTTAGTCAATACTTGTCATGCTTAGGTTCAGCAGATTCTTAATGTTGGGAGACCACATCCTTAGATGTCATTTACGAGCCACCGAAATGAGGTTAAATGTCAGGTTTTAAACAATGGGACTTTGAATGTTTAAGTACTTGGTTCGGACCCAACAGGAGGGTTCTAGGGTTAGGTTTTATAGTTAAACAAAGATCCTGCTTTGGCTTTGATTATGTCATTTTCTCTAATGCGAGAAATAACCCGAGGACACCGCATACCCCATGTTATCAAGTTAGTGACCAGAAGCTCTGCTGTTACCATTTCACACTTTCATTTAAGCCATTACAACCAACCGCTGAACAACCAACCTCCCCTCGTTTTTAACAAAATCCGAAAAATCCAAAACTAAAGCCTCACCAATTTTCAAACACTAATGCAAATCATTCGTGGATGAAACCCATCCTCGTGTTCGACCCTGCATCGCTTATATCATAGCACACTACTCAAGTAGAGGAACTTAGGAAACAAATATTGTTGATTCCGCTCACCCTACCGTGGCACGAATCAATTTACAAACAATTTCAAAATCATTTTATAGAACCGCCTAAACCTAGGCTCTGATACCACTTAAATGTTACGCTCTTTTAGCTTTTAAAGACTTGTTCATTTAAACACATTTATATACCCATTTCTAATATGAATAATTAATATTCATTTAAAATATAATTAGTTATGGGCATATGATATCATGACCTAAACACATTCTTTGACATAAAACAATATATATACATTCCATAATTCAAATAGGGCCCATAACTGTTCTTGAATAACGCATTTATACAAATCAGCCCCATGTCTTTTTTCAAATACATTTACAAAATGATATTCTTAGAGTCTACCTCTCTTTAAAACACATTCCATAAATATCCAAAACAAAATGAGTCAAACTATATTCTCTCTCATGAAGACTTTTACATCATTGAATCTAATGCAAATAGTTACAAAATATTATGAAAGGAATGATATGTATGGGACGGAGCATTTACTTATACTCTGCCTTGTTTGACGATGACTCCACGCCCGACGATCTTTCGTCTTGCTACTTTCTACTTGGTACCTGTGCGATGACAAAAACAACGCGCTAAGCATTTTCATGCTTAGTGGTTCTATATAATTCTCTCTTCATTTCAGTTTAAATCAAATCATGCAATGTTTATAAAACAATGCTTTGCATAATTTTCAATTACTAATGCAAAGACAATACATACATGGCATACATATATATATATATATATATATATATATATATATATATATATATATATATATATATATATTCATTTCATTTACATTCAATTACAATTCATTGGTCATTTAAGTTATGCAATTTCATATGCAATCGAATCATTTAAATCACAAATCATGCACTTTTCAATCTCATTATCATTTTACCTCATCGAATTTAACCTATGCTTTGAGGTATAGGATAAACGAATCACCTAAGATACCCCGTTGGGATGTAGGCCTGTATATATATATATATATATATATATAAAATATGTACTTAAGCAGGTACACTACCTATACCGTCCCGTCAATACTGATTAGTATACTACAAACAGTACGTTTGTTGTGACTCTTATTAGTATACCAATTTATCCTTAACTCGAATTTAACCACATTCTTTAAATAAGTATTAAAATCATTCAATACACTTACAATAGTATATATATACATTTGTATGCAAATAATACATTTTCACTTTCATGAAATTTTCTCATGCAAATTCGTTTCATAAGTAGTAGTCTCAAATCACTTAAGACAAATCATTTCAAACACAAATCAATATGCACTTTCACAATCATTTCAAAATTCAAAAACATTTCAGGTCTATTCAAATATTTTAGAAATAGAGAGAGAGTTTGGGAACAAACCAAAAATCGCCGCTTTGATTCCACCTTCGACCGACTTAAATGTGGGCTTTCTCCTGTCAACCCCCATTCAAATATAATGATAATCACATATTACCATATTCTACGAGTTCCCATTACCAGGGAATTTGAATCATCTAATTTAGATAACCTAAACTCAAGTTATGGCATTTCAATGCCAAACTAGTCGATATTCCTAGCTCACTGAATCACCCACTGTTTTTTTCGATATCTAGGGTCTTAACTCCCTAAATTGATAATGTTTCCTTCACTAATTTGAATCTATAGTTCTAATGTTTCTTCTCCAATTGGAATCATCCAATTCTGATCATCCAAACTCAAGTTACGGCATTTTAATGCCAACTAGTCATGCCCAGCTCTCACCTGATCACCATCGTTTATTTCCTTCAATTTATGGGGTCTTAACTCCATAAATTGGTAATGGTTCCTTATACTCATTTTAATATATGGTTATAAGGTTTCTTCTCCAATTGGAATCATCCAATTTGGATCACCAGAACTCGAGTTATTGCATTTTACATCCAGACTACTCCAATTTGCAAAGCAAAATTAGATTGTTCTTACACATAGCTCCACTTTGACAGATTTCTGGGCACTTTAGGGTAACAATTTGCATACACTTTTTTAAAGTAAATTATTTACTTATAAGTATATTTTACCTATAATTTTGAATCACGTAATTTGGATGAGTGAAACTCAACTTATGGCCAAAACACCATAACAACACCCAAAACAGAGCATACCCGTAAGCTACCTGAACTCACCTTTAATCCCATATTCGGGAGCCTTAGAGCTACAATGTTCTCCTGGTCCCTTCTATAAATTATGTACTCTATCTCTTACTGGGTTTCATTATGACCGACTACTTTATTTGGATGATTATAACTTAACCTATAGCTAAAACAAGAACAGAGGTTTTGACAGCATTTCCTTTGAAAACCCAACATTTCCCTTTTACAAACATTACATAAAACCAATCCAACCAATAATACTCTTCAAACCTCAACCTAAAACAACCCCAAAAGTGGTTTAGCACCAATACAAACCCCTTTTACTTAAGTTAGGCTTTTCTCAAAATCAAAATCACAAAAAATATGAAGTTAGGGTTTGATTTCTTACCTTGAATCTTCTTCAAATCTTCTTTGTAGGTCGCTTTGACTTTAGAAGCAAGAAATGGGAAAATTGCCACCAAAACTTGATCTCTCTTCGCTCTACTCCCCTCTTTTTATCCCCCCTTTTTCTTTCCAAAAACTTTTTTTTCTCTTATGAGCTTCCTAGACCAAAATTTGGCCTTTAAACCCCTATTTCCTCAAGGCCTTGTTTGGCTCACCAAAACTCATTTTTGGGTTAAGTTCTCCCAATTTACTATATTGCCCACATTTCATTTTATTTGTACTTCAAATCTCAATAATCACACTTAGACATAGAACTAGTTCCCAAATGACCCTTAAGTCCTCATTTTCCTTCTTAAGCCTTGTTTGACTTTTCTCATTATTTCATTTCTCATGTTTCTCATTTTAGCATTTAAGTCCATTTTCATTAGACCCTTAGGTCCTTATTTCACAAATTCCAAATTTGTCCTTTTTCACTTGGGTTAATTTCTGGGTTTGTTCATTTAATCACTTAGCATATATCACTAAATAATCTACTCATTTTCGACCATATAATCATTTAACATTTTCATTTAATCATTTATCAATTCCCGAAAAATTCCCATTCGGCTTAATTTATACCCTAAACATATAATAAAATTATTATAAAAATTCTAGGTTATTTTTGGGGCGTTACAAGACCGATTGACTAAGTCAACTCACTTCCTACCAGTGAGAACTGACTATTCATTTAACAAGCTAGCAGAACTTTACATAAAGGAAATAGTTTGGTTACATGTGATTCTAATATCAATCATTTCAGATAGAGATACGAGGTTTACCTCGAGATTTTGGGGAAAGTTGCAACAGGCTTTGGGCACTCGATTGAATTTCAGCACAACGTCCACCCACAAACGGATGGACAATCAGAGAGAGTAATCTAAGAGTTGGAAGATAAGCTAAGAAGTTGTGTGATCGATTATGAGATAGTCGGGGCACACACATTCTCTGGGCTTGAATTTGTACAAACAATAGCTTCCAAATAGTATTGGAATGGTGCCTTACGAGCTCTATACTGGAAGAAAATGCGTAATACCATTGTGTTGGACTACGAAAAGGTTTGTAAAGAAGATAATTGGCCTCGATTTGATTCAAGAAACCGAAGAAAAAGTGAAAATGATTAGAGAAAGATTGAAAGTGGCCATGGATAGACAAAATTCTTACGCCGACATGAGAAGAAAGGATATTCGATATGAGATCGGCGAGAATTTATTTTTGAAAGTATTTGGAAGAAAGTAATGAGATTTGGGATAGCAAGGGAGTTGAGCCCTAGGTTCATTGGGCCATATGAGATAGAGAAAGTGGGTCCAAAGTGGGCATACAGATTGATTTCACTCGCAGTTGGAAGATTTATAATGTTTTCCATGTGTCAATGCTAAGGGAGGCTGTGTTAGACTCCATCACATGTAGTCTCTTTTAGAGACAATTGAGCTTAGACCAGATTTGACGTATGAAGAGATGAGCCGTAGAGATCTCGTTCGAGAAGGCGGAAAGAGTTATGAAAAGCGCATCCCATCGTCAAAGTGCTATGGAGAAACCACAAGACCGAGGAAGCCACGTGGGAAAGCGAAGAAGTTATGCGGCAACAATACCCTCAACTATTCAATGAAGGTAATTTCGAGGACGAAATTCTTTTAAGGAGGAGTTTAACGCCTCGAAAATATCCTAACGCTTCTTTATAACATGTTTAGGGTGTAAAATAAATTAAATTATATTTTTTCGGAGTTTAAATGGCTAAAAACGAAAAAATGATAAAAACCCGGAAATTTTATGGAAGCCAAATAAATTTGGTAAAAATGTCCAATGAGGACTTAAGGGTCATAAATGAGTAATGTAAGTGCCAAAGTAAAAATGAAATGAAGTGAAAATGAAGGTGAAATGAGGCTTTAAAATGAGAAAAATGAGATAAGGCCCATTTATTGATAAGCCAAACATGGCCTTAAGTTAGATTTGGGATTAAAGACTGTAATATCTATGGAATGCCCATTCGCATTCACGCTGAGAGAGAGCTAGGGATTCGATCGAGAGAAGAAAAGAGAAGAAGAGAGGGTTTGTGATTTATTCCATGAGATCAAGAGTTTAAGTGATCAAGAAGTTGTTAAGGAAGAAGAAAGAAGAAAGGAAGAGATTTAAAGGTAAGAAACAAAACCCTAACCTCTTCTTTTCTTGTGTTTGGGTTTGGAGAAAAACCCTATCTTTGTGTAAAGTGTACTTGGATGGTTTTAGTTTTGTTTGAGGTTGTTTTGCATTGTTTTGATTGGTTTGGATTGGTTTTGAGGAATTTTTGTGTAAAGGAAATGATGAAGTTTCAAAGGAGTTGTTGTCAAAATTTTTCAAAACCCTTATTTTTGTTTTGGCTATAAGTTAAGTTATAATCATCCAAATTGAGTGATTCCAATTGGTAAAGAGCCATAAGATCTAGAGCTACAAATTTATAGAAGGGACTAGGAGAAAATTGTAGCTCTAAGGCTCCCGAGTATGGGCTTAAAGGTAAGTTTTGGGTAGCTATGTGCATGCAAATTGTGGTGTTTTGGACATAAGTTGAGTTTCACTCATCCAAATTGAGTGATTCAAAATTCTGAGTAAACTAAGATTCTAGGGGAATAATTCACTTAAAGGAAGGGTATGCAAATTGTAACCCCAAAGTGCCTAAATTTTTTTCAAATTGGAGATATGTGCAAGAACAATCTGATTCTGCTTTGCAAATTAGAGTAGTTTGGATGTAAAATGCAATAACTTGAGTTTTGGTGATCCAAATTGGATGATTCAAATTGGAGAAGAAACCTTAGAACCATAGTTTCAAATGTGTAGAAGGAACCATTATCAATATATGGAGTTAAGCTCCCTGAAATCAAGCATAATAGTAGGTAATCGAGTGAGTTGGGCATACTGACCAGTTTGTCATTAAGATGCTGTAGCTTGAGTTTGGGTGATCCAAATGTGATGATCCCAATTCCTACTAAAACAAGGCTCATAGAGCTATAATTTTCATGAAGGAAGTTTAAACAAAATATGGCTCATGTGTCTCCAGAAAAATTTTCAAGTGAAGGTTTATTGGGTATACATCAACCCTAACCAAAAATCCTAGAATGCACAACTGATTTTTTTTTTCTTGGGTTGTTATTTGATAGTGACATATTATTGATGGATTAGGAGTTGGTGACGAGGATGGTTGACCCAAGAACGGGATTATGAGAATTGGAATCAAAGTACAACAAGCTTTTTGGTTTGTTCTTCGACTCTCTCTTTTACTTCCATTTTGGAGTTTGTTCTCCACTCAATCTCTTATGATTTCAAGTCTTATGATCATTATTCTATTATTGAAATGATTTTCAATAAAATGCATATTGAAGTGTTTTAATTGATTTGAGGCAAATAATTGTGAAATGATTTGCATATGAAAAATTGCATGCGTGTTGAAAAATGAATTATTTGTATAAGGATGTATATACTATATTGTATTTTGCTATGAATGATTTGAATGGCCTTAATAGAATGTTAATCGTTAAAATTCGAGTTAAGGATAGATTGGTATACCAATAAGGGTCAAATTAGTAGTACTGCGCCGAACGTAATGATGTGTCACTCTGATCCGTAGCCTAGTGTTAAGACCAAATGATATATACAAATTTATGACACTATTATCAAAGGACTATTATCTATTCCCAGGTAACGACGCCAAAAACTTGTTAAGACCAAACTGTTTGATGTGATTAGTGTATGCCAAACTTATGGTAACGCTAATTAAGAACTTTTCGGCCCCCCGACAATCTGGCAAAACTTGTGTTAAGACCATTTTTCATATACATGAAAAATGGCTTGTTTTGTTATAAAATGACTTATTTAAAATTTTGTGTGTGGTCTTGATCATCGTAAATGCACATGTCGTGATAAGTAATAAAGTGGATATTTAAAGTCCGCATATCGCTCTCAATGTGGTGAAGATGATAAATCAAAAGACTAAATCACCCAACCACTCAAGATCATTACTTATTCGAATTCCAATCGTTATGGATGATAAGAGGAATAAAATGTAGTCCTAGACTGGAATCTTTAATATAAAAATAAATTTAATAAAATCGGGGGTTGAGGATCAAGAGTGAGACAAAACTAGACATGGATCAATTAGTAATAATCAATTTCTACATCTTTTCGATTCATAGCTCAACCATAAATTGTTAAAACTGAGTTTGTCAAAGATGCAAGGTAGTATAGTTTGGATTTCTCCCTTAACTATACTTTTCACTTATTAAAGGTTCTCATTTCTGAGACATGATTCTAATCAGTTACTTGTAATATGTAACCCTCTTTCTAAAATTTTAGTATTTTTCCTTTTTAGTACTTCATACTAAGATCTGGTATCAAAGACTCTCGCCCCCATATACGTGATATCATGTGTTTCTCCAATTTGATTGACACCTCATCCTACACCGATGAAAATTCTCGACCTCCTTGATTAGATCTTCATAACGCCAGATCATAATCAATTCAGCAGAAAGAGGAGAGACCATTGAGTGATTAAACAGATACTTCATTCAACTATCCTCAAATTATAAGTAAGTTGGTGATCTATTTGAGTAATCCTTCAAAGTTCACTTAGTTCCATAGTATTAGTCTACCATACCCACAAGGAACTGCTTTACACTCAGATTCTCTCCATCTCTCGTGTCACCTCGTAGGGCCTCCCGAAATCGTAGAGCGAGATACGCATCAGATTGGGTACACTGCATCAGTACCGAGAACAAGTAAATTTATAAACAACACCAATCAAATAAATTCAAGAATTCTAATTAAAGCTTTCTTCCACCTTACGCAAAAAAATGACTATCATTAATGACCCATTTCCAATGAGCTCAACTTTTTAAAACTGGTTCACTTATATCAGTGACTAACTGATCAGGAAAATTCATTGAAATCAAGAACGAACTGAAATAAATGAACTCCAAAAACTTTCAATCATCCATTTACATCAAACAAGAATGTAAAAAGATGAATTTATAAAGAAATACTCGTCAAGTCGTAAGACTTAGTACAATACCTAAACTTTAAAATTAAAGGAAAACTAACAAATAAAGCCACACTAAGCTAAATCTACTAAATGGAAAATAAATAAAAATCAAAAATCAAAATATACAAGAGTCTTCAACTCCAAACGCCCTGGAGTTATGAAGTCACGCGACATTACCCTGTAAGCGTATTTATAGCTTTCCAATGTTGGGCCTTACTTCATTAATTGTATCAGGATCCCTAAAATTCTGGCCCAAATTGGTCTCTTTATCGCGACATAGAAAGGTATGTTGCAATAGAGATTTCAGTTTTTGTTGCTGCCTTTGTCGTAGCTTCTTGTTTTTTGTCGCAACCTGTTCTCTGGGCTTGCTCTAGATTGTGTTGCGACATACTTTGATAATGTTGTGACATAAATTTATTCGCTAGCCTTGTTATCACGTGGACAGAATGCTCAGGTCGCGACACCAAACCTGCTTGCAACCGGGCCATGTCAAGAAACTTTTCTGTAGCTCGTCAGACATAATTTTCCTTGTCGCAACAAACATTTACTTTTCATCCTGTCAACTCTGTCGCGACAGAGTTTTCTCTGTCGCAATAGGATTTCTTTGAGTCCTTAGCAATTTATGTCGGACAGGAAACTCCTAGGTCGCGACTAACTTTTCTTCTCTAATTCTCGTCAGTTGGTTGAAGGTTCGTCATGCATATAGAATTATCTTCACGTGAGACAATTCGCCTTGTCCATTCTCGCCTTCTTTCAATTTTTGTTGCAACCTAATTTTTCTTTGTCGTGACAGAATTTTATTATTCCATTGCTTTTATTGTCGCGACAGAAAAATTCTTTGTCGCGACAAAGGTTTTGCTTTCAACTCTTGATTATGTTGCAATAAGAATTTTTTTGTCGCCATTCTTCTTGTGTTGCTCTTCAACTTCTTGTCGCGAAAGGGAATTCACCTCCTTCATTTTGGTTTTTCATGACAAACTTTTTGTCGCATGTAGATTTTGTTGCTTGCCAGAATTTTGGAATGTTATGTCGCGACAGGATTTTCTTTATCGTGACAAACAACTCTCCCTCGGGAAAGGGCTTGATGCTAAAACTTTGTTGCAACATAAAACACTTGTCTCAGTTGACTTGTGTTGTAATTCACAATTTATGTCATGACAGGATTGTCTTTGTCGCGATGTAGTTCATGGCGTTGTCTTCAACTTTTCTATTACTTATTTAAATTATATATTGTCACAACACAGCTTCTTTTCTATCTGCTTTAATCGTTGTCGCGACAAAGTCAAGAATTGTTGCAATAGTTTTCTTCACAATCTTCTTCAATAATGTATCGATAGAAAAACTCTTTGTCGCGACAAAATTTCTCTTTCAACCATGGAGTTTTTTGTCTGAGCTTGGTTGCGACATTTCATTGCTGGTTGCGACATAGTTCCTTTGGCTTGCTTGAATTTTGTGTCACAACATACGAAATCATGTCACGACAAAGACTACTGCATTTTCCACCTTTTGCCTTCTTTTTTGCTTGTTTTTTTTTCAAATAATACTCGCAAACATAAAGTGGTGAATATTCCAATTTGGGCATAAAATAGATATAAAATTATTAAAACATGCTAGACAAATGGATTAAAATATGAGCTTAAGAGTCATCAAATTCCCAAACTTAAAAGTTTTACTATTCCTAAGCAAAGAAATAAATTTTGTTTGTCCTCAAACAATTTTGATTTTATTTTTATGACATTTTTCGTTTATATCTCAATCAAGTAGAAACATAAGTCGCTTGTAGACTATTTCTAAACATATTTCCAATCTAGGAATTAAAGATTTTTCACAAAGTTCTTCAACCAACAAATAATTCATGTGTGTAACAATTAATCATTCAATCCCGATTGGAGTGTGTGTGCCGACTTACTATTTTTCTTTGGCAACCACTAATCTTCTAGGATAGCACTACTGCATACAGCCTCATCGCAAAGTCCTATGCTCGCTTTCTCATATTAATCTCAATGTAGGCACAACACCACCTTAGAATAAAATAGGTCCTTTAGGGCTTGTAATGTGTGGCTTGGGTAATGAGGTAGATAATTAGACATTTTAGGCTCAATTTTTACCCAGACTTCACCGATACCACACTCTGCCTTCGATGCATCCTCGATTTCTTCGATTGTAAAAGCCTAACCTTCCCATCAGGTTGTTGCATCTTTCTGCATATTTTTTTATTGTGGTGCCTTTTTCTCTTTTCATTGTCCATCCCTAGAAGATGACTTATTCTAGAAGCTTTTTCACTTTTCATTTTCTCTAAGTTTGGTGGAATGGTGCAATTTTTTGTCTATTCAAGCTTTCTACCACCCTTAGTGAACTTTGGGTCAATAACTCCCATACCAGCTGGTATTGTGTTAGGTGTCGAACAACACCCCTAAGGACTTAATTGTTCCTGCAGAGGAAGGCCAAGACCAAACTCATTCCCTACTTGATGTTTTTCTTTCACAAATTTCTTTTCATAATTCTCTTCATCTTTCTTTAACCCTTTTTATCTTTCTCCACCACTGGAATAATATTCCCCCAAACTTGTCCCTTTCTTTCATTGATGTAATTCATCTTGTAATATGGGTAAATAAATATAGGATCATGTGTAGGGAAGGAATTGGGCTTCTTATTTGTTGGTTGATGATGAGATTGGTTGTAGGCTCAAATAAGGAACTAGTGTATATGCATATACATATAACAGGGTAGGTTATGAAAGGTTCAGACTTCCAAGAATGGCCTAAATCATTTCGCACGGTTGATTCGCGGCTACCTGGGTAGGGTGATCCTAATCAACAAAATTTTGTTTATGTTCCTCCCATCGCTATAGTCAAGCTAATGCGCATAATGTCTAGGTCGAACACGGATGGGTTTTCATCCCACGAATGATTCGGGTGACTGATGGAAAATGGTGAGACTTTTTGTTCGATTCTTGATTCGCTAAAAATGAGGTCGCTTTTGTTCACCGGTTAACCTGTAATAGCTTAAATGAAAGTGTGAAATGGTAACCTTGAAGGCTCGGGTCACTAGCTTGATAACATGGGGCTATTAAAGTGTCCCTGTTATATCCTCGCACAGTGGCAAAATGACATATAGTCAAAGCCAAACCGGACCTTTGTTTAGCTATAAAACCAACCTAGAACTAATTCTATTCGAGTCAAACCAAATATTAAGCATTCAAAGTCCCATTCCCGCTTTGAAACCCTAGCATTTTAACCTCATTTCAATGAGTCAGAATGCCATTTGAAAGAATTTCAAAGTAGTATCTATCATTAAGAATGCACTGAACCCTAAAGCATGGCAAGTATTGACCAAATAAAGACATTAAACGCCTTGTGACTTAGTTCGAAAGTTTGGAACCATAAATGTAGTACTGGGTAACATTTAAAGCATGAGGACAACTCGCAAGAGTCTCCAAACCAAGCTAGCAACCTTCCTCTTCAAGGTTATGAGGCTTAGGCTAAGCATCCCTTGAGTTGTCATCCTCAAGGGGTGTGTTCAAGTACCGAAAATGAGAGAAAGAGTGGTATAAGAGAGCAAAGTAAACCTAAAATGGGAAGTCATGAAACTCCGTACTAATAGAAAAGTTTCTTTCGTTACAAAGTTTGCGGGGCGCTTATATACCAAACCAAAAGTGTGAAAATACAAAAATGCCTAAAATATGAAATACATAAGGACAAAATGGTACTTATCAAAACGTGGTCGCTTGGAATCAAAATACCAAAAACACGTGGGTCGATTACTATGCAGAAATTTCGCTAGCATAGCTTAAAATTACATAAGCAATAAATTTTGCTAGCCTAGCGAAATCTACGCAGATATACGAAATTGAGAATTTTCAAAAAGAACAAAGAAATTTCGCTAGCTACGAAATTACTAGCCCAATGGAATTCTTTTCACATAGCGAAAATTTCGCAATCCCTGTGAAATTTTCGCAATCATAGCGAAAATTCCTTAAGTTCTTCTTCCGTTTTGCTACTGCATCTTCTTCCCGCACTTTTATTCATCACTTTGCCTTCTAATCTTTTCAACTCCATCTTGACATTTCTATCGCCTCGTACCAGAAATTACCGAGGACTCTCGTGATTTAGCACTACAAGAAGCCAAGCTTGTCGACCGAAATTCCCAAGACCCGCAAAACTATCCAAAAACAATCTCGAAACAAATTGGGGACAAGACTAAATGGACATACACATGACAATTGACTTAATTCATATGATTAAGGCAAGAAAAGCACTCAAAACCTATCTTGAATAAAATTCAAATAGCACTGGGCACTAATCAATGTAGGTCATTAGATTTCGCTCTCTTGACTAATAATCTAACAAGTTCTAGACAAGAGCTTATCGTGATGGATCCCAAGATGTTCCTAAATCTCGCACAATTTCTTTCAGAGTTATTGTTAACCATGTGTAAAGTTTATTAAGAATTTTGTAATTAAATTGTTTACACAAACAGAATTATAAGTATTATTTGTTCCATCAATTTTTTTAAAGTCTTCCTTAATCTTGAAGTTCAACACATTTATTCATAACCTTATAACTTTCGATTTCCATTCATTTCATCCTACCCCAATGCATCTATCGGATTTTTGTTTGGTTTTGAGATTTGTTGTTGTGCTGCTTTACCAATCAAAATGTTCATTTAAATCATGCATTCAACCCAAACAATCCAACATAACCACAATGTCATTCTTTAATCAATTTCAATCAACCAAACATGTTGGCAAAGAATTAATAACTAGATCCGTGTAATCAATTTCAATTATTTCAATTAAATATTCCTTAAAACTTCATCATTCCTATTTATTCAAAAGTAACCATAAAGGAAAGAACATACACACAAACACACGTGTAATATTCTACAAACATGGTGAACACCAATTTCGCAGACAAAATGTACACCCTATATTTCATTGAATACTTAAGGACGGACATTAGGTACAAAGAGGAGAAGAGATGAAGAGCAGGTGAGCTATTTTCTTTTTCTTTCATGCCTACTGAGGATGGTAGTTTAACCTGATCTAACTTATACCCAATCGTTGCATATGAGAACTTAGATTGACTGCGGGTTGTCTCTGACTCATCGCTTCTCCACTGCCTCGCTACGCACCACCCATAGTTAGAGCTAGTTGCTTGATCATTTCGTCTTATCTCTGCCCAATAGAGTTAAGGGTTCCCTCAAAATCACCCTAGGAAAAGTACATCTTGATCAGGTTTTTGTTGATCATGTCCAAGCTTTCAGTCTAGCACTTCTCCCTATAGTTCAGGGTGCTCTCCAATTCCTTGTCCCTTTTTTCAATTAAAGCTCTGATTTCCTTATGATATTCCTTGTACAAATACCCGAAGGCATCTGCCTTCTACAACATGTTCATTTCCATAACATCCTCCATTTCCTTCATGATCTTGAATAGCTCACTTTCTCTTTTTAGCTGCTTAAATATAAAGGCATCTTCTTCTACCTTCTTTGCACTAAATTTTGTTCCCTTGCTCCCATCTACTTTTCCATTCTTCATTCCTCCTCGCTTTAAGGCCTTTCCAGTTTTCTGTCCCCATTTTCAACTCAACCTCCATGATTCATCCCCAGTCAGTAGCTGGAGCTTTAATTACTTCGCTCCTCTCTCTTCCATTTCGCCTCATGGTCTCAGAGGTTAGCACTCGGCAAAGATCGCTACTTAAGGGCTTTCTGAGAGCTTCATCCTTCTCTGTTGGACTCACTCTCACCTCGTGGAGAAGTGTCAAGATGAATTACACTTCTCTCAGCTCTCGCTGGAGTTCCTATTTACATTCAGGCCGGGGTCATTGTGATTTCCACTGTCTTTCTTCTTCCCTTATAGCTTCCACCTATCTTCCCCTATTTCTATTTTTACGCCCATTGGTGATTCCCGTAATGTCAAGTATGTCTTCGGGGTAGTTCCTTTCTTCCCGCCTCTCGACACCCCTAAGATGCGTAGTCTTGAACCGTGTCGCGAGGAATCATCCCTTTGTATCCTCCTTTATAATAACTAAGAATTGAGTTTTCTATTATCTTGCCCACACTAAATTTATAGCCTTTGAGGATGGCATATACAAGCATCGCTCCTTCTCCTCGACTAAGCATAAATGTTGAAGGCGCATGACCGAACATAAAAATAAACCACACCTCACGGGTTTAGTCAAGGTTCTCTCAAGGATGCACTTGTGTGGGTTCTTCCCCTCGTGGCATTCCACTCTCCTTTACCATCGCTTAGCAGGTCTACAATCTTTCTAAAGAGGTCGTGTTTCCACCCGCCTTGAATTTTGACCCATTTTTTTCCCCAAGATCAGGAGGTCCGTAACTGCTCTCTCGGCTGGTATCCATTTCCTCCGACGTAGACAACCTTATCTTTCATCCCACCATGTCAAGGTGAGAACTCTTACCACATCTACAAATCCAGGAGCTTTATGCTCATGTACCGCATGCCATCCTCGTCGACTAGCCTCGAATGGAGAAACCCATTTGTCAAGCCTCCTATGAAGCTCTGTCAGCTTGTCTCTCCAAGCAATATAAGCCATGTCAAAGACCTGGCCACCGCTTTTGTCTGGCCGTCTCGCTTTCATTTCTTCTTTCCCTTCCTAAGACTCTTCCATTGTTTGCCTGGGTTCATCGCTTACCTTAGCCTCTCTCTTCACCTTGCCCCAAGCACACTGAAAGTGGCTCGAATCGGTTTCATTCTCCAACCTACTGTATTCTTCCATGATTTCGCTGAGGTTTGGAACCAGTTTTGGGGCTCGGGACATCATGGAGAGATCTAAGTAGGATCTAGGGTTTTGAATGAGTGAGAGAGAATCGTTGAGAGAGAATCGTTGAGAGAGACTGAATCGTTTGAAGGTTATGAGGTGGATGACTCTTAAGTCTTTGAACTTTTCTATTTATAGGCCAAGAATTGTTGTGCTTCCTTAATTGCCAGACATATTCGACCTAAAGTGTGCCCTTTTAAATTGGTGTCGCAATGATAGAGAAGACACATAAATTTTGCACTTAAGTTCGACTGTGCTTTGTCCCGACCGAGCAAAAACTGTCACGACACAATTTTATCTATACTCAAATTGAATTATGTCGTGACATAAAATTTTTTTGTCACGACATGTTTTCTGAGGCCCAAGGTTGCTGTTTGTTGTGACATAGAGAAATTATGTCGCGACAAACTTTTTCTTGCTTATCTGTTTTAACACCAACTTTGTCGTGACAAAAAGAAAGCCTGTTGCAACAAAAGCCTATTCTATTTTAGCACCAAAAGTTCGACCAGTGTCGCGACATATCAATCTCTGTCACGACAGGATTTTGTTTTACCTCAAATTCTTTGCATCTATTCTTGCTTTCAACCATTCAAACCAAATGACATCATGCAATAAAGTCTTCCACTTAGTTTATACTTATGAAAATACATATTTCTTCAAACAAACTCCATTCAATTATAAACAAAAAATCTATTTCTTCATTCAATATCATTCATCAAGATATTCAACAAGGTATTCAAGACAAAGAAAGTTGTCTAATAATTATGCTCTAAAAATTCCTATATTCCTCTTAAACTTCAACTGTGCATTACTAATAAAAACAAAACAAATCGAGGGAAATAGAAAGATTTCCTCGTAGTTCTTTTCAACACATTTTAGTTGAGAAAGTGTGCTGTCCAATAATATCTCTTTCCAGTTGATATTCCCTGTAAAAAAATTAGCAATCTATCAAACTTCATAGTAAATTTTTTAATAAAATTTTCAAACTAAAACTTCAAACTCTTAAAAGTAATTAACAATAGTCAAACTATTAACATGTGAAAAATCTCCGCTTGTCAGCTTCCCAAAAGCCGTCGCTTTAATATCCTTAGCCGTATTAATTTCACAAGGTATCTTCATTTCAGCAAAACTCTTTCCTCTTTTCACAATCTGGATCTACTTTAGCAAGATAATGCTTCAGTCTCTAACCATTTACTTTAAATTCACTTCCAGATTCATCTTTTAGTGTTACCGCTCCAAAGGGTGTGTACCATTACCACTCATGTAAGGATCCACTCCATCTCGACTTCACCCCGGGGTACTTTGAGCCCTGAGTTGCATAAGAGGACTTATTCTTCAGCCTTGAATTCTCTCCTCATAATCTGATCATGCCACCTCTCGTCTTTGTAAATTCTGGCATTATCATGTTTCCATTTCCTCAAGTCTTCCAATTCATTCATTTGGAATAGTCTCTTTTCCTTGGCAGCTTGAAAGTCACAATTTAATTTCTTGATGGCCCACATAGCTTTGTATTCAAGTTTTAAAGGGAGATGAAAGGTTTTCCAAATACAATTATGTATGGAGACATTCCAATGGGAGTTTTGTAAGTAGTTTTATAAGCCCATAATGCATCATCTAGCTTTATAGACCAGTCCTTCCTTCTTGTATTTACTGTTTTCTCTAGAATTTTCTTTGTTTCCCTGTTGGAAATTTTTGGTTGCCCATTTGACTGAGGGTGATAGGCCAAACCCATCACATGTCTAATTCCATATCTGCTCATGAGTTTTTCAAAAAATTTATTTGCAAAATGGCTTCCCTCATCAATGATGATTGTTTTGGGTGCTCCAAATCTGCTCAAAATATTTCTTTGTATAAACTCCACAACTGTGCTGACATCATTTATGGGACAAACTAATGCTTTCACCCATTTGGATACATTATCCACAGCTAGGAGAATGTATATGTTACCAAATGATAATGGAAAAGGTCCCATGAAGTATATTCCCCAAACATAAAAAATCAGACCACTGCATTCCTTGGGCATTTCATTTTCCGCTATGTTGCCCATTCTTTGACAATAATTATCACAATGTTTTACTCTACCAAAATGGGGCCTTGAATAGGGTAGGCCAATAAAAATCAGACAGTGCACTTTTCAGTCGCTTTGTCTCCTGCAAAGTGTCATTCATATGGTGATGCATGACATTTCTCCATAATACCCCCTTGTTATGTTTTTGGAGCACATCTCCTTATGATCATATCTGCTCCTCTTCTATAAAGTAGTGGGTCATCCCAAATATAGAATTTGCAATCAGTTCTCAATTTCCTTTTCTGCTGGTAGTTGAATTCAGATGGCACAATTCCACAAGCTAAGTAATTGATAATATCAACATACCAGGGTGTTCGAACTGACAACAAAAACAGTTGCTCATCAAGAAATTTTTTTGCTATTTTGCCTTTTCATCGCTAAATATTTCTAATCTAGACAAGATCCGCTATCACATTGTCATTACACTCTTCTTGGCTCGATCTAAAGATCAAATTCTCAGAAGAAAGAATAACATCCGACGTTTTGGTTTGTCTTCCTTCTTTGCCATTAGATATCTAATTGCAGCATGATTAGTGTGTATTATAACATTAGACCCCAATATGTAAGGCCTGAATTTTTCACAAGCAAACACCATTGCTAGCATCTCCTTTTTTGTGGTGGAGTAGTTTTTTTGTGCTTCATGAAAGGTTTTGCTGGCATAGTATATGGCCTTGAATATCTTTTCAGTTCTTTGTCCCAATATAGCTCCCATTGCATAATCACTAGCATCACACATAATTTCAAAATCATTGTTCCAGTCAGGTGTCAACATGATGGGAGCTATCACTAATTTGGATTTGATTTCTTCAAATGCAGATTTGCATGATTGATCAAAATCAAAATTTGCATATTTTTCCAGCAGTCTACATAATGGTATGGAGATTTTTGAGAAGTCCTTTATAAATCTTTTGTAAAAACTAGCATGTCCAAGGAAGCTTATCCCCTTAATCACCAATAGATGGTGGCATGAGAGTTCAGATAATAGCAAATTTTTCTTCGGGTCTACTTCCAATCATAGCGGAAATCTTATGTCCCAAGACAATACCTTCGTCACTCATAAAATGGTACTTCCAATTAAGAAATGCTAGATTTTTGTCTTGACACCTCTGAAGTACTGTTTCAAATTTTCCACACAATGCTCAAAACTGATCCATACCGAGAAGTCTTCTATAAAGATTTCATAGCCTCTTCCACGAAATGTAAAACATAAACATCATACATCTTGAAAGGTGTGTGAGCATTACATAATCCAAAAGGCATCCTTCTAAAAGAAAAGGTGCCATGATACAAATGTAGTTTTCCCTGATCCTCAGCTATTGCATTCTCGTTATAACCAGAATATCCATCAAGAAAAACAAAGAATGGAGTGTCACGCTCGACTCCGCCAGGCTGACTGGCATGAACCTATCCCGGGACTCTTGCTTGCTTTTTTAGACATCAGGGGCCTGTCTTATAATTGAATCAAAATTTCATATACAAGATAATAAAATAAACTAGCCAATGTAGTGGTGTTTACGTTGTCAATACATACAAATTCGAGTCCCATTTACAAATACATATGCAACCCGTACATTTATATTTACATAATCGTAAAGAAAACCTATAGGTGATGAACCTCATTAGTGTGCCGCCCAACAAGATGCAAGATCATGGACGTCCTCCTCTGTATCTACAAGGATTAAAACCCGTGCTAAGCTTAACGCTTAGTGGGAAACATATGACTTATACGTATACACATGCATTAATACTTATTTCCAGTAAGCATATAACAGTAACAATGTACAGTAGCAGATATAAGAATTATTCATGAATTCATATAACAAACTTATACACGTACTTGTATTTATAACAAACTTATACTTGTTCAGATCTCCCGTAGGACACATACTTATACTTATAGTAGACTTATACTTATTCAGATCTCCCATAGGAGGTACAAAGTTTATACTTGTGCGGAGCTACTCGTAGGTACCATAGAGTTTATACTTGTACAGAGATACCCGTAGGTACTACAGAACTTATACTTGTATAGAGGTACCTGTAGGTACATTCAGAGCAAAACGATGTACATTACTTTACTCTTATTCGTTATTTAGATTCTTATCATATAACTGTTTGACTACCTAGACCAGTAATAAGAAATGAGTAGATCATAACACAATAAGTACCTGAAGGTACAGTACAGTACTGAGGTGCCGTAGCACAAAGCAAGAGTGCCGAAGCACTGATTAGAGATGTGCCCGCCTTACAAATGTATGCCGCAGCACAAGCGTATGCTAAAGCATCGATCAGATCGGCTTACCTCCACGAATTGCTGCCGTACACTGCCAGGAGTGCTAAAGACCGATCGTAGACGCGCCTGCCCACGTAATAAGTGCCATGTCATTCAATATATGGTCTTAGGCAGTTCCACAATGATATGTGTTCAGGAACCTACTATCTTATCATCATATTGAGCATTTGCTAACGACAGACTTCACCGCGCAAGAAAAGCTTCGTCATTTCTACGGTGAGGTACGCCTAATTTTCCTTCCTTTACCTTACATACATGTATGGACCCTTTCATACACTTACAGGGTCCTCTTTAATCCAATAGACAAGTCCTCAGAGTAACAGAAAAGCAAAACAAAACAAAACACCAAAATTTACCTTTGTCATGGAACAAAGCTACACCACGGCCAGAGCTCTCGCGCGGCCGCACCTCGAGGTCGGCCAAACTCATTTTCGCCCACGCCGCGGCATGGGCATGCCACACCGTGGCGTGGACCTACGCTGCTACGTGGGAATCCCTACGCCGCGGCGTAGGACCCTAACTTGCCTAGATTTTGCTCATTTCATCCATTTTATTCAGAAATCTAACCAAAAACCTCAAATACTCCAAAAGTATCACCAAAAACAACTCCCAAATGTGTTCTAACCCAACCAAAACCAAACATAGAGATTACTTAGGGTTTTTTCAAACCCAAACTTAAGTACTTGTAAGTTAGGTTAACTTCCTAACACCCAAACATGTATCCATGCATCATAAACCAAGAATCCCTACTAAAAGGGAGGATTCCTACTCATCTTATACAAATTAGGGTTTTACCAACCCAACTTTCAAGACATCTAGGTTAGGATGAATTCTTAACTAAACCCTAGGAATGGAACCACAAACAAACACTTCCATACAAGTTCCATACTCAAATAGTTTCCATACAAAATCATCATAGCATCCATACCTTTCCTCTTATTCTTCTTTTCTTCTTCTCTTCCTTTCTCTCTTCCTTTCTCTCTTCTTCTCTCCTTCACGTTTTGCTCTCCCAAAATGAGAGACCAAACTTAGTCTTATCCCCTTTTGCTCAAATTTTCATTTTATTGCACCTTGGTCCTCAAGTTCGTTTCTATTTGCACTACAACTTCCCATTATTTAACTTTGGCATATAATCTTATTATCTTATGATTTTTATGTCCTGTTTTGACAATTTACAAATTTACCCTTACTTATTTCCAAGGTTTTCAGATTTCACGTTTTGCATTTAATTTACGGAAAAAATTCATTATACCTACGAAATACCCTAAACACGTTGAAAACAACTAAGGTATATTTCGGGGTGTTACAGGGAGTGTCCTACTAACCTGTCCAACATTTTGTAAATGAAAGGTAGAGGATAATGATCATTTCTGGTAGCAGTGTTTAGTTTTCTGTAATCTATACACACTCTCCATCCTGTCACAGTTCTTATAGGAATTAATTCATTCTTCTCATTTCTGATCATAGTGAATCCTCCCTTCTTTGGAACCACATGAATTGGGCTCACCCAAGGATTGTCTGAGATCGCATATATGAAGCCTGCATTTATCCATTTTAGAACTTCTTTTATGACACTTCTTTCATTACTGGATTCAACCTTCTTTGATGTTCTATAGAGGTTTTAGCATTCTCCCTCCAACAGGATCTTGTGCATACAGATAGAAGGGCTGATTCCCTTAAGATCTTCTACGAACCAAGCTTATCAAGCTCTTATATTTTCCTTCGAGAATCTCTAGTAGCTCAGGTTCTTCAAGCTTAAATGGGCCTGGGCTTGCAATGATGACCTGTTTTCCTTTTTCTGATTGCAAGAAAGCATACTTCAAATGTCGAGGTAATTCTTTTAGAATTAAACCCTATGAACTTTTGTTTACTTCAGCATCTTCCTTTTCATAACTACTGGATTTTTTTGTATTATTTTCTTCAACACTGAGTACTGCCTTTTTCAATTTAACATCGAGTCCGTAAATTCAACTCTAAGATGCTCAAGATAATCGTGAATTCATCTCGCCTCATTCATTGAATTCTGAAAAATACATTCATTAATTAGTTCAGAATTGATGGGAATTTTTGTTTCTACAATCTCACAATCAACATTACTTATTTCAAGCTGTTTCAAACTGTGATTGAGATTGAAGTGCATTGCCTCATCTCTAACCCTGAGAGTTAATTCTCCTTTCACATCGGGATCAAAGCCACCTCAAGGCTAAGAAAGGTCTTCCTAATGTGTGTGAGGGACTGCTCTGTCTTCCTCTATATCACGACTACAAGTCCATGTGGAAAATGAATTTTCCCACTTTGATCGAAGACATTCTAAAAATGCCCCTCGTGGACGGGCTAGTGTTATGTTTTCCACTGGCAAGGTCATAGTCGTGGGGAGTAAGTTCCCCCCCAAACTTAGTCTTTTAGCAACAGACAGGCGCATCAAGTCAGATGTTAGCTCCGTAATCACACAAAGGCTTTTCCCACATCAACATGCCTAATTTTGCGAGATATAGTGAAGTCGCTCTGATCTCGGCATCTTTATGGTAAAGAATTTAAATTAACAGACCGTTGTGTTACACGCTCACTATTCCTTCTTCAAAGTAAATTTTCTTTTTTTCTCGCTTCACATCTCCTTCATAAATTTTGTATAAAGAGGCATTTCAGCCAATGCTTCTCGAAAGGGGACGTTGATCTCTATCTTCTAAACATGTCTAAGAATCTAGAGAATTTCTCTTCTAGCCTCGCTTTCCGCAACTCGGTTTAATGAACTTCAGGTTCATAAGCCTTAACCTTTTCCTCTTTCCCCGATTTTCTTTTTCCAATTGTCAAGCCTGTCAGATTTGCTTATTCGCTTTCTCTATAGTTTCTTAACCGTGTCGCTTAAAATCTCTCTAATTCTTGTGCAACAATTTTCTTTCCCTCGTTGGTCCTTCTTTCAACTCTTCATCCAGCTTTCTGCCACTTCTCAAAAGCATATACATTCCTGACCCTTCCTCGTGTCACTGGAACCGAACCCTTGACTGATTCTCGCATATTCGAGCGCTATCCTATCTCGAAAGTCTCCAAATCATTCAAAGAGGCATCGTATTTGTTTGGAACACAACAGGTTTGCTTGGAAATTTTCAAGTTCGTAAAATCTTTCTTATGCATATTCAGAATTCTTTTGTTTTCTCTGGGACATGAAATGCGCATCCGATCTTCAAATGATCGAGTCCTTTCGACCTCGATATTCTCCTCTATCGGCCCCTCTGAAGCATCGCTGCTTCAACTCTTGGTCGGCGCATAGTTCATGGTACTGCCTGTGTCTGGGTCCCTGTTTCTTCCACCATATGAAAGGTTTTCATGGTTCCTAGTAGCCGGTGTATAATGTGTTGGCAAGTCAGTTAGGCTTGAAGTGATAACTTTGCTCACTCATATACTTGGTTTCCTTAACTTGGTAGGCTCTTCAATCGGGTCCTCGCATCGCTTTCTAATTCCTTCTTTTACTACTCTCACTTCATGTGCAAGACATTCTTTCATCGCTTCGCCTTGTTCAATCGCATCTTTAACTCTTTGCTTATATGGAAATCATACGGCTTAGCTCAATCAAACCACTTCCCCGCTTGTCAGCCCTCGAATCTCCGACGGAGCCTTGTAGTTGTGATTTGGGCAAGGTCTTCAATCGCCGTCTCGCCTCCGCACTTCTTCACAAATCCCCATGCGATGCATCAATTATATCTTTGGAGGCATAATTCATGGCATGATGGAATATATCCATATGAGTGGTCAGATCTATTATGTAAAACCCGAGAAAATTCAAATTTTATGAGAAAAGTGAAATTACTGATAAAATCCGAAATTTTTCTAAATCTCTTGAGCAAATAGTTTTAATTTCACCATCTGAATATCTCGAAATCTGGGGATACCACATCGATCTCGCCCGCACTAATTTCATGTTTTTCGAGGCAATCAATAAGAGGTGACACTGGGTATTGGTCGAGTGGCTCACATTGAGCCACGTGTCAAGCGGATAACAAGTTAAACAAGAGCTCAAGTAGGGGCCCATGTGGGGCATGTCACCACATGATTGGAGGGAAATCCTGAAGCTGCGATAACTGACAGTGGTAATCCAAGAGAGCCAATGAGAGTCGACATGTGGCAAAGTTAAGCACTCCTCCCACTGACCCATCTTTTGGCCTCCAACCATTTTATGTGAGAGGATAAAAAGAAGAAATAAAATGTAGGAACTAGAGAGAGCTCAGAAAGATAAGCCTCACCTTATCTCTTTAGATTTCGCGACTGACTGTGGTTTCTACGGAAAGCAAGAGGGAGTTCATTCTCATGAAGAAGAGCTTCGCATCGAGACCGAAATCGAGGAGCTTTGACAAACTCCAAGAGGTAAGGGTTTTTCTCTTACTTGGTTTAATCCTTAGCTAAGAACCATCCAAATGGTTTGGTAATGGTCAGCAAATGGTCAGGTATCGCGCCTTAAAGATTGGGACTAAGTGCCGAAAATTTATGGGACTGGTTTCGGACAGTCCTAACTGGATTTATGGACTATCTTTGGGTAGTCCGGAGCTGAGCTCTTGTGTTTGTTTTGGGACAGTCTTGAGACTTATTGTCGAGCTATTGATTTTCCCATGTGTGCTGTTTCTGTGTTATTGCTAATGATGAAAAACATGTTGGTTGTGTGTAAATTATGTTAGAATATGCATGTATGATATATTAACATGAACTAGTATGGAAATGGCATAGCACATAATATATGTAATTTGGCCACCGTGAGAATATTAGGGTGTAAGTGGCTGACATGGTTTTGGAGAGTTTTATATCTGAGGGTCGAATTCAACAATCCATTATTGGAATATGTCCACTAAAATATACTCCGAGGGTTGTCCACAAAGCTATTTATCTGAGTATGTCCATTAATTTATATCGAGGGTCATTCACAAATAAAACAAATATCTTGTTTTGAAAATGGCTTTCCATACATGGAAAATGCACGTGGTGGAGGGAGTTTGGTGAGGACTCGGGAGAGGCACGGAGCATGGCACGTAGGCATCTCTGGCAGAACATGCATCAATTTTACTTGAATGTGTGTGTTTGCCATTGCATGAGCACTTAGGTGGGGAGTAACCCATGTAGGAAAAATTCAACTATTGGGCATTGCTCACCCCGTCGTGGGAAATAATTTTAGGTACTGAAGGTGCACCTGGGGATGGAACACATCCGAGAATCTAGTGGCGAAGAAAAGGCCAGATGTGGTCTTGTTTTTTGTATTGCAAATCTCCGGGTAGAAACCCATCAGAATTTCCACTAAAGACAAATTGTAATTAAACTTGCTTTTACACAAATACATTTCCGCGAATTTTCCAGGTTCTAGTGGCTCAGAAGAATGAGGTAAATTTATGTTGATTTTATAAGATGCGTAACGAAAAAAAGTGCGGCTGGATCAAATGGGGCGGGCATCGCTCTTTCTGGGCCTTTGTGTCGTGACGTGAGGGTCGCGCACACGCATCTACAAAGCCACGAGCACGGCCAAGGACTTGTGCGCGCTACGGCGTGCCAGAGAACTGCTGCGATGCACTCCTCGAGCCTTTTGTCGCGATAGAGTTGGCTTCACCAGGTCACGCATGTGGTTTCTAGTGTCGCGACATGCTGGGTAGCTAAGGTTTTCAGGTCACTTGGCTACGACTTTTTGTGTCATGATATGGTGCTTTGCGGTCGCCCGCTGGTGCTGCAACATAGTCCTTGCGTCGTGATAGCTCGTTGTTTCGGGCGGTGTTATGACTAAGCGTGCGCCCACAAGACGCGACAATTATGTAATAACGTATGATCCCGCGCACGACAGGCAAGTCAAGCCTTTATGGCACACCGACCGAGTCAGGTACCGGGATGGAACTACAATGCTCTTGCATTGTTCATGAGCACTGTTCATAGTCATTGTTCATGGACACTATTTAAAAAAAACAAAAAAAAAGTACAAAAATGAACCCTAGGATTTGGGGTGCCACATATTCCATGCATAGGACTTCTTTTTAACAGTCTCTTAAATATTTTCCATAGGTTGAAGAGACTCTCCTCTTCCTCAATAAGACAATTATTTCTCTTATCTCTTCAAAAGCTGGGAGCTAGAGGAAAACTGGCTTCATAGCTCACCAAATCTTCTCCCAAATTGCTCACTCGATCCAATTGGTAATGAAATCAAACCATGTTGTCGCCACATTTCTCGCTGAAAGGGGGAAGAGTCGCAGCCTGATTACTTTCGTCTCACCTCTATCTGGCCAGACCGTGTCGCCATTCTCATGAATCTCCCCATACGCTCATTGGGATCTTCAGAAAGATGACCAGTGAACTGGTGTTGCTATACCATGGTAATCAATGCTGGCTTCAGCTCAAAATTGTTGGCTTCTAGGGTAGGTTGTCTTACTACAAAGTGCTCCTCTTAGATAATAGGCCTCAAAGTCCCCTCCATAAGATAGCCTCCGAAGTTCTCTCTCCTCGTGAATGCTCTCTTTGATTTGCATTACTTCTGGATTCTGCAACTGTGATCTTCCTCAAATTCTTTAGTTTTTTCTCAATTTTAGTGTCCAGAGGCAGCAAATATGCTTTTGGTTTTCTATGCATTTAAAATCTTCTTGAAATAGAAATACACTAAGATCAAATGAATTATATGGGAGGCAGTTATATTCATTAAGCTCATAGAAAATGTCGCTGGTTTATTCATCTTATCGCCATTGCACAAGCTTGTGATTTTAAAAATAATATCAAAAGAAAAATGTCAAAATAAATCCTTTGGTTAGAATATTGATCTCTAAATTTATCACTCTCCCTACTAACGACGCTAAAACTCGTTAAGACCAAATGATATATACAAATTTATGACACTATTACCAAAGGACTATTATCTATTCCCCGGTAATGGCGCCAAAAACTTGTTAAGACCAAACTGTTTGATGTGATCAGTGTATGCCAAACTTCTGATACTGCCACCCAAGAGCCTTTTAGTCCTCGACAACGGCGCCAAAAACTTTTTAAGACCATTTTTCATATACATGAAAGGATGGATTTGTTCTTTGTTGTAGAATGACTCATTTAAAATTTGTGTGTGTGGTCTTGATCATTGCAAGTGCATAGGTCGTACAAGTAATAAAAGTGGATATTTAAATCTAGATATCATTCCCACGAGGAAGGATGATAAATCAAAAGACTAACTACCCCGACTAACTACCCCAACTTCTCAAGATCATCACTATTTGAACTCCACTGTTATGATGATAAGAGGAATAAAAATGTAGTCCTAGACTGAAATCTTTAATATACAAAAATAAGTTTAATAAAATTGGGGTTGAGGATTCATTGATAGAGAAAAACTATACATGGATCAATTAGTAATAATCAATTTCTACATCTTTTCGATTCATAGCTCAACCATAAATTGGAAAATTGAGTTTGTCAAAGATGCAAGGTAGTATAGTTTGAATTTCTCCCTTAACCATACCTTTCACTGATTAAAGGTTTATATTCATTTCTAAGACATGATTCTAATCAGTTACTTGTAATATGTAACCCTCTTTTTAAGATTTAAGTACTTTTCCTTTTTAGTACTTCATACTCAGATCTTAGGACTAAAGAATTCTTGCCCCCATAGACATGATATTGCTAGCCTTCTCCAATTTGATTGACACCTCATCTTACACTTCTGATGAAAATTTTCATCTCCTTGATTGGGACTAACACCTGGATCATAATCAATTCAAGCAGAGCAGGAGAGACTCTGAAAGGATTAAATAATATTTCATTCAACTATCCTCAAATTATAAGTGTTGGTGATATATTTGAGTAATCCAAAGTTCATTAGTTCCATAAGATACTAATATACTCCACAAGGAACCCGCTTCACACTCTTAGATTCTCCATCTCGGTGTCACCCATAGGGCCTCCTGAAATCGAGCGAGATACGCATCTTGCATTTGGGTACACCTGCACTAGTACTGAGAACAAGTAAATTTATAAACAATACTAATCAAATAAATTCAAGAATTCTAATTAAAGCTTTCTTCCACCTTATGCAGAAAAATGACTATCATCAATGACCCATTTCCAATGAGCTCAACTTTTCAAAACTGGTTCACTCATATCAGTGACTAACTAATCAAGAAAATTCATTGAAATCATGAACAAACTGAAATATATGAACTCCAGAAACTTTCAATCATCCATTTACATCAAATAGTAATGAAAAAGATGATTTTATAAAGAAATACTAGCTCGAAGCTGCACTTCAGTACAATACCCAAATCCAGAAAATTAAAGGAAAAATAACAAAATAAAGCTACACTAAAACTAAATCTACTAAAATGGAAAATAAAATAATAAAATAAAAAAATAAAAATATACAAGAGTCTCAAACCCCTAAATCACCCCGAGCCGCTGGTCAGGCACACGTCTAAGCGCCAGATGATAGCTTTCTTAACAAGTCAGCTCACTTACCTGGCGTCAGGATCCCCAAAATTATGGCCCAAATTGGTCTCTTTGTCGCGAAATAGAAAGGTCTGTCGTGATAGAGCTTTGCATTTGTCACGCCTTGTCGTAGCTTCGCTTTCATCGACCGTTATCCGGCCTAGATCATGGTCGCACATACTTTGATAATGTCACGACATAAATTTTATTCAGTAGTCTTGTTCTTGTTGTGACATGAATGCCTTGTGTCGCGACACCAAACCTGTTTGCAAACAACTTCTCATGTTCTTGTCCTTATGGAGTTTGTCGCGACATAATTTTCCTTGTCGCGACAAACATTTACTTTTCAGCCTGTCAACTTTGTTACGACAGAGTTTTCTCTGTCGCGACAGGATTTCTTTGAGTCCTTAGTAATTTTTGTCGTGATAGGAAACTCCATGGTCATGACAGTTTTTCTTCTAATTCTTATCATTGGTCGAGTCAGTTTATCATGACATAGAATTATCTCTATAGACAATCGCTTTCGCCATTCCCGCTCTTCTACAATTTATCATGACCTAATTTTTTCTTCTTCTTTGTTGCGATAGAATTTTATCATTCTATAGCTTTATTGTCGCTGATGTAAAACTTATTTGTCAATAATAATGTGCTCTTGCTTTTTAATCCTGATTATGCTCACAACAAGAATTTCTTTGTTTCGCCATTCTTCTTTGTTTCTTTCACTTTGTCACGATACAAGGAATTGGCCTCCTTCATTTTGTCGGTCAAAGGGACAGAGATTTCAAGGTTTTGGTTGTGAATTTTGAATGTTATGTACGGCATGATTTTCTTGTTGCAACAACAATTCTTCCTCGAAATGGGTTTGATGCTAAAAACTTTGTCGCACGATAAAAACACTTGCCTCGCTTGACTCAGGTTGTAATTCGACGCAATTTATGTCGTGATTGTGATCGGTCTTCGTCACACATACCATCCTCGCTATCTTTAACTTTTATGTCAGCGTGACTGAAATTATATTGTTGGCGCATACGCCTTCTTTTTCTATCTCGCGACCGTCGCCGACAGAGTCAAGAATTGTCGCGATAGTTTTCTTCACAATTTTCTTCAATAACGCCGCCGGCGGTAAAAACTCACGCGGACAGCCCTTCACCCAAGGGAGTTCGCCTAAGCTATTGCGACATTTCATTGTCGGGTCGCGACATAGTTCCTTTGGCCTACTTGAATTTTGTTTCGCGACATACGAAAACCATGTCGTAATAAAGACTGCTGCATTTTCCACATTTTTGCTTCTTTTATGCTTGTTTTCTCTTTTTTTTTTTAAATAACACCTACAAAACATAAAGTTGGTGAATATTCCATAATTTGGCATAAAAATAGATCTAAAATTATTAAAAACATGCTAGACAAATAGATTAAAAATAGACGAGTTTAAGACTCATCACCTAGCTGACAAGATTCAGAAGTGTTCAATAATTGATTTTTTAATAACCAGCTAGTAGCCCACGATCATACCGTGTTATAAAACTTTTTTTTTTTATACGTGCCGCCAAATTCGCCAGGACTGCGGCCGGTGATTCGTTATCATGTGCACCGAAAGCATAGGTTAAATTCACTTAAGGCCAAAATGAAAAGAAAATTGTGAAGTGCATGATTTGTGTTTTGAATGATTTATTGCATCTGAAAGTGCATATTTGGAATGATCAATAAACTGTATATGAAATGAATATATGTATTGTATCAGACATCATTCAAAAGTAAAAAGGGCATTGTTTTAGAAAATGCATGAGTTGATTTAAATCGAAATGGAAGAGAGTATTCTATGGAACCACTGGGGCATGAAATGCTAATGTTGTTTTTATCATCGTAGACGAAAAGGGTATATAGGACCAAGATCGTCTACGAGTCACCGCTAAACAGAAAGCAGCAGTATAAGTAAATGATCCGTCTCATGCATATCATTTCATTCATGATATTTTGTAATTATTTTGGATTGAACTCAAAGATGTAAAAGTCTTCATAAGAAGATCACAATTTTTTTTTATATATATTTTAAAGTATGGAAATGTATTTTACATATTGTGGACAACTAGAGTGAACTCCATAAATATTTTGTACTTGTATTTGAAAAGGCATGGAATGTCAATTTGTATAAATGCGTTATTCAAGAACAGTTATGCACCTTATTTAAATTAAGGAATGTATATTTTGTTTTATCAAAGCTATAGTTAAATTGTTATAAAAAGGTCGTATTTGTGTTTGTATTGGTATTTGAATATATTGTAAAAGTAAAAGTATTGGTGGCGCATCAAACGCTACAAGAAAGAACAAAAGGAAAGAGGAGAGGACGAAGAGAGGGATATGAGACGGAGAAAACAAGGTAGGCGTGATTCGAGAGATCGTGTGATTATGGTATTTGTATTTTCTTTCTCGAACTCCTATTGATTAAAAAAAAAACTCAATGATTGAAATGACCAATAGGATGTTTTAGTTTTATTTCTAGGGTTTTTGGCTGCACTTCAAGCATTCATATGGATTAGTTATTAATTCGGGCCATTTAGTATATCCATGGATCCTCGATATCGACTTCGCTTATTATGAATTATCTACATGTCGCGTCCGCCAACATTAACATGCTCGCCGAATCTAAGATCGAGAGATAAAGGTTCTCGTGGATCCTGCAGAGGACACTTGTAAAATTGAGAGTAGAGATTTCTGTCTAAGTGTGGCGACAGGTTTGACCTCACTGCTGCCCCTGAGTTTGTGGTTGGCGTGCAGATGCAATAAACCCTACTAGCGAGATCGGCGAATATACCTTAAGAGAGGGTATCTCATAGGCACAATCAACCTGCTAGCGTGAATCTATTAATGTACTGAATGATCAATTCTATCTAGATTATAATTAATTAAGTGCGGCAAGGGGAGGCAAAACCCTAGTCCCCAGCTAATCGAAAGCAATTCTTTTTAGATTAGCTTGCTGAGATACAAATCATAATTCACTCGAGTTTGAGATCCAGATAATATTCTAAAGCCAATTCCAGTATTCAACACACTTCTCCTTGTGGGAACGACACTTGACAAGCCACTATATTATGTAAACTTGACGCGTATACTTGCATGCAGGCCTACGTTTTACATTAATTTTACACAACCTATACGGAGTTTGTCATGTTTTTGGCGCCGTTGTCGGGGAGAAGTTTCGTGTTGATTTGACAATATCACGGTTAGATATTACTCTGGAATTATTTTCATTTTATTATGTTTACACAAGTGCTTGTAATTTGGTCTCTATGTTTTCAGGTGTGATTGCAAAAGAAGGTCGATGTGTAAGACAGAGTTAAGTCAACTACTCCCGCTTGATCCCCCGAGTCGAGTGGAACCTAAAACCACCACGTGAGAGAGCAAAGAGAAGCACACCAAAGAAATCTAGCAGTCATGCAGAACCAGGAAGGGCAAGATTAGGGTTAAGAGTAAAACGAGCTGCTAGGGGGACAGAATGGGAATAATGATAGGAATTATGCTTCAAGGCCGTTTATATAGCCAGATGATCCTTTTATGCTGATAGAAGAGTTTGCCTTACTGCCTATGGTTATTCAGTCTACTATCTGAAGACAATGATTAGTACCCAAATAGTGCTATTTTGAGCATGTTTATAGCAGGTTTTAGGCACTTTTTGTGTATTAATCAACTTAAATAACCCAATTGATACATTGAGGTCCCGGCCTTGCTACTAATCACATTTTATAGCTATTTTGTAGTTTTGCAGTCCAAATACCTCATTATCTTCAATCCAATTCAAACGCGATGAACCCGAGCCGAATTCTAAGATGCATGATCGAACTGTGAGGAAATTTGGAGCAAAATGTCAAGAGTAAGGAAGACATTAAAGTGAGGTTTCGTGGTTGCAAATTGGCGAACCGCGAAATTTTGCAACACCGCTTCGCACTTCTCGCCGCTGACCGCTTTTTTGACCCGCTGTGGCTTTGTACAAATCTACCCTTGATGTAATTTTGCCCTTATACATTTTGGTAATTTCCTCGGGTAGTAAGCACCTATATAAGCTCGCACTGCTTGTAACATCAATCAACTTTCACCCATCAATCACTCAATAAAATCACGCCAAGTTTTCCTCCGTTGGTTTTGTGGATTTTCACTCTTTTCCTTCATTTTCTTGCACTTTCACCATCCAAACACCCTCGATGATGACAAATCAAGGGATGCTTGGCTAAGGCCCCTCATCCTCAAGAGATGGCCACTAGGTGTTAGTTTCTGAGGTAAACTAATTGTTCTCGCTTTTCATGTAAGCATTTATGGGTGTTTCATAGCTCTCGCTTCTCACCTTAGGTTAAAATCTCCTAGGCATGCCCTCACTAACGTGTATTTGACAAGCTTTTTGGGTTCAGTGGATACTTATCACTAGATCCACTGATACCCAGTTAGTTATCTCCTATTAGTTACTATAGGGTAGGTTTAGGAGGTGTGTTTTCACCTTCTAGGAGCATTCATGCTTTGTAAATGCTGTTTTTCAAAAGGGAAAATTATAGGGTTTAGGTTTTAAAGCTAAATGAAGATTCGGTTCGGGAAATGACTATAGGTCATTCTCCCCAACGTGAGGAAAAAGACCCGAGGACATGCTCATGATTTAGAACCCTAAGCCTGCTGTGGGCCCGAGACTTCAAGGAGTTCTTTTATACTTTATTTAGATTTATTTTTAGTTTTCAACCATTCACCCACACTGTTTTTACAAAAACCTTAAATCCAAAGAGAAAACACCATTTTCAATCCACTACAACTCTTCTCTCATGAAGAAAACCCATCCCCGTAACAACTCCTAGAACACTATATCAAGTAGCAGCTCGCTACATAGCAGAGGAGGAATTTAGGATATAAATATTGTTGATTCCTAATCTACTTTGGTGTTTAATCGTAATTCACCATTTAAGCTTAACAATTTCGAGTTAAAAATAAGAACTCGAGAATGCTCTTAACATCTGGCCCATGGATTGCCAAGTGAGAATCCAAACACGCATTTGACAAACTTCATTGAAGTATGCGACACGGTCAATTACAATGGAGTAACAGAAGAAGTGCTTAGACTGAGATTGTTCTCGCTCTCATTAGGTAATAGAGCTAACCACTAGTTGACAAGCCAACCACAAGATTCCATTACCTCATGGAATGATTTGGTGTAGAAATTTCTGACCAAGTTTTTCCCGCCCTCAAAGATCGCATAGCTGGTACAAGAGATTAACACTTTTAGATAGTTGGAGGGGGAGAACTTAGCTGAAGCCTAGGAGAGATTTTATGAACTATTAAGGAGGTGTCCACATCATAAATGACTGAGATGGGATGCAAAGCAAGTCCATACCTTACAATGGTTTCCGAGGATTCTACCAGAACGCCATGCATGCCTCAAGAGGGGCGCCCGATGAAGAAGACTATGCACTGCCGCATGGAATCCTAGAGGATATGGCTACCATTAAACTGACCTAGTGGACAAAATCACCGAGGGAAGGCAGTGGGAGGTGCAGACACAAAGGTCCTGAGCAATTTGGTAAGTCATGTCGCATTGAACTCACACTAAACAAGCATAAAGGCAAAGCAAGGTGTTGTAAATGCTATTCAGGCTATCCCTTGGGAGATATGTGACTCATATGGAGGATAGCATAGTAACATGTAATGCTTAACTAAGCATGACGAAAACAACCACAAGATAGGTCGATTTAATCACCAGAATAATAGTGGTCAAGATGGGGTAACACTTATCAGAATCAGAACCACAACTAAGGCTGGCTGAATAATCAAAATAATTAGAACTATGGATGGAGGAACAATCGGAATAACATGCCACCTCCCCAAGTGAACAAACCGCCAGTAGAGAAAAAAGTAGATTTGGAAGAAGCACTAGCTCAAATGCTCACTTTCCATACAACCTTTATGAATGAAACAAAGGCGAATATGTAGTATCAGTTAACCCAACTGAATAACCAAAGATGTTTGAGAAACCCGAAGTACAAATAGTGGTAAACGCCAATCCGTTGACTGAGAAGCAAAGAAGGTTCTTCGCTGCCAATTCGTAGATAAACCCTAGAGGTGAAGGTAAGGAACATGTTAAAGCTTATCAATTGAGAAGTGGTAGAGAACTATTACATCGAGACAACCACCCTGGTGGGAAGAAGTGGAAACCGAGGCAGACCGATTCAAATTTCAAAATATCATATGCAAGGGGAGGAGCCCCAAGAGAAGAAGTCGTAGAGATCGATGAGTTGAGTCAGACCGAGAAACAGAAGTTACATTTAACCCTTCTACACCGCCCCTTATCCTTAGCATTTGAAGAAGAATAAACTGGACAAGTAGTTTACCAAATTCATGGAAATGTTTAAAAAAATGCATATCAACATTCCGTTTGCAGATGCATTAGAATATATGCCCAGTTATGTCAAATTTATGAAAGATATACTGTCAAGGAAAAGAAGGTTATCAAATTTTGAGACAGTGAACCTTATTGAGGAATGTTGTGCTATACTTAAAAGGAAATTACCATAGAAGCTGAAGGACCCAAAACAACTTCAATAATCCCATATAAAGTATAGGGAACTCGATCTTCTCGAGAGCTCCCATAGTGATTGGGAGCTAGTATTACCTCATGCCTTTATCTATTTTAGATCTGGGTCAGGTTAAAGTGGCAGAATTCACCACTGCCACCAGAATCGCGATATCATCAAACATCCTCTTTCTGGGAGCAAGTAGAAGATGTGCTAGTAAAGGTAGATAAGGCCTTCCAGCTGATTTCATAATATTGATATGGAGGAAGATATGAAATGGCCCATTATAATCGGTAAACCATTTCTAGCAATCGGGCTGGCTATGATTGATGCAGAAGAGAGAACCGAAATTACTGAAGGTAAGGAATACGAGGTCAAATTCACGTATTTAATGTCAGGTGACATCTAGCAGAGTGATGCATGTTTTAGCGATAGAGGCGTAGAGGCATAGTGTCTAGCAAAAGCGGCCTGACCTAATTACTCGAGACTAGCCTTGTGCGTAATATTAAGGAGGAACCAAGTGAGAGGTCAAGAGTATGTGAAACGGATGGACTCCTTCCACCAAACAAGAAAGTATTATGCGCCGTCAGGAAAGAACACCCGCACTTCGCCTCTCGATTGAGCCGACCACCATACTGGAGAAAACCACTACCTGGGTCAACGAGGTATGCTTATCTAGGGGAACTCAACCTACGCAGAATCATTATCGCCAGCCTGACAAGAAGTGGAAGAAGAGAAGCCTTTGAGAGTACTTCGAGATCACAAAGATGCTATCGGATAGTCTCTAGACGATTTGAAGGGATCTACCTCTTCATGTGTATGCATTGGATCCTATTAGAGAATGGGCACAAACCTTCAGAGAAGACTTAACCCAACAATGAAGGAAGTGGTAAGAAAAGAAGTATTGAAGTAGTTAGATGTAGGAGTGATCTATGAGATATCTCAGACAGTTTGTGGGTAAGCCCAATATAGGTTGCTCCAAAAAAAAGAGGGACCATAATGATAAGGACAGAGAATAACACACTGCTTCCTTCTCGAATATTTACGGGGTGGAGAATCTGCATAGACTACCGAAAATTGAATAAGGCAACTAGAAAAGATCATTTCCGCCGTTTTGGATCGGATGCTAAATGGTGGGGCATGAATATTACTATTTCTTGGATGGGTATTCGGGCTATAATCAGATCACTATATCACCAAAGGACCAAGAGAAAACAACATTCACGTGCCCGTATGGTACTTTTGCTTTTAGGCGAATGCCCTTTGGGTTATCTTAACACATCAGACACGTTTCGGCGATACCTGGTGAAATATATTCCTGACGGTGAAGAACGTTGGGTATTGGATGGTTCTCTGTGTTGGAATTTAACGATGTTGGTTTGGACGACGCCTCAACCGGATGGTAACGTAACCTTGTTTTACTGTTTGAAGTTGTAACAATGAAGCGCTCTTTGGTTGGATATGAAGATGTTTGATGATCAGTTGAACGATAAACTGTGCAATGTTGAAGATGATATAGTTGGCAGAACATGGAGGTGTGGGATAATATGTATATATCGATGTGGCGTTAAGACCACGGTTTCAGTGGTTCGTGTTAATACAACGTTCTACAGCGAAATGGCATGGTACTAATAAGTAGCGCGGGTGAGATTATTTCGTGGCGAAATCGTAAGTATTAGATCGAAGAAGGCGGGTTATCGTATCGTGGATGATGGCTGGACCGTGACTGTTGTGGCTTGATGTGGCGTTGACAAGTTTTGGTTGTGCCAGTGGTAACAAGATATTAGTGCGCAACGACCCGTTCGACATAAAGTACACGATGACTAAGAAGAACAGCGAAGGCGATAAGGTGGGTGTTACTCTTGAAAGAGATTTGATTATGAAATTAAAGATAAAGAAAGGTTGAAAATCTAGTGGCAGGCCATCTTTCACGATTGGAAGAAATTTGAGTGAAGAAATTCGGATCAATGATGATTTTCTCGTGAATGAAAACTCTTGTGATTGAAGACAAGGCGATTACCTTGTTTCTTTGATTTTGTGAACTACTTGGTGGCAGAGTGCTCCCACCGAGTTTGGATTATCGAGAAGAAGAAGAGATTTTTTGCACTGTTGAAGCATTACTACTGGGAGGAGCCCATTATGTATAAGCATTGTGCTAATCAGGTGATAAGAAGATGTGTCCTAGAGGAGGAAATGGAAAGTATACTAAATCATTGCCAACTCTAGCATGTGAAGACGCCGGAAATAGAACAATTGCAAGGTACTTCGAGTTGGGATTCTATTGACCCTTATTGAGATGCTCACCGATTTGTGTCACACCTATGATAAATGCCAAAGAATAGGGAGCATATCAAAATGAGATGAGCTGCCCATGCAAACCATTTTAAAGGTAGAGCTATTTGATATATGTGGAATGGATTTTATGGGCCCCTTTCCTTCATCATTCAACAACCTATACATTCTCTTGGTTGTAGACTACATTTCCAAATGGGTGGAGGCCATACCTACCTAAACTAATGATGTCAGAGTGGTAGCAAAGTTGGCCATGATCGTATATTCCTGGTTGGAACTCTGAGCATTGATTACAAATGGAAAACCATACGCTGGCTTGTAGACATCGTTTTGAGAAAATATGGTGTTCGGCATCGTATTGCACTTGCATACCACCTGGACTAATGACCAGCGAGGTGTCAAGCGGAGAAATCAAATCTATCTTGGAAGCGATTGATAGATGAAGAAGATTGAAAAAGATAGATGATGTGCTCTAGGCCTATAGAACAACATTCAAGACACCCTTGGGGATGTCACCATTCAGGCTTGTGTTTGGGAAAGCGTGCCACTTGCTTGTGGAATTAGAACACGAAGCATATTGGGCAACTCGGCAGTTAAATATGGACAGTAAGGTGGCTGGTAAGAAACTCATACTATAGCTCAGTGAATTAGAAGAGTTCTGCAATGAGGCTTACGAAAACGCTAAGATCTATAAAGGAAAGACGAAAGCTTGACACGATAAACATATTGTAAGGAAGAAGTTTGAGCAGGGTCAACGAGTCCTCTTATTTAACTCACGACTCAAGCTCTTTCCAGGGAAATTAAAGTCGAGGTGGTCGGGACCATTCACTGTGACTCAAGTTTTTCTGTACGGAGGGGTAGAAATCATGCACCCAAAGAAGGAGAGCTTTAAAGTCAACGCGCAACGATTAAAGCCATACGTTTGAGGTGACCTTCATGCAAGCAAGCAGGCCATCAATCTGAGCACATCAGAAATAGTGCAGTAAGGAATTCGAGCAGTCTCATAGTCTTAGGGACATTGAGATTCAGGGAAGTCGAGCTAACGAAATTAAACAAAGCGCTACTTGGGAGGAAACCCATGCATTTTAAAGTTTTTCATTCATTAGTGTAGTTTTGAATATGTTTGATTATTTTAGAGATGGAAATTTTCTCGGAGACCATAAACCTATGTGTGTTGTTGTGTTTTCAGGCTCCGAGATCGAAGCGTTGATAGAGAGATAGCTCGAGAAATCCACTCCGGGGTTGGACAAGGATCGGAACCTAAACAGGGGAGTGCTCCTTATCTTAAAAATGTCTTTATCAAAAGTTGAGTTGCCCTCTCTATAACTTCGCGACGTTGGATTGCAATGTCAAGACGTTGCAACGTCACGATGTCCCAACATCACGACATTAGATCTCAACGTCGTGATATCAGAATTTCCAACCACTGGAATGTTGCGACGTGGAGATTCAACATTGTGACGTTAGAAGCATGACCCTCTGGAACGTCGTGATGTTGGATCTCAACGTCGTGACGTTGGAAGTATGACTCTCGGGAACGTCACAACATTGGCCCGAACATCGCGACATTAGCCCAAACGTCGTGACGTTGCCCTGTTTTTATGAACATGAACGTTCATATTCTCTGATCCCACAACTTGAACCCTAACTTTCTCTCTTTCGTTTTTGCAGGTGCCATAGCCAACCTCCATCCAACCTCGTCCCAACTGATTTTAGCATCCCCCAAAGTCCTAAACACGTTTCTAGATCCGAAAACCCTAAAGTCCATCATTTTGATATCTTTTTATGGTCAGGTTTTCGGGTAAGTTCAGGTGCAGATTTGATTTATATTGGGGGTTCATGGGTTGGTTTAGTTAGAGAAGGAATCCTGTGAGTGGGTGGTGGTTACAGAAGCCTTAGGTTTGAGCCAAGAACACTATCTCATGTGGTGCACACTAGGTGTTTGATTTTTTGCCTAAGTGAGATTTGTGTGACTTTATTAGGTATTTCGGTAGAGTGCATCACACTAGGGGTTAGGAGGCCAAGTAAAGTTGTATTAAAGCCTAGAAGATCATCCAACTCCTACCTCACTAAGTGCCTAATGTCGAGTAAAAATCAGAAATTAAGCTCGAAAAGAAACCGAGCAAGTGAAGTGTCTGCTCATGATTACGATCATGATAAATTTGTCAATGCGAGTGCGGTTGAAAATTTTGGCCTAATCTCGAAGAACCGGTCCTTCATTAAGGAGAAGGGTTTCACCACCCCGACGATTTCTTTCGCAAAACCATTGTGAATAAGAGATGGAGGGTGCTTTGCTAACCCTCGAGACAAGCGCCCCTGATGGTGGTATAGAATTCTACGCCCGATTTGGCCTCCTGCGTGCGAAAGGTCGGGGCGAGGGTTTTGGTAGACTTCGATTAATGAAGTCTATTAATCGATACTATAACCTTGGCGGAGTTAACTCGAAACATGATGGCTCCGGAGCCCCAGCTATCCAGGGTCCTTGGGATGTTGACCAAGCGGGTGGGGCCCAGTGGAAGCGAGCGATGAAGCCGCGTGAGTGCATGAGCCAAACACTTGGCCTACATTCCTAAGGTATGGCATTACTTCATCATATCACATCTCATATTGACGACCAATGTGTGCGAAGTGACTACCAAGAGGGCCCTACTCAACTATGCCATAATCCAGGACATCCCATTTGATGATGGCCAGGTTATAGAGGATGCAGTCCTCTATAACAAAGATGCTAAAATGAATCTTGGGCACCCCTTTATCATTTATGATCTATGCAAACAAGCCAGGGTGCCCTTAGAGGACAATGAGGCTTGGAGACACCCGATCAAGGCAATAATGGTTAAGAAAGACAAACCGGGTGTACCAAGACTAGAGGAAGTATATGATTCGAGGCGATAGGCCCTCGGATAGGGACGATCTTAGAGCTATAACCACAGGTTTGGGATCGACGGGTGCCTAGGGAGAGAGCAGAACAGTCCACCCAACCCCACCACCACTACCATCCCGGAGGAGGACCCGTTCGGTCCTTTCACCCACATTGGAGACCCCGGGTCCGCGGCCCGTTTGCTGGGGTCGTAGCGTACTAGGATGAGACCCCGAGACACCGGGTTTTCATCAGCAGGAACATGGACGTACTCAGCGAGACATGACCAGTCATGCGCGACTAGGTGACCGTGCGACAACCCGGCGGCCATCTAGCAATAGCTTGCCCAGCTCCTTGCCTTTCACATGTAGCCGCCACCACCACCTCAGTGATCCGAGTGATCACCAAGGGAGTTCCCTCCACCCTCATATGATATTTTGTGACATTGAGGACATTGTCCGTTTTTGTTGTTCTCATTTACGGGTGATTAGGTTGGTTTTTTGTTTTCATTTGTTTTATGTGTTTAGGTTGTTTTAGTTTTTATTTTTATTTTTTTTATTTTTTTATTTTTTTATTTTTTTATTTTTTTATTTATGTGTTTAGGGTGCATGTGTCTTTGTTTTATATTCGGTTTTATGTGTTTGCGTGTTTTGGGTTGTTTTAAGCGTGTGCTTTAGGTTTGTTTAGGTATTTTGTGTGGTGGATGCCATGATCGCTAATGGGAGGTCAATTTGATCCAAATTTTTCAAAAAAAAAAAAAAAAAAAAAAAAAGAACGAGCAAAAAGTGAAAAGGGATCCTTAGGTAGTGCCATGATCTGGAATGGTATGCTATAAAGGTTAGGGTGACTTAGTTTAGTCATCTCCTTTGCACTTCAAGAAGCCATTTCTCAAGTAGTTTATCGCACACACACATCGGTGATCTCCAAGGTAGATTAAGGCTCCAGATCTTGCTTACAAGGATTCTATGAGCCTAGAGGATTTCTAACACCTAAGTGATGGGACACCTTTGAAAAGAGGATTTCCATCGAGCCTTAAGTAAAAAAAAAAAAAGAAAAAAAAGAAAAGAAAAGAAAAAGACCAAAAAGATATGTGTGGATAGAATAAGTGGGAGTTTCCAATTGGAAACTCGGGCATAGTTTGAGGGGCCTTTCAAAGTCTAATGCCCTGAGCCAACTGGCTGGGAGCCATTGACTTCAGCTACCGGATTCGTGGGGCGGATGGATCCGCCATGAGTCTGGGAGCCTTTAGGTTTGGTTGAGTGTTCGGGGGTGAAGTTCGACCGTGCCACATTGCCTTGCTCCAGGCCAGGCGGTGGGGAGTCACGATGGATCCCATTTATAAGGACCTCGATTGAAACCTATAAGCACTAGCTCTCTTTCATGCTTAGGTAGTACGTGAATAAAAAATGTGCGTTCTTATCCTTCCGTGGTTAGAGTCTTTCAAATGGGTGAGTGGACTTCAAGTTTGGGGGTATTGGACCCTAGTTATATGTTGGAGATCATGAAACAAGCGCAGCATAGACTAGGAAAGGTCGTTGAGAACTTGGGAAGTGAGGTTGCTTCAATCGACCTGACCTTGCTTAGCTAGGTTCCTTAGAAAGATGCATAATCTTAAGAATCCCTTGATTTTAGAAGATAAAGGCTCGAATTGCAAGTTTGGTTCCTTTTGACTCTCCTGTTTGGTGTCATGTATATCACACTCGTGTCGTAGGCATTTTGATGTGTCAATTTTTATGTGTGTTTTGTTATAAGTCTGTCTCTTACTTCAGGGACAAGCGAAACCAGTTTAAGTGTGATGAATGCCTAAAACACTCATCATATACTCGTGGTTTAGCATGCTTTCATGTCATTTCATACATTAATAAGTGTGTTTATCATCTTATATTTGATACTTGGCTTCTTGTGCATTTCAGGTGAAAACAACGGCGTTTGGAGGCTGTATGGAGGCTTGAAGAAGTAGATTGGAGATCTAATAGCGATCGCGACCGTTGAGGTAAAATGATTCAATAGCCCACGACGTCGCGGCGCTGACGTCGGCGTTGCGGCGTTGTGAACAGTCATCTTGAATTTCAAGTAAGAGGAAAACAAAAGCGAAGAGGAGGGACGAAGAGAGGGATACAAGGCCGAAGAAAGGCGAAACTGACGTGGTTCAAGAGATCGTGTGATTCCGCTTTTATTTGTATTTTAACTCGACTCCCTCTTGATTAAAAACTAAATGATTGAAATGACCAACAGAATGTTTTAGTTTCATTTCTAGGGTTTTTGCTGCCCCTTGTTACATTCATATGGATTAGTTATTAATTCAGTTTCATTCAGTATATCCATGGATCTGATATCGACTTGGTTTATTTTTTGTGAATTATCTACTTGGTGGTGTTTGGCCAATATTAACATGCTCTTACTAGGAATATGAGATCGAGAGATAAAGGTCCTCGGGGATCCGGGTAGAGTGACACTTGGTAAATTGAAGAGTAGAGATCTCCCGGTTCCAAGTGTGGCGATTAGGGTTTAATCATTCAAGTGTCTTGGAGTTTAGGGTTGATGTAGAGATGCAATAAACCCTACTAGCTAAATAGGCGAATATACCTTGAGAGAGGGTATCTTGTAGGCACAATCAACCTGCCAGCATGAATCCATTAATGTACTGAATGATCAATTCTATCTAGATTATAATCCATTGAGTGCGGCAAGGGGAGGCAAAACCCTAGTCCCCATGAATTGAGTTAACAATTCGTTTAGGATTAGCTTTTCATTAAATTAGCCATAATTCACTTGAGTTTGAGATCTAGATAATATTCTAGAGCCAATTCCGATATTCAATACACTTCTCCTTGTGGGAACGACCCTTGACAAGCCACTATATTACGTAAACTCGACGTGTATACTTGTGCTATAGACTCGTTTTATTAATTTTACACACACAACCTATGCGGTCGAGTCACTAATGGATCGAACTAGTCGAGTTTCACTGCTTATTCGGTTCACAGGCGGTGGAGTGTTTCAGCACCAATAGAGCCACAATAGGTCGGCTTGTTTTGTTATCAATATTCCATAATTGGTAGACCACAACCAGTCGACCGGTTGAGGCTCTACCTTAGTCGGTTGACCCTCTATATGCTTAAACTCATGTGTTGTTTCTTTAAAACACTTCTAAACCTTAGATGTTTCATTGAAGCACATTTTAGGATTATAAAGCCTAAGGTTTTATGCTCAAACTCGAGTTTTCAAAGGATATGCAATTTATGGATTTGAAAACCGAGTTTTGAGTGATGCATGATAAATGATAATATCCTAAGCGCACCAATGCATTCATCTTATATAGATTCCTATGCTTACAAAATCTTCACTTGAGGCTTGAGCTTGGAGTCTTGGTTACTTGTCATCTTGGTTCTTTGACTTGAGTGAACTTCACTTCCAAGAGCTTGATCAAATCCATCATTGTCTTCTTAAGCTTGTAATATCTTCATTTGATGCTTGATCAATGTCAACCTATCACTCAACTCAATTTTAACCATTAGTAACCAGAAACCTTGGTTTGTTATCATCAAAACCTTAATTAGAGGTACCTTTGGGCCAACAATCTCCCTATTTTTGATGATGACAAACCTTGGTTATTTAGGAGAAGTAAATCTCCCCCTCAAACCAATAGTCTAAAAATACTCGCATAATACAAATTTTAATCAATTCAAACACATGCAAGTAGAATTTAACACATAAGCATGTAACACCTCAAATTATACCCTAGTAGTTTTATGACATGTGTAGGGTATAATGGAATTCAAATTAGTATTTTTTGGAAATTTAATAATTAAGTGTGAAAAATGATATAACTGGAATTATTAAAGAGTCAAGGGTAAATTGGTAAATTTCCAATTAAGGACCCAAAAGACATAAAACAAGAAGATTATATGCCATTGCATAATTGTGATAAGTTGATTGCCAAATTTAATGAAGTAGGAGGACTAAAGTGCAACGGCTAAAAAATTAAGTCAAAAGAAGGCATGAGACAAGAACTTGTCTCTAGAATTTGTTTTTCATTTTGGCTTTGGGAACTAGGGCATTTGGTTGTGTAGGGAGGAGACCAAATTGGTTTGCTCAATTCATTGTTCTTGGCTCTCTTAGTTCAAGCAAAGAGGAGGAAAGGAAAGGAAAGGAAGAAGGAAGAGAAAGAAAGCTCGGTTTGGAAGTTTCAAGACATCAAGGTTAGGAAAAACATCCTAACTCTCCCATTATTTGTGTTTTTTTTTTGTTTGAGGTTGTCTTGAAACTTGTTTTGGTTTGGGTTGGAATTGTATGGTGATAAGGACAAAATATGTGTAAAGAGACATATAGGTATTTTAGGGGAAGTGCTGTCCAAATTTCCCTAAAACTTGTGTTTTTGTTTTGGCCATAACTTGGCCTACGGACCTCCAATTTGGATGATTCTAGTTGGAGATGAAACCTAATAACTAGAGCTACAAATGTCTATAAGAGACCGAGATTTAAATCTTGCTCTAAAAACCATTTAAAAGAGTTTTATTTTAAGATATAGTATCTATCCCCTCTACGGCAATAGTTCATGTTGTTTGCACCATATATTGGGTCATACTGATCCAAATGAGGTGAATCAAAATCGTACTAAAACTAGATACTTAGGAGAGTAACTTTTATGAAGAAAGTATGGTCACATAATGTCTCTATTGTTCCCATAAATTCGTTTAATTGAGAACACAATACTGTCTTTGGAAACTGTTCAGGAATAGTCCGAAATGTTTTGGCATTATCTCCTAATTTAAAGGTCCAAATGACCTGATCAGCCTTTGGAAACTTAAGACATAGGTGAACATTTTGTTAGAAGATCACTTTGTCTAAAAACCTTGTTTACTAGGTCGAAATAGTAGTAAAAAATGGACTTGGGATGTGTTAGTTAATATTCCAAAGTCGCGATGTAGGTGGCGATCATGATCTTGGATTCATTAGAAGCGGATTAGATAGGCCAAAAAATGCGAAACACATATAATTGTATGCCTACTTGGCAAAAATAGTGAATAAATAGGGACTAGTCTTTATTCAAGCCATTTCATGCTAATCAGTACATCTATTTGATCTTAATTTAGCATGTTTGTTGATGCTAGTAAAACCTTGTTTGCTGTATCATTATGTGGGTTCCAATTACGCTCACTTCCTGTTTTGTATTGTACCGTACCTAGGGTACCTATTGTATTGTGTCCCTCTTATTCATTGTTACTGGTCTATGCACACAAACAATTATATGATGTGTATCTGAATAATGAATAATATGAACATGAAAGTAACTAATTTAGATGCTAAGGCTGCTTTACATCATGTGCGTAGTGTACCTCCCAGTACCTTCATTATATTTATGTCTTAGTGGAACTCCCTACGGGAGAGATGGTACATAGTATGTGAAATAATTATGTATGCACACATATCTTTGGAATTAAGGATCCTTTATAGCGGTCATATATATATGTTGTCTGTTTTTCCCACTATTATATGCTTAGCAGTGTTTCATCCGTGTGAGTTATGAAGAAGTAAGTCGAGGACATCTTTAACAAATCAAGGCCAACTCAACAGTAGAGTCTTCTATGTGGGGTCCTCTACTCCATATTCCTCTTTTGTGAAATATAATGTAATATTTGATGTAATGAAACTTGTAAGAATATAAGTAGTTATAGACTCAACATAAATGTCTGGGACTCTTTTAATCACCATTGTGGTATTCCATGAATTATGGTTTGTGATACCAAATTTTATAATTCTGGCCTTTTTAAAACAAGTTTATATTAGTTATGAATCTATGCTTGAAATGGTTTTAAATAATGCCAGAAAATCAGGTTAACAGGTCTCAGTTCCGTGTGGCGTCCCCTCACCTACCGCAGTTAGGGGAAGGGGTGCTACATGACAAGCATCAACGAATGATGTAAAAATTATAAATGTATCATTCTCTATTAGCACATAAATCCTAGATACATAGCTTTCTCCCCATTTGACAACATAAAAAAGGAACATGGGGCTTTAGACATAAAGGTATCTCCCCCCTTTGAAAGTACATTTAAGCAATCGTTTAGGAGTTAGAGTCTAAGCACAACATTTTTCAAGTGATATTGACACTCAAGTAATTAAAACAATTTTTTCACAAAGAAATGACCCTAATTGTCTTCTAATGTTAACAAATTGATTTTCATTCAAGAGGAGTTTGGTGAAAATATCATGAAGTTGGTCCCTCGGTTCTAACGAATCAAGTGTAATATCCCCTTTTCATTGCATGATCTCTAAAATGATGTCTAATCTCTATATGCTTGGTTCTAGAGTGTTGCACGGGATTATTTGATATGCTAATGGCACTTGTGTTGTCACATTTTATGGGAACATGAGAAAATGTCGAACCAAAGTTACTAAGTGTTTGTTTCATCCAAAGGACTTGCGCGCATCTTGACCTGAAGGCTATGTATTCGGCTTCCGCCGTTGACAAGGCAACCGAAGTTTGTTTCTTGCTATGCCAAGAAACAAGTGAGTCACCTAAAAAGTGACATGTTCCACTAGTGCTTTTTCTATCAATTTTACAACCTCCAAAGTCTGCATCCGAATAGCATATCAATTCAAAATTATCACATTTTGAATACCAAAGACCAATATCAATAGTGCCTTATATTTAAATATTCTTTTAATTACTGATGAGTCCAAAAACTCATTAGATTTTAATCCATTTTTCTGAGTATATTACGAGATAAATGTTGATTTGTTTACAGAAATGTGGATATTTTACTCAAATTTCATTTTGCATGAAAATACAGCAGAAGCTCAAATCTTAGCAAAAATCAGAAGAAACCAGCCTACAGCAGAATTGAGGTCACAACTGAAAATTTAAGTCGCGACAGGAAGCTCAGTTGCCAGCCATTCCAAGTCACGACATCAACAAATTCGGCTTTGAAGAAGAAATAGAAAACTTGAACAAGTGAAGTCGTGACTTGAAGAAGGAGGTTGCGACAAAGAAAACGTGGTCGAGACTAAAGGAAATAATCAAAGGAAGAAATTCATGTCACGACATCACTTTGATGTCGCGACACCACTCTGAGGTCGCGACAAGGATCCGTCTATGAAGCCACAAGAGAGGTCTTTGCAAAAAGAAAGAGGTTGCAACAAGTTTTTAAATGCAAGGCTCCATTTCATGTCGAGACACCACTATGATGTCACGACATAAAAATAGGAAGATTCAAAGTGCAACCAAAAATAGAGTTTGAAAGGAGGTCGCAACCTGTAGCCAAATAGAAGCACTTGCCAAGAAAGGCGAACTTGTGACCTTTTCTGAATCCAGGATTAGAAATGATGCGACTGAAGAAGGCGGCTTGGGAAAGAAATTAAGGTTGCCACACCACCTTGAGGTCGCGACACGGAAAATAGAGTGGGAAGGAGGAAATTTGTTGCAGCGTAGGCGAGGTTGCAACTAGAAGAGAAAGAAATGGGAAAGCGAGGTGCGACATCACCGTGAGGTCGCGACATAAGAATGTGAGGCTACATATGAAGCGAAGACCACCCGACACAATTGCGTCTGAGTCAGTCGAAATAGGTCATCAGCATAGCGAGTCAAATACGTGACAAGAACAAATCATCCGCTCAGTAGGAATAGACAGCGTTGGGTATGTAACTGGTGTTATCGTGGAAAGGAACTTGAGCAAATGGTCGCGACCCGCGAACGATGTCGCGACCCATTGATCAAGCGGTTGCCAAGACAAATTGGTTGCAACTTAAGAAAGAGGTCGCGATCCTGAGCAATCAAGAGAAGTCCATGTCCGCGACATCGACTTGGTCGCGACATGGGGCAGTGAGCTGGGCTTTTTTCTTTGGAGTTCCACCTGGAGCATTTTAGGCATTGACCCGAAATTCTTTTCTGATGTAAATAGATAGCTTTAGAATAGTAAAGCGGTTCTTAGTCTTCCTTTACCCAAGGGGAAAGGAGAGAGACTCGGTGTATATTTTAGAGTAGATTTTTATTTTCTTATTTTTTTAATTTTATTTTTAGTTTCATTTTCAGTTTGAATCTGTGAAACGTATAGAGCGAGTAGAGCTGGATTTTTATTTATGTTATTTTCTTAAATTCTTGCCTGAAAATTTGTAAATCCTAGACAAATTTCTACGATTCATTTCTTCTCGGTTTTATTGCAATTCGGTGGGTGTATATTCAGATTGCTCCATTTTGCCAAATTCGCGATACGTGTCGAGGCTGCGACTTCTGTGGATTTGATTTACATTTAGTTACGATCTTTCACGCACAAATCGAGAACTATTTTGGGTTGGTTTTACTTAATTGAATTGTCGTTTTTGGATGGATAAGTTCCCAAAAAGTAGTACCTAATACCGGTTGAGGGGAATGTATCTTATTACGATATCTTTGGATGCCTCTGCGTGACCTGAGACGGAGATTCACGAGTTGAGCATTCTTTCTGGGTATGTTAGACTACCATTAATGACTGGCGAGCTACGAGTTCATTTTGATGTCCCCCATTCGCTCATAATTGAAGTTGGAGGGTGTATTTAACAATATAAATAATCGAGAGAGTTCACTAATCAAGGTAAGTTCAATCCAGAGTGTTAGCTTAGATACAATCAAGGGGAAAGGGATAAACCCATAGATCTGGAGGTTGAGCCACCAATTAAGTGGTAGGAACTTCCCGAAAATCCTGAGAAGGAAAAGCAAAAGGATTACGCAGATCAATAGGAAATAGGTGTGAAACCATTGAGAAGAAAAATACCCGAATCTTGCAAGAAGAATTTGGAATACAGGTAGTTGGTTTGATCTTGTCTTCGAGAAAAGCAAGGATATCTAATCGGTGAATATGGAGAAATCCAATTCCAATAATGAGGAAATCTTGGACAATGACCAGATCCATATATAGAAACGAGCAATGTAGCTACTTTGGAATTAGTATTTCATTGTATTTCATGATAGTTTCGTTTCTCATAGCCCGATTTAATCCATTTTATATATGCGGTTTATTTTCTTCGATTAAAGTTGTTTTAAGCTTAGTTTGACATTATTCAATATTATAGGATTTTGATTTTTTGTTTTAGATAAAACCTTTACTATGAGTTTTTGAGTCCAAATAATTGTGATTTTAGTAGTTGGGGTAGTTTATTTGTAATTCGCTATCAATCTCTATGGGAATGATACCTGGACTTACATTCAGATTTACTACTTGTATGGCCTGTGCACTTGTAGTGTCATAGAGTGAACCCTTATTTTTAAATCATGAACATTAAGAGAAAATTATTTTATCAAGCAAATTTATCCAAAGTAACATGGATGCAAGAGAAGTGTAAGGCTCTTGTAATTATGTTAACTTGAGGGTTTTAGTATATAGAAAAGGCAAACAAGTTTTTATGGCTGGCAGATTTGCCGGATTGAAAGAATTAATTAGAGCAATAATGCGACAAAAGAAGGAAATGCTAATTTGGACATTTTTATAAGCGAAAATAGCAAAAATAGCTTTTCAAGCGTTAATACATCATTGGTAATCTTAAACAAGCCATGTTGAAAATATTTGTTTGATTGATAATCTTTATTAATCAAAGGTGTGTTTTGATTTCGGGAAAACCTTTAATGCATAGGAAGCGGGATTCGACTGATTCAATGGACAGCTGGAATTGAAAGAACACTCGAAGCTTAAGAAAGACAAAGAAATGACATGACTATGGTAGATGAGACATGACCGGACGGAGGCAGAGGCGGCGCCGGAGAAGGCCTCCCAGTTCAAGACACAATGGAGGATTTACGGAGACCTATTATTCAGGAAGAGTATTTTGCAATGACGACCCTCTCACGTGGATGCAAATAACTTCGAACTAAAGCCGACCTTGATTCTGATAGTGCGGCTGACATCGATTCAACGGTCACCCCACGAAGGCCAAAGCAGGCACCTAGGAAGTTTCTCGGGATGGCGAATAAAGTGAAGCTGAATGGTGTGAGACCGGAGAGGTGATAAGTTGCATCTCTTCCCATTTTTCTTTGAGAATCATAGCAGCCACATGGTATAAATCATTACCATATGGTTCGGTTGATGCCGGGGAAGGGGAGTTGGTAGAAACCTACTTGGGGCGAGATTCTTTCCCCATCTCACTTTAGAGAGAAGAAAGAGATAATAGTATTCAACGAGGGGAAGATGAGAGCTATGTAGCTTGGGGAAAGAATCAGGAGTTCTTCGAAGAGAATGCGATGCATGGAATAGATTTGAAGACCTAGATGGACATAGTGTATCATCTTTAAATAGTACATCTAAGAGAACATTATCGATGCTTCATGATGTGGAACATTCAAATGAAAAGAATCTTGGCGAGAGATACGATAGAAGACTGGCAAAATGCAATATGAAAGCTCCATATGGAGTTTTCAAGGGGGCTTGTGAGAGGAAAGGGGTCGTGGAGGTGAAAATGAGATGGCCGACCATGGAGAGCAGGATTAGATGCCATAATGCATAGGATGGACAAACAAGAGAAAAGATGCACAGCGCTCTCATGAAATAGGAGCGATGGAAAGAAAACTTATGAGAAGAAGTGCGATGTGCCAATAGAAGAAGATTCTTGTAGTGTGAGGAGGGTTAAGTCGTGAGCAGACGAAATTACCATTTCAAGCCAAATCTAACACTGCCCACACCACTCTGATCAGTAATTTAGGAACCATGAGAATTTCTCATATGGTGGAGGGCACTACAAGGCCCAAGGCATGGGCGGAATCCTCAGCCAGGGATATCGGCCGCTGAGTTCCGTGCGCGACATCCGGGAGGACTCGACCATTTGAAGGCAAATCTTTGCGGGTTCATGGGAGACAACGAGGCTATTACAATTCCATGAACATAAACATCGACTTGGAAGCTTTGCGTCGATACTCAAGTGTTTCAGAATAATACAAGTGCCTCGTTGAAAAATTTGGAACCCGCAGTAAGTGGCCACGAATATGCAATCAGGAGCAAAGTACATTCCCACTGATGACACTTTCGAAAGAATCCAAAGGCGCATGGCAATTCAGTTAAGAAGTGGGAAGGATGTGAGCAACAACAGAAGGAAAGAAAGGAAAGGGCGAGGCGAGAACAAGAAGGAAATTTGGAAGGGAAGGAGAGAAGAGCCTACCAATTGTGATAGAAAGGAGTAATGACCCGGAAAAAGAAGGAAGGAGTGAAACTTATACACCTTCGGTGCCATTTCCATAGAGACTTGAGAGTAAAGAAAGAGAAGAACAATTTTCTAAATTCTTGGACATTTTCAAAGAAAATAAAAATCAATATCCCCATTTGAGAGGTGATCATAACTAAGTACCTATTTATCTTGAGAATTTACGAAGAGATGCGACGAGAAAGGAAGATAGATGAGGAGGGAATAGTGAACTTGATGCTACTGCGGTGCGGAGTTATCCGACAAAAGCTCCTGCGAAAATGAAGGACCACAGCGGTTTACCATTCCATGCTCCGCATAGAAATATGAATTCAAGAAAGCTTTTATGTGATTTGCAGCGTAGTATAAATTTGATGCCTCATAGGTTAATGCGAGAGGAGTAGTTTAGGGAACACCCAGCCAAACAATTACATTGCAAATGGGCGTCGTCCAGTAGTACAACTAGAAGGCATTCTTGAAGATGTACTTGTCAAGGTTGGGAAATTCATTTTCCCAGTGGATTTTGTTGTCATGAAGATGGAGGAAGATACCCAAGTTCCTTTGCTGCTGGGAAGACCTTTCTTATAGTGGAAATTTGCCTTGATAGATGTCTGAAAGGTGGCCCGACACACTCGGGGTTGGAAATGGCTTGGTGCATTTTAATATTAATAGGAGTTTGGAACATCCTGATATAAATGCGAGAAAGTTGTATCAGCTATGGAAACAATAGCCTTCTCGATGTTGAATTAGTTTTGATTGTATCCGCTGACGCTCTATCCCGATGAAATTGAGATGAATTTTCAGTATCTTGAGAGTCTTGGTTGTGAAGTTTTGCCTTCAAATTTGTTTAACAAAGAAACAGTCTCAAGCATAAACGGAATCAGTCAAGATGAAGTATGCAGCTAGAAACTCTTTCGTGCGACGGAAACTGAGTACGGAAGGGTTAACATTGAAAGAATTGCCCGAGTCATTTAAAATGAGTTTTAGAACCCGAGAAAAAGAAAAGCAATTATCATATCAATTTGCGTGGTAGAAGGCGAAGAGCAGTTCTTTGGTAGTGCGAGAAAATACAAGGCGGTGCTTGGTCGATTAAGGATCTGAAGGGTATCGACCCCTCCGTTTGCATGCCTGAAAATATTGTGGATGATAGTAAAGCCTATTGAGCATCAAAGGAGAGGTGAACCGGTGATGAAAGAAGTTGTCGAAAGAGTTACGAGGAAATGGTTCATCACGAGGTTTATATGCTATGTCGAGATAGTTCTTGGGTAAGCCCGGTGCAAGAAGGTGGATTCCTTTGTGATCGAAATGAAAGAATGAGCCGAGTTCCTCTGGGCGCCTGACGGGATGGAGGTGTGTATTGACTCTGAAAATTGAATCTTACACCCAACCCAGAAAGGATCATTTTCCCACGCCTTTCATTGATCGAGATCTTTGAATAGGTTAGTAGGACACCCTCATTTTGTTTTCTTGATGGATACTCTGGATCTGACCAAATTTCTATTTTGGATCGGGAGAAAACTACTTTTACATGCCCATTTGGTACTTTGCTTTTAGGAGAATGCCATTTTGGTTTATGTAATGCTCACACAGTACCTTCCAAAGATACATGATGTCTATATTTTCGATTTAGCGAGGAAGTTATGGAGATCTTCATGGATGATTTTACGAGTGTATGGATCTAGTTTTGAGCAGTGCACATAACTTGGGACGATTGCCCGAGTGCAGACGAAATCTAGCGCTCACGAATTGGGAAAATGCCATTTTATGGTTCTGAAGAATTGTCTTGGGGCACATGATTTAACGACGGGGCTTGAGTAGACCGGGCAAAAGTTTCAATTATAAAATCGATGCCACACTTCTGGAGTCGAGGAATTAGAAGTTTCTTAGGACATCTTTGGATTTTATAGAAGATTTATCAGCGGAATTTCTCAAGAATTGCTAGACCACTATCTGAGATTCTTTGGAAAAGATACTAAGTTCTATTTTGATGAATCTGCTACAATGCTTTTGAAGAAATCAAATTCGAGACTAGTTGAAGCTCCATCATGGCAAAACCAAATTGGAGCAAATTTGAAATCATGTGTGATGCAGGTGATTTCTGATAGAATTTGTGTAGGACGAAGAAAAGATGAAAAAGTGTTCAAGGCCATCTACTATGCTAGCAAAAAGAAAATTACTCTACTACTGAAAAGGAGATGCTGGCAATAGTATTCGCATGTGAAAATTTTAGGCCATATATTTTGGGGTCCCATGTTGTTATACACACTGATCATGCAGCAATTAAGTATCTAATGGCAAAGAAAGAAGCAAAGCCAAGGCCGATTAGGTGGAATCTTTGTTATTGCGGGGAATTTGATTTAGGAAATAAAACGAAGGGTTGTGACAATGTGATAGGCGATCACTTGTCAAAGTGGGAAAAACCCACTTTATGCAAAGAAGAAGAAATAAGCGAGAAAATTTTCCGGATGAGCAGTTATTCCGATTTAATCGCTCCAATCACCTTGGTATGCTAATATTGTGAACTTCTTAGCTTGTGGAATTATGCCACGGAATTCCAGCTACCATGAGAAAAAGCTAAGGGCCCGACAACCAGGCACTACATGCAGGATGACCCGTTATTGTTTAAAGAAGATTTGAGTTGATTATAAGGAGATGTGTACGGAAGGTGAGCAAAGCGGAATTTTCTGAGAATGTCATGCATCACCATATGGAGGACATTTGCGAGAAAGATAAAACAACCCACAAAATTCTAGTCGGGATTTTCTTGGCCTACTATTTTTAAGGGCTAATTTTGAATGGGTGAAGTTATGTGATCAATGCCGAAGAATGGAAATATCGACAAAAGGCGCCGAGGTCTTACGCAAGGTATTACGGGTGGTCTGATTGTTTGATGTATGGGGAATGGATTTTATGGGGCCTTTTCTAGTTTCATTTGGAAATATACATACTCTAAGCCCATGGATTATGTATCAAAATGGAGAAATGACCGACTTGTCCCGAATGATGTATCTGATTTAGTGGGATTTTTACAAGGAAATATTCTCGGCTGATTTAGGACGCAAGAAACTATAATTAGTGATGGAGGGCCATTTTGCAAATCAGGTGTTTGACAAACTCATGAGCATATATAGTATCAAACATATTATGATCTTGGCTTATCATCTTCAAACAAATGGGCGCGGAAATTTCAAGCGGGGAGATAAAGAAGTGCGGAAAGGCGTGAGTTCCGAGAGAAGAGATTGGTCGTTGAAGCTTGATGATGCACTCTAGGCATACAGGACTGCCTTTAAAACTCCCATTGGAATGTCCCCATACAAGCTTGTCTTTGGAAAACCTTGTCACCTACCTCTTGAGCTAGAATATAAAGCTATCTGGGCCATTAAGAAGCTTAATTTTGATTTTAAGTACGCTGGGAAGATGAAGCTACTCGATTAAATGAATTAGAAGAGTTGAGAAATGAAGCCTATGATAATTACCCCGAATCTACGAGATAAAACCAAAATGGCATGATCAACGAATTTTGAGGAGAATTCAAAGGCGGGAGATCGGGTCTTGTTATTGACTCGGTAAGACTCTTTCCGGGAAAGGCTGAAATCAGATAAGGTGGACCATTTACGATTAGTATCAAGCACACCGATTTAGGCGGTGGAACTTAGAACCAGCAATCATGAGAGTTCAAAGTTAATGAGTCGAGACTAAAAGCGCTACATGAGAGAAGCGATTGGAAGATTAGGCGGATTACGAGATGAAGAGAATTGAAAAAGCGAGCGATGGCAGCTAGCAGAGTCTAATTTAAAGTAAAAATTAGCAGGCATCTTTGTGAAAGCGATCCACATCGGTTGTTTTTAAGTTTTTTTTTTTTTTTTTTTTTTTGTTATAGTTCTGATTTTTGTGTTTACATTTCTGATAGCTTTATGAAAGTTGATTCATATTTGATTGAAGAGTAGGTAAATATTTTTGTTAGTTTTGCAGGATAATTAAAGATGAGAAAAAGGGGGAGCATCTGAAATCAAACTTCAATCGGCATAAGAGACAAAAAGGGGCAGTATACTCTTCTTGATTTTATTTAAAATTTGTCTATGATATGGCATGATTGAAAGTTTGGGGGAATTTTATTTTGTTTTGGTGCTTAAATTTTGAATGTGATGCATAGTGGATAGTTTTGTTGAATATTTGCATGATTAAGATGAATTGAGTTGCAGTTGTCTTGATTGGATTTGAATAAATTGAAATTGCTGTGAATTTGATTGTTTAGGAAGACACAAAATTTTCGGTCGCCAACACTAATCAGAAAAGTTGCAACCAAGAATCTTGGATGTGGAGACAATAAGCAGAAAGAAAGTTGAAAAAGTGAGCGGAGTCACGACTTAAACAAGAAAGAAAAGAAAAGCGAATGTGACATCACATTCTTTGTCGTGACCACATTTCAGGTCGCAACAAAAATCCTGAAGTTGCGACCAGAAAAGTCCAAAACTCAATGAAGTAGGATTTTAAACCTCTCATTTTGAGTGTCCCAACATTAAAAGTAGGATTCCTTAAAACTAAAATCATCAATTAAAAATGCTTAAAATGCGTGGCGTGTAAATAAATTGAGCAATGATCCCTCGATTTGAGTGGGTTCTGAATTAACTTAAACCTTTGGAGTTACGCATCACTCATTGAATCTTTGAAATAAATGGTTATTAATCGAGAAGCAATCAATGTCTTGATTAAAGAATTGGTTTGAGTGCCTTTCAGTTTAAAGAGAATAATCAGGGAATTTAATAACTCTCGAAAAGATCAATATTCTCCACCACATTCCCAAAACCTCTGTTGGAAATAGCAAAGAAGCATGAACTCGAGAAAACTCATTCAATTCCTGCATCGAAATTTAAAGAAAGAATAAATGGTCTTGTAGTTCCCCGAGACATTAAAATCCATGATAAAGGAAGGAGACAACAAGAAAAATAAGCAAAAAGGAATGAAGAGAAGGGAGAATGAGAGAAAAAGAAGGTTCACAGAAATTTGCAAACACGAGCTTATGGAATAGATAGATCGAGAAAACTAACCAATTCCATTCATTATTCCATAAAACGCTGTGTAATCAAGAGAGTGGTTGATGGGAAGGGAATTGGAAGAAGGGTTAATTATAACCCATCAACCCGAGAAGCTCCAAAGAAAAAGGAAGGAAGGGCGCCGATTTGTTGAACGACCTTGTTCACAGCCGAATCACTCTTGGAGCAAGCTTAAGGTTTAGTGAACCAAATGAAGCAGAAGCTACAACCTTCGGAGGGGAGATATGGAGTTTTAGATAAAGAAATAGAAAGTTTTTCTCTGATTTAGTTATAGCCTATTTGTAGGGAAAGCGCATTGTACAATATCGAAATGTATTGATATTTGAATAAAAATTTTCGTTGACCTACAAATTAATTGTTTTCGAAGTTCACGAATCGATATAATAAATTTGTTTTCAGGTTACTGCTTATATGATAAATAAATGCATTTTCTGTGCAAGAATCAAATAAATAATTCTCGTTTCTTTCCTAAGAACATCAATTTCGTGAAGAATCGTGGCGTGAATGATTAAACTGAAATTTAGAGTATCGCTTCACATGTTTAATTTCGCATAGATCACGAAAATTTGAAATTTGGTTATTGGCCGATGGAACAAAATACTTGGTTGAAATAATGTAAGTAGACAAGAAATAAATACAAGTCTTGGAAGAAATATTACACATAGGTCAACAAACTTATGAAACTTTTGGGGAGGAATTAGGAACATCTTCTCAAATTAAGACTAAGAGTCCATAGTCCTAACTTGTTATTATCGATTGATGGGAAATCTTGGGTGAAAACAAACAACAAGAAATGATAGAGGCCATCCTTGCGCATTGAGCTTTCTAAGTTTACTCCTCAATATATGCTTTCTAAGCATACCCTCTAGTTCCTTGATTTGAGCCAAATAAGCCTTATTTCTTCAATAAACAACAACTGAAAACCTAAATTCCCTTCCTTACAATAAACCTGCAGCAAAGAGCCCAAATTATCCAGTTTCCAGTTCAGAAAAAGTTTACTATAAAGAAAGAAACAAGTTTGGGGGAAAAATATTTCCAAATTTTTACAATGAAGGAGATGAAGAAGTAAAGATGCAGAACGAGGAAAAGGGAAGGAGTTTTGTCTTTACTATTTCCTCAACAATTAAGTCAGAGGGGTGTTTTAACACCTAGTACCCTAATACCAATTGGTATGGGAGTTGCTAGCCCAGTTCTCTAAGAGTAACAGAAAGCCTACAAGACAAACATTGCACTATTCCCAACCTTAGAAAAACAAAAGCAAAAGAGTTTAAGAACAAAGGAACTGGCCTGAATAAAGTGCATATGGAAATTGAAATTTCCTAAAAAGAATTCAACATGAAGATGAATCAGGCCAAGATTGAAGAGAATCAGCAAGAACAAAGAAGAAAAATGGTGAAAGTTGAAGGCAACAAGTACAGAGAAAAAGTGGAAACTGGGTAATTTACAACTTAAATTTTTCCATTATCTACCCAATTACCTAAGCCCAACATTACAAGCCTAAAAGACCTCATTGATTTTGAAGGTTGAATTTACCTACATTAGTGGAGATCATTATGAAAAACAAGCCTATGGGACTTTGACAAACAAATCTAAGAAAACTCCCAGAAGATTAACTGAATTCAACATGAAGATGAAAAGGATTGATGACCTGCACACACACACACAAAACAAGACTTCTAAACTAAACTGTTTAAATACATTAGTTCATCAAGAAATTTGTGATAGAAGTATACCATGTCTTATTCTGAACTAAACTGAAATTTAAAATGATCGGTATCTCTTAATTCCGCATCGAAGGTGGAATGAGAAAGATTGTGGTATGAATTTAAAAATGTCCTTAAAATTTTTATAGTTTACTTGCTTGAGGACAAACAATTCTTTCTTCTCTTTGCTTGAGGACAAGCAAAATTTTAAGTTTTGGGGAATTTGATGAGTCCAAAAACTCATTAGATTTTTAATCCATTTTTCTGAGTATATTACGTGATAAATGTTGATTTGTTTACAGAAATGTGGATATTTTACTTCCAAATTTCATTTTGCATGGAAAGGAGCAGCAGAAGTCAAATCTTAGCAAAAATAAGAAGAAACCAGCCACAGCAGAATTGAGGTCACAACTGAAAATTTAAGTCGCGACAGGAAGCTCAGTTGCCAGCCATTCCAAGTCACGACATCAACAAATTCTGCTTTGAAAAAGAAATATAAAACTTGAACAAGTGAAGTCAAAGATCTGAAGAAGGAGGTTGCACAAAGAAAATGTGGTCGAGACTAAAGGAATAATCCAGAAGAAATTCATGTCGCAACATCACTGATGCCGACAAAAGGATATGAATGATGTCACGACACCACTCGAGGTCGCGATAAGGATCCGCTCTATGAAGCCACAAGAGAGGTCTTTGCAAAAAGAAAGATACTGCAAACTAGTTTCCTTAAATGTAAGGTCTACTTTCATGTTGCGACATCTACCAGATGTCGATAAAAATGTGAAGATTCAAAGTGCAACCAAAAATAGAGTTTGAAAGGAGGTCGCAACCTTTAGCCAAATAGAAGCACTTGCCAAGAACTGAACTTGCTACCTTTTACAAATCAAGGATTAGAAATGATGTCGCGACCACTCATTAAGGTCGCGATCTGAAGAAGAGATGAGCAGAATAAATTAAGGTTGCGACACCACATTGAGGTCACGACCTGGAAAATAGGTGGGAAGGAGGAAATTTGTTGCAACGTAGAACTGAGGTTGCAACCAGAAGAAAAGAAATGGGAAGCAAAAGAGGTTGCGATATCACCATGAGGTCACGACATAAAATTGAAACATATGAAGGCAAGAAGACCACCAACACAATTAAGTAATTAAGAAATCAAAGTCACAACATGAAGTCATCATACAAATAAAAGTGGTCGCAAACTTAAACCGATGTCGCAACTCGTGGTTTCCGGAAGAATAGAAAGACAATGATGTCGCGACATGTAATCGAGGTCGCGATATCAAGATCAAGGAATGATCGAAAGCAAATGAGGTCGCGACCACAAACTATGCTATAATTAATGCATCAAAGCAGTTGCAAGACAAATTGGTTTCAACTTAAAGAAAGAGGTCGCGACCGATCACGAGCACATCAAGAGAAAGTCCATGTCGCATCAACTTGAGGTCGCGATACAGACGTTGAGTCGGGTTTTTCTTTGAGTTCCAATTCAGCATTTTAGGATTCGGCCCAAATTCTTTTTTAGTTATAAATAGATAGCTTTAGAAGAGTAAAGCATTTCTTCCGTCTTCACTACCCAAAAAAAGGGGAAAGGAGAGGAACTCAATGTATATTTTAGAGTAGATTTTTATTTTTTTATTTTTTTATTTTTATTTTTAGTTTCATTTTCCTCGGGGTTTGAATCATGAACGTGTATTTGGTAGAGTCAGATTTTATTTCTCAAGTATTTTCTTAGAATTATCGCTTAAAAATTTATAGAAACTAGACAAATTTCTCTGAATTCATTTCTTTCAGCTTTATTGCAATTACAGCGGTGTACGTGATCTGCCCATTTCTTAATTCGCAATGCAGTAATCAGAGCGCAGCTCTGTTGGATTTGATTTACATTTAGTTACAAATTTTTCCCGCACAAACATCGGTGAATCATTGGTCTGCTTTTACTTAATTGGTGTCGCTTTTGAACGGATAAGTTCAATAGTATACCACACGGCTGAGGGAATGTATCTTACTCGATATCCGGGATGCCCTCGCGTGACACGTAGACCCGAGACTCCCGAGAGTCGAGCATTCTTTCGGGTATGTTAACTTCACTAACATCTGATCCGCTTGAGCTCGAGAGTTCATTTTGATAAATCCCCCATTCGCTCATAATTGAAGTCGAGGTGTATTTAACAATATAAATAATCAGAGAGTTCACCTTAATCTAAAGGTAAGTTCCAATCCCTCTGTTAGCTTAGATTTAATCAAGGGAAAGGGATAAACCCATAGATCTGGAGGTTGAGCCACCAATTACAGAACTTTACGAAATCTCGAGAAGAAAAAAGCAAAGTTTTGTCACAATAGAAATGGTGTGAAGTATTGAGAAAGAAAAACACCATCTTGTAAGAGAATTGGAATACGTGTAGCCGGTTTGATCATGTCTTCAGAGTAATAAGGATATCTAATCGTGAATATGGAGAAATCCAATTCCAATAATTAGGAAATTCGGACAATAAACTTATCCATATATAGAACAGAGGCAATGTACTTAATCACTGAATCATCAAGCTATTGTATTGACTGATAGTTTTGCTTCATGTGAAACTGATTAATCCATTTTTTATATATGCAATTTATTTTTCTTTCAGTTACGTTTGTTTTAAGCTTAGTTTGGACATATTCATTATTAGTAGGATTTTATTTTTGTTGTTTAGATAAAACCTTTACATGAAGTTTTGAGTCCAAATAGTATGGAATTTTTAGTATTAAGAAGCTGACTGTACTCCGTTATCAATCTCTCGTGGGAATGATAATTGACTTACATTCAGATTTATTACTTGTATGGCCTGTGCACTTGTAGTGTCATGACTAAACCCCTTATTTTTAAACCATGAATATTAAGAGAAAATTGATGGATTGTTGAATATCCAGTAACATGGATGCAAGAGAAGTGTAAGGCTCTTGTAATTATGTTAATTTGAAGGGTTTTAGTCTATATAGAAAAAGGCAAACAATTACATTAAAATGAGATTCTTTAGGACATCTTGAAATCTAGCACACAAACATACACTATACATGATATCTGGGCCCATTTGGGTCGTTAAGTACAACAAAGAGCCACTAAGCCTCTATATTTAGCCTGGGTCGACGGCTTACCCTTCATCCATGTCAAGTTGATGGATGAGCCCATAGGTGTGTTTCACCTTCACTTTTTCCAAATTGGAACTTGGAGGAGGTCTCTATGTACTTTGTTTACTTCATGAAGGTTCCCTCCTTGTTGTTCGACGAAGACCAAGGAAGAAGTCGAGCCATCCCATCATGCCGCATCCCAAATTCACTATGCATGACTTGGAAAACACTTCACAAAGTGAACATTACTAGCAATTCAAATATAAATATCATTAACATAGATTTGAATAAGCATGTCAGTTATCCTTGGCTTAATGAAGAGAGTTGTATCGATTTTGCCCATCTTTAGCTCCCTAGAAATAAGAGTTTTGCTTAGTTTTCATACCAAGCTCTAGGAGCTTGTTTCAAGCCATAAAATTCCTTTTTGAGTTTGAAAACATGGTTAGGGAAATTAAAACTTTCAAACCCGGGTGGTTGTTCAACAAAGACTTCCTCATTTATGAAACCATTTAAAAAAGTACTTTTCACATCCATTTGATATAAAATAAAATTTTTGTAACAAGAAAAAGCAAGCAACATTCTTATGGCTTCTAATCTAGCTATTGGAGCAAAAGTCTCTTCATAGTCAATTCCCTCTTGTTGATTATTGTAACGTCTCAAAATACCCTAGAATTTTATAATAATTTTATTATATATTCCAGCATGAATTGGAGTTAAACTCGGGTTTTTCCGGAAAATTGATAATGATACCAGAAATGTAAATTGAAAGTGTGAGACTTTCAATTTACATTTCACAATTTGAGGGAACCCGGAAATAAACCCAAGTGAAAAATGGCAAATGTGGAAAAATTGTAAAATGAAGACCTAAGGGTCAATTGTTATAAAGAATAAACGTCTAAGTGAATTTATGATAAATGAATGGCCAAAGTGTGTAATAGGAGACTAAAATGGAAAATTGGATTTATTGGATGGCCAAACAAAGTCTTATGAGGAACAAGTGATTTAAGACCAAAAAGGGGAAAAATGAGAATTGAGAATAGGGTGGAAGGCCAAACATGGCCTTACACTTAAGTAGGATTTTTAAAGACCAAAAGTGGTCTTTGGGAGCTCACTTTTGAGCCATCTCGTTTTTAGAGAAGAAGAGAGGAGAAAAGGGAGAAGAAAGCTAGGGTTGCAAGAGATCAAGTTTTGGTTGGCTTTGCTTCCTACTTCTTGCTCCTAAGAGATCAAACAACTTGGAAGAGAAGATTTGAAGAGGCTAAGGTAAGAAAATCAAACCCTAACCTCATCTTTTTGTGATTTTCGATTTGGGGAAAAAGCCCTAACTTGGGTAAAGGGATCTCGTCTTGATCCAACCCACTTTTGGAGTTGTCTAAGTTGGATTCCATGGTGGGATGCACTCCAGAGTTTAGATGAAGAAATGTTGATTATTGTGGGTGAAAATCGTGAAAAACCGCCATTTCTCAAGGCACCACCTAGGCCCATCGGCACTACCTAATGGGCAAATTTTAATTCATGGTGCATTTTGGCACATAGTGGTGATACCTTGCATTCACTTGTAAGTAAACGGCACTACATTTTTTGTCTAAAGAGATAACGTACCACTCAAAGTGGTACCGTACCACCGACATGGAGGTAGAACCGGTACCGGTACTACCAAAGTGGTACCGTACCATCGCTCCAGCTGTACCCGGTTGTGCATATTTCTTGCAATCGTTAAGTCTCCAGATTTGTATACCGATTGTTAGGGACCCTAAGAAATAAGTAATGAACAAATAAGGATAGAACTAAGTGAAAACATAACGCAGCGCCGCTGCCTCTACTAAGTTTCTCGCTTCGCCCTACGAAGTTCATTCAAGCGTGACTTGTTCTAACTCAAGACTATTAACGAAAATAAAACTTGTAATTCACTAAAATTGTTTAATTAATTATCCACCGAGAGTGGCGTGATTGTTATCGACTAGGATGTACGATCGCTAGCCTAGACCGAGATCAAAGAGTAAGGAAGATAGATCCGATTAACTTTATTGTTTTCCGACTCTCTATTCGTATTTCAAGTACTTTGGTAGTTTACCAAGTAAATATGAAATGAGTACATGAATGAGTATATGAAATGAGTACATAGATTGAGTATATCTTTGAAAAGAGAATACGAAAGTGAATATGGAAATTGAAACGTGATACTTGAAAACCGAATGAACGTGAATGATGATAAGGACGGGATTCACCAAACGGAATCCGTCATAAATGTGAATTGAAGATATATATCGATGAACCACCGACGGGATGTACCCAATCGACATCCGTCAGAAGGCACGAAATTTTCCACGTCCCACTTGGCGGATGCACCACCGCATCCGTCATGATGGCGTATGACATGAAGAAATGTCCCATTTGGCGGATTCACCAATCGGCATCCGCCATGATGGCGTATGACACGGCGATACCAGTTACGTCGAGGTGCACCAACGACATCACTGGCCATGATGGGAGACCTAATTGTTAAATGTGTAAGCACATTACCTAATGATAATAAGGGCGGATTCATCAAACGGAATCCGACATAAATGTGAATCGATAGTCAAGGTGAAATAACCAACATTGAATATGTAAATGGATTTATATATGCTAAATCTCATAAATTGAATTGATGCATTGAAATTGCATGTCATGATATGATAAATGAATTAAAATGAAAGCATGCGCGAATTGAATAGCATGAGTATATGTTGATATAACAGGGCATGGTTTAATGTTAAATGCATGCCAAGTTAAATTGAATATTGAAATAGAATCAGATAGAACCACTAAGCATGAGAAAAAGCTTAGCGTATAGTTTTTACCTATGCGCAAGTTTTGGCAGACAAGAAGGAAGACAAGATCGCAGTTTCAGAGTCATCATGAGTTGCGCAGATAAGTACATACCGCCATGTATATCATTTCCTTGAACATGGGAAAAATTTGTGAACGGATAGTTGAACCTAAAGAAATGCCTGGTTTTGTATATCATTTTGAAAGGGCATAGAATGCCTTCATTGTAATTGCATTTTGTGAAATATGAATGTTTGTGGGCCTACCATTTGAAAATGCTTCCGCGCAAATCGAACTTAAAGAGAAATAACATTAAGAAAATGTTTTGATAAGATAATTGAAAACGCTTGAGTAAACCGCTCCAGACGGATCCGCCAACCTGCCGAAACGGATTCGGTAGTGACACTTTTGAAAAAGAAAAAGAAATAAAATGTAAATAAAAAGAATTAAATGGGTGTCCCCAGGGTTTAGGTTCGGACTCGCCATTCGGGTCGGACTGGCCTCGGGGGTCGCTACAATTATATCCTTGGGTCACTAATCTTGCTTTGTTTCTAACTATTATGCCATTTTCATCCATTTTGTTCCTAAACACCAATTTAGTATCAATAACACTTTGATCATTTAGCTTAGGCACTAACTCCCAAACTTCATTTCTTTCAAATTGATTGAGTTTTTCTTGCATAGCTATTACCCAATTCTCATCTACTATAGCATCATTTAAATTCTTGGGTTCAATTTGAGAGATAAAAGCAAGGTTATTGCAAATATTTCTAAGAGAGGATCTAGTCCTTACCCTAATTAATGGATTACCTATAGTTTGATCTTGAGGATAATTTGTGACAAATGTTCACTCTCTTGGAAGTCCTTGATAGATTCTCCTTGCTCAAGTTGAGGAGGTAGAGGAGGGGTCAAAGGTGATTCCTCTTCCTTCTTTGAATCAAGAATCTCCTTTCTTGTTGAGATTTAGTCCCCTTCAATTTGTACCTTCCATCAAGAAGTCCAAACCTACGTCATCATCAACACTTTATCTTCTTTCAAGAGAATCGTTAGATTCATCAAAGACTACATGGATGGACTCTTTTACTAGCATGGTCTTTTTGTTTAAAACTCCATAAGCTTTACTAGATGAAGAATAGCCAAGAATTATCCCAACATTAGATTTTGCAGCAAATTTTCCAAGGTTGTCATTGGTGTTTAAAACAAGACCCATGAATATCTAGAGAAGTCATCCACAATTACAAATGCATATGATTTCCCTCTAAGATTAGTAGTCCTTGAGGTCAAAACAAATCCATGTGAAGAAGATCAAGAGGTCTTGATGTAGAAATGGAATTTTTTATTTTTAAAAGATGATTTTAACAGTTTATAACCATAAGGATGCAACAGAGAAGACTCAAAATCACTTTTAAAAAACTTGTCAAATTCTGACTAATGCTCAAAAGATTATGTTTCAAACCATCACAAGAAAAACAATTTCAATAAGAGATAGCACTACACTGGGTAGAGTCCATGTCCGATGATTCTAATTTTCGCCGTTGTGTTCCGGTTGTCACAGATCACTCTTTTTCCCTTTGGTTTTGTAGAGAGGACAATAATATTTTACATTATCCAGTTTCTGCACTCAGAGCAAATTACTTCTAGGCTTCTTTCCTTTCTTTTTTCTTCTGAAAGACCTTCTTTCAGCATTTCCTCTACTAAATTTATCCTTCATCATTAGCTTTTGCACTTTCTTTGTGATGAAGGTGATATCATCTTCTATGTCATTGATCTTTGCTTCCTCAACGACTTTCTCTTCTTGAGCTTTGAGTGCAATACTTTTTCTTTTTGCCTTTTTCCTCTTGCTTTTCCTTTTCTTGTCTTGAAATCTTCATTTCATAGGTCATCAAGGAACTGATAAGTTCCTCAAGAGGTAGCTCTTTCAAATTCATTGCTTCCTCAATAGCTTCCATTTTGGAATTCCATTTGGAAGGTAGGCATCTTAGAATTTTAGATACCTTGTCTTCTTCACTTACCCTATTTCCCAAGCCTTCAAGTCCATTTACAACATCTATGAACCTAGTAAATATCTCAACAATAGATTCATTAGGATTCATTTTGAACATTTCATAATCATTAACAAGAATTTTAACTTTAGAATATTTGACTTAGTTGGTTCTTTCATGGGTAATTTCAAGTATCCTCCAAACCCCTTAGCCGTTTTGCATTGACAAATTCTATTATATTCAGTTCTATCCATAACACATACAAGAATATAAATGTTCAGAGTTGAATGAAATTTCTATTTTCTTTTCACTATATTCTTTCTAGCATTTTGGATTTTAATTTGTCAACATTTTGTAAACAAATAGGATTGTTTTCTAAACATCCAAATCATACATTACAAATAATGTCATTTTGTTTTTTCAAAATTAATAATCGACTCATATCAGGCTAAGGATGGGAAAACTTTCGCTTGGAAAAGGTTTGAGTTAATATTTAAAGTACTGTTTTCTTCCCCAGATTTATTGTCTTTAAAAATAGAGTTATTTCAGATAATAATTTGAAAGTCTAATATGTATTCATAATCAATCAAAAGGGGCAGAATGTTTTTACAAAACATTTTGAAGAACTGATAATAATTTCAATCTTAATTTTAATAATAATTAATAAAGAGATATGATAGAGAATGCACCATATTTATAGTGGTTTGACACACCTCAACTACGCCCATTTCCTAAACCTTCAATCGGTGAGGGAAGTCCGCCCAGTTTCCCCTCAAGCTCCCAACCTGAACTTCTTCCTTTTACACTTGGATTTCGGGCCCAATGGGCACTTCAATGTTCCTTCAAGCTTATATACTTAGTATTTCAAGTTCCAATCCCGAGCTTCTTTCTTTTACACTTCTGGATTTTTATTCAATAATTTCATCCACCTCGCTGCACATCAAGAGTTTTAAGCTTCAACCTTGAGCTTCTTTCTTTTATACTTGGATTTCTAGCTCCAATGGGCACTTCACAAATCCTTCAAGCTATACACACTTGAAGAGTTTCAAGCTCCAATCCCAATCTTCTTTCTTTTACACTTGGATTTTGGATCTAATTGGCACTTCACAAATCCTTCAAGCTATACACACACTAAGCCACTCTAAGCACAATGACACTCTCTCTAGCTCTCAAGGTAGATCAACATGTTTCTGCTTTGATCATCACAAATGTGCACTCTACAATATGCAAATGAAATGAATGCACCAAGAATCTTAGATTGAGAATTGATTAACAAAAGAAATGGTGATTAAGAGAATCAATACAATAAGTCTCATATATATCTTCAATGATCTCCAACATTCTATTTATAAAGTGGGAACTTGGTAACAAAATAGTTGCCAACCGGTTAACCAACTAGTCGATCGTTTCCTCTAGAAGCTAGCATTTGTGCACTGTATGCTACCGTTTTATAGCCGTTTGAATTTTACCGTTCATGAACCGAAAGACTGTTTCACACAACCGGTTGACCGTTTCCTCTTCTAGTCTTTAGATGAGCTACTACATCTAACCAGTCGAGTTTCACACCTCATCCAGTTCCTAATCAGTCGACCGTTTTAGTTGCTAGTTCTAGATGGATGCTAATGGATTCAACTGGTTGAGTTTCACTACTTATCCGGTTCACAACTAGTCGACTGTTTCAATCGGTCTACCGTTTCATTCGGTATTTCACAATCAATAGACCACAATCGGTTTATCCCCAACCGGTCGACTGGTTGAGATTCTACCTCAACAAGTTGACCCTCTATATGCTCAAACTCATGTGTTGTTTCTTTAAAACACTTCTAAACCTTAGATGTTTTATTAAAACACATTTTAGGATTATAAAGCCTAAGGTTTTATGCTCGAACTCGAGTTTTCAAAGGATATGAAATTTATGGATTTGAAAACCGAGTTTTGACTGATGCATGGTAAATGATAATATCCTAAGCGCACCAATGCATTCATTTTACATAGATTTATAAGCTTACAAAATCTCTATGATGCTTGAGCTTGGAGTCTTGGTTACTTGTCATTTTGGTTCTTTGATTTGAGTGAACTTCACTTCCAATAGCTTGATCAAATACATCATTGTCTTCTTAAGCTTGTAATATCTTCATTTGATGCTTGATCAATGTCAACCTTATCACTCAACTCAATTTTAACCATTAGTAACCAATAACATTGATTTGTTATCATCAAAACTTTAATTAGAAGTACCCTTAGGCTAACAATAGTATCTAAACTTTTTTACTTTTTCTATTTCAGTGTCTCAACAATTTTTTATTTATTTTTTCAATTGAGTGTCTAGACTCTTGATTTTGATTTAAAATAGTGCTTTTGACCGATTATTACTTATTAGGATAATTAGTAAGCAAAAACTAAAACTCCATATGATGAGTCAGCAGTATCCTTATGTCCACAAAATTTTGAAAGACAAAAGTATTCTTTTTTAATTTAAAAAAAAGAAAAGAAATAGTTAAAATAAACATAATCCTGGCTTTCTCAATCCCCCATCACGATTTCTTTTATGACTCCATCTCTTCCATTGATTTTCTCCTTTGATCCAGATTCTGGTTGTGTTGGTGAAACTCTCATCCTCTATGCTCTCCCGTGACTTGCTAACTTAGTTTCCGAAGCCCAAAGCATACTCAGTTTTGACATCGATGGGTTCCATGGGGTTTGAATGAATGGGAGCTAGGCAATGTAAAGCTGTAAGGAATGGTTTCTGTTTACCTATCAAGGGGTTTGAAAGAATTGGAGCCTTAGCCCTCCTGCTCAGCTGCACCACAAGGTACTCTTAGTTTTGAAGAGCATGGAGGGCTTTTTGGACTCTTTTTTAGATTTAACATTGGTGGATTTTGTTTTTGTTATGCGTTTTTTTATTAGAACAGATTGGAGTTTTTTATGTTGATATTTTTGCCATGTTTCTTTTCACACGAGAACCCTAATCGCTTGTTTTTTTTTTTTTTAAATATAAATATTTTTTCATTATAAGGACAAAATCAATAGAATGCCTGAAAACAAGGCGGCAATTGGTCTCTCATATGAGCCAAAGTTGTCTCTCATGTCGTGAGCACCCAAAAATGGAAAAACCCTAGGAAGTTGAACAAACTACTCAGAAAACAATTCAAAGGCACCATTGGGACCAAGTGGTATGTGCATTCTGATGGAAGTATTTTTTTTTATTTTTTATTTTTTGTTTCAGTTCCTTTTCTTTCTTGAATAATGCCTGAGTTGGGATCTGGGGTGTTTAGGTAAAGAGGAATACTGCTTTTAGGTTTTCCAACAATTGATGATGATTGATTAAGTCATAATATGGGATTTGAAGTATTTTGGTAAAGATGAATCTTGATTAGTCTAGAATTTAATGATGATTAAGATGGTGTTTGTTTTTTGACTTAATGCTGAAAGCTGAATAACTGTTTGTTTTTTAAAATTTTCACGACTTATTGTTGAAATTTTTAAAAAAAGTTATGAATAGAAAAAGTGAAAATATTTGACTTTTTCTATTCAGAAAAAGTCATTTTCCACTAAAACAAGAAAAATTTCATCGTTGCTCAATAAAGAGAAGGGCTAGCAATACACACTACTAGGGATGACAACGGGAGGGTTTGAGACGAGGCCCCATCTCGATTCGACTCGTTTATTTTTTTCAATTCTCAAACTTGTCTCATTTAAGAAATTAAACGGGACGGGGCGGGGATGAGAAAATTCTCAAACCCGTTCCGTTTACATTTTATTTTTGTTTTTATTTTTTATTTTTTATTTTATTTTTTAGTTTTATATTTGTTTTTATTTTTATTATATTAAAAATTAATATTTCATAAAAATAAAAATATTATGAATTTATAAATTATTTATTAAAAACATTCTAATTATTATTATTATTTATATTAAAGTATGGAATAAAATAATAAAAATTTATTTTTAAAATATAATCGGGACGAGACAGGAGTAACAATACCTAAACCCATCCCGAACGCGTCTCGGATTTGAGAAAATAAACTTAAACCTGCTAAAAACTCGATTATAATTAAACCAAACTCGTCTCATTAAGAGCGAGGCAGGGCGAGAACCCAAAATAATCGTACTGTTACCATCCCCACTCGTTATCCAATGTTAAAAAACAAACAATTTAATATCTAATGCTATTATTAAGTACTATTCAGCATTAAGCTCAAAAAATGTTCTATTCAATATTAAGTAAAAAAAACAAACACCACCTAAGTCTATCTAATTTTTTTGGTAGGCATGCAATGAGGTCGATCTTTATTATTTAGAGCACATGAGCACTTTGTTAGTTTAAAAATAAGGATTTTGAATGCCATAGGAATTCCTTTGTTATAATCAAAGGAATTCATGAAACAAAACCATTGTGTTTTATTTATGGCTTTAGAGTTACTGTTCAAAATTTGAGGAAAAATTCTTGAAAAAAGGCCATCTAACTCATCATTAGGTGTATACATTAATTGACTCAGATTGTAATTAAGTTGTCAAGAGAAATAGTAAGAATTGCTGAGACTTACTTATTTTGGTTTCCAAACATTGGAAGAAAGTAGGAAAAGACAGAGAGAGAGAGTTCGTCTCAATACTTTTTTGTCTTGACTGCTTAATGAAGTCGTATCAAATAGACGATGTTTATTTTTTGTGGAATATGGACAGGTTTGACATGCCTGAACTAACTACATTCCAGAGTTGAAAAAAGATCTCCAGTTACTGAAGGTGCAGTGTTTTTTCAACTTATTTATGCAGCTTAATTTTTGAAGGGTTTTATGATCTTGTATATGTATTTGATTTTTTTGTGAGAATATTGTTTGTCATGTTTTAGGCTAATGAAAAGGATTCTTGATTTTATCAAAATTTTGTTTACCTCATGCCTTCAATGTATTGAATGTGACACAACCAAATATGATACAGACACGATTATCTTTAAAGCGTCAAACAAAATTATTGCTGTGTCAGTGTAAAACTTCAGCATCAGCCCTTTGTATATACTTTTGGGTTTTATTCTTTTGTTTTAAAATATTTGATGAATTTACCTATAATTAAAAAAAATTTCAGCATCCAAATTCTTAAAATATAGCAGGATCGCATTGGACTTACATAAAATAATATAAAAGTTTATTTTTGGGTTATTAGGGACTCATCTTTAGCCCAACCATGATGCGAACCTCGTTGCTTGTTGCTTCAAGATCTACTAATTGTTGCGGATTTCTCCAAGGATCTTCAAACATGATCTAAAACAGTGGCTCTGTTGTTCCCTTGATTATATTGAATCAAGAGCCGTAAGCAATATATTTGCATCTTTGTCCCTTTGGTTATATGGAACCAAAAGCCGTAAGAACAAAGGAAAATAACCCCATCCCCTTGTTTATAAAAGAACCAAGAGCTGTAAGTTTGAAAACTATAAGGAATTAACCTTGATAGACTCGACAGTTCTCACAAGAACCATAAAGTGAAGAAAACCCCATAAACAATTGTTATTCATCTATGTCTTATGAACAAATACATCAAATGGATCTTATATAAAGCGTAGGACATCCTTATTGACTAAGAAATAATGGAAATGTTGTTGAAATTTAGCCTTAACACACAAATTACCAAACTGAAAAGGAATACTACCAAAGTAACATGAAGATAATTTAATATTTTCCATATTGGACTCCCATCCTTGATATTTTGACCATAATAGACCAAATTGACAACTAATAATGTGTACAATAGTTGGCATGTTTGATCATAAACTTGCAAAGCTAAAAACTCTTCAAAATAGGTTTTTGATTGTGCACGAATTATGAAGTCAATTTGGGGCACAAATTTCCTTTGATTCTATGGTCCTTTAGATGCCATAAGCATGTGAATTATTACCATCAACAACCATGATCACATTTATGGACTTTTGAACTTCCTTGTCGGCTCCAATTCCTTCAAAAGCTTTATTTGACTTAGGCTCTTCTTTAAAGGTTGGGTTGGCCCAAATAAACTCCTTTACAAGCCTATTGAAAGCCTCTTGAAGTTTTTTGACCCTTGCTCTTGTGATTGGCCCATTCGAAATTTGAAGCGGATCCTTTGTGCTTTGATTCTCATCATTCCCCCCTTCCTTGAAAAGATTCATCATCGAATCTTAACCATAATGTTATTGATGACATGAAAATAAATACACATCCTCCATGAACCATCCTTTTCAGGTACAAATAGTACATGTACAACACATGGACTAATCAATTCCTCCTCTAGGCATTGAAGCTCCTTTGTCTCCTCGGGATTAATCCTATAGGCAAGTTGATTTGGAATTGTAGCTCCAAGACTAAGTCAATTTGATGCTCAACAAACCACTAGGACCATCCTCAGGGAATGCATACTTGAACTATTGTAATAAAGAAGAAACAACACTAGGCAAAGAAGAATCAAGATCGTTAATGTTTAAAAGTGTTTCTTTGTACAAAAGTCCAAACATAGGCTTGTTAGTATAAAAACCACTCTTGATCTCAATGTTTTTTGACATAGAAGCTTTATTTTCTTTTCGTTTCCTCTCCATTTTCTTTGTTCACTTTTAGATATTTTTTGTTTTCTCTCATTTTTCTTTGTTCACTATCAGATCTTTTTTTTTCTTTCACTCTCTTTTATATTCTCACTATTTTTCATTCTCTCAATTTCTTTTTTCCTCTTGTTTTGCTTCCTCTTTTTCTTTTCTTTCTTTTTCTTTCTCAATATTTTTTGAATCACACTATTGCTTTAACCTCACTTGATCTTCATACACCTGTTTGAATGTCAATTGTACAAGAGTTACAAGCTTGCCATCCTTCATGAAGTTGAAAGGATTCTTGAAACTGTCATGATTGGCTCTCCTATCAAATTGCCAAGGCCTACCCAATAAGATGTGAGAAGCATACATAGGGACAATATCACAAAGAACCTCATCATGATACTTCCCAATTGAAAATGACACAAGCACTTGCTTTTTTCATTCAACCATTGTAGCTTATATGGCTTAAGGTGTTCAAGTGTTGGTAATTGTAGTTTCTTAACTAACAAAGCACTAGCAACATTAGCACAACTCCCACCATCAATAATCAAACTACAAACTCATTATATTAATCTATATATTTAAGGCTAAGGTAGTGAGACAGAAAACCTCTTGGGGCCTTTAGGTTAAGTGTGCACTTCGAGGCGACTCCTACCTAATATAAATAAAATTATATATCTCACTAAATATTGTCTATAATTTCATTTAATAATAAAATATAATAAAGTAAAGTACATCAAACATAAAAATCAAACATCATTAGTGCTCCCATCATCCAAACATTTAAAGTTCCAAAACAAAATAACAAACATCATTAGCGCTTCCCATCATCGCAAAAATTCAAAGTTTCAAAACAAAATAAACACTCATGGATCTGCATTTAAATCTAAATAAAGAAAATCATCACACAACATGCCACCTCTACTCCCTCTTCTTCATCTTCCTCTCCTGATAAATAGATCATCTCTTTATCTTCATCAATTAAAGCAAAAGTAGGAGTATGTTTAGAGCTAGATGGTCTTGACTTTGGTGGTGTTTGTGTTTTGATTGATTTAGTTATTGTATAAACCATAAGCTCCTTATCTCCACTAGATTTTGCAACATCACCCCATGTTAAATCATCAAACTCAAACACCAAATCATCTTCTGCAAAACCTTCATTTTCCATTCTTCCAATCAACCATTCATGGCTATCATCCATATCTTTCAAGGAAATGAGATCAGTGGTATGATGCACATTGTATCCTTTCATCAAGGTTCAATTATACTTAATGTACACCAAGTCATTCAAGCGCTAATGGTCCAACCTATTTATCCTCTTCCTATCAATCTAAAAAAACAATTAGTTTTCATGATTATATCTCAATGTTTTAGTTTCTAAGAATCTAAGTTACATTAAATAATGTTGTAAAGACACAAATTCAGTTGCATGTAATTGTTCTAGTAACTTACATTCTCAAAGATACTCCAATTCCTTTCACAACTTGATGCACTACATGTTAGGTTAAGAACCTGTTAGGTGGTGTGTGTGTATATATAAAAAGTAAAGTAATGATGCCTAAAAATATCGCAAGTGTAATTATCCAAAAAAAAAAAAAAACCGCAAGTGCACGGGCTGTACAAGTAGTAAGTGGACAATAAGTCCCGAAAATCGATCCCACAGGGAAGTTAAACATAGGTGAGACTAAATACCTTGGTTACTTGATCTTTTTCACTATTTGAGCTATCAATTTTTGGTGACATTGAAATCAAACTATACTAAAATTAAACTAAGACAAGATAGATGGGGTCATGTGAAGATTTCTAGAAGAAAGGAAGGTTTTTGAAGAATAAAACTCAAGATAGAAGTGTTGAGTGACCAAATGATGTGTATATATGAAAATATGGCTAAGGAAGTGAATGTGGTAAATACTCAAAAACTGATTTTAAAAAGTAAATATACTCAAAAAAACTTAAATGAAAAATATTACCAACACTCGACCCCTTTCCACAAGTTCACGGGTCATACAAGTAATAATATACTATGAGTTCAATATCGTGACCTACGAGGATTGAGATTCTATCTTAATTGAATTTAAGACTCATATATATAAGCACTATCTAGGTGACCAAATATGATGGGAATTAAAATCAATTTAACTAAAGTAAAAACTGATTTAAAACTAGTCAACTAATTCTAAAATCTATTAAGAAAACAACTACTAAAGTCTAAAATGTATGAAGAGAGGCACTATGGATGAGAATAATCATTTAACAATCAATTTGCATTTCCTTTAAAATATAACATTTGTGAGTTGAATGTTGGATTTGTCCAAGAGAAAAGTAGTATAGCCTTCGAATACCTCTTGACACTATACATTTCACTATTTAGAACACAATATCCCTAAACCAAGTCAATGGGTCTAAATAGCTACTTTTAGAATTTGATCCTCTTTAAGATTTGGTTGCTTTTCCTAAACCATTACTTCTGAATTTCTTAGGATACAAGACAACTTGCCTGCTTTATAGGCAATTAACCTGACCTTCTCCAACACAATTGGTACCTCAGTCTGCAATTCATTAGAATACTCTTGCTCCTTGATTAGAATATGTGCTAACACGTGATCCCGATTATTTTGTCAAATTGAGATGAGACCTTTAAACATTAAACTGATAAATCAGTAGGTGGTCCTTATGCCTCGAGAACACACTTCCTCTGTCACTCAGAAGGGAACCTTGAAGTCAGAGGTTAGAACATCACTTGTGATTCATCATAGTGATATTTAGAGTGTATTAGTTCTAAAAACATTAGTTTATCATACCCCCAAGTTATTGCTCTTTGCTCTCAAATATGGTCTTCTTTGTGTCACTCAAAGGCCTCTTGAAAATCAAAGCACATATACAACTCTTTTTGGGTATAATCTACTAATACTTAGAACAGTTCATTACATGAATAGTACCGATTATATAAATTCAGTCTTCAAACCCACAAAATAATCTATAAATTTGCAAATTTGAATGTTCAACAATTAATCCCCACCCTTGAGAGATGTTTAATGTTCAAGTACTTGATTCAGTCATGCGATCAAGCAACAAGTAGAAAAATGAAGAAAGAAATAAAGAGATAAGGAGTGAGAGAACAAATTGTGATTTGAGCTTCAATCTTCGTCTCAACAGTAATGAAATCGGGATCTCTAAGTACAACACCGAAATCTCTTCAATACAAATAAAAATATGCTCTAAAACTACTCTAAGATCTACCAAAAATCAAAACCCTAAGCTAAATTGAAAAATGGGAAGGTTTTAGAGAGAGAAACCCTCATGAGAGGTGTTCTCCCACCTCATTTCTAGCCCTAAAAATATAAAATATGATTATTTATAGTCCTAGGGTGAAATGGGCTTGAAAACAGTCCAAAACAACACTTTTTGGGGCTTTCTTGTCAGACCCAGCGTTGGAGTCGCGACATCAGCATTCTGGAGTTGCAACATCACTTCAATGTCGCGACATTCTTTTCTGCTCAGTAGGTTGTTTTATTCTCCAACTTGTCGAGGCCATAACTTCTTCATTTTAACTCGGATTGGGGCATGTGAGGTGTCGTTGGACAGCTCTTTGAATGTAGAAAGCAACCATGGGTGAATTTTAACAATTTGATGTTCTAGATGGTACAAAAAAATTCATCTCCCCAGTGACGCACTGTGAGACACCCGATTGACTCTCATTTTGGAAATATATTGCTCATTTCTTGCCAAATCACTTACTTTTCATCAAGAATCCTACAAAACCAAGTTTAGTGGAAATTTTATGAGTTTTACATGAATATGGATATAAAATGATATAATTAGCATGTGAAATGAACTCAAAACATAGATGAGTTTTATACTCATCAAGAAGCACTAGGGTTGGTTGCTTCGATTAATTTATATAGTTCATATTTGTTAAGGGCCAATAATGTGAATATCTACTCATGTTTTCTCAAGGGAGAAAATTATGAGGTTATCACTCTCGTGAATCACCTGTTCTCACCTCGAATGCTATTCACCGCTAGGTTCTTATTTAGGTTGAGTGCAATACTTTTCTAATGCAGTGCCCTTATGTATCCTATTGGTCACCACACTAGGTCTTCTGTCGGATAAGCACAGAGTTGTGCTAGATTTGATCTATGGGTCCTTACAAATCCTTCTGTCTTAATTGATGCTTTTCCCTAATAAAATCCGTTTAGTACTAGCCATTGCTAATTTCCTAAACCTCTTTAACTAGGATAAGTAAATCTTACCAATTGGAATATATTTGGAAGGCTCGGTCAAGGCCTTGGGTCAAATTCCAACTATCACTCTGGAAGCCTAGGTCGTTCTTTACTAATCTAGCTCTATAACAGAAGTTCAAATGCATCTCAATTAGATAAAATGTAGTAATCATAAAATCGCATCAATAAACATCAACACAAGCAGATTTTCACAAAAATCATTCGATAAAATATATATACTTGATGCCTACAACCAACCCTAAAGGATGATTTAGTTCCTTGTTACAACTATCTTATCATCCAGAATCTTGATTACAAACCAAAATAAAGAAAGAGATGAGGTTAGAGATACAAAATAATGTGAGCTAAGATGCTCTCCAACTAATCCCAACTGCAAATATCCTTTAGAGAATAGATTCTTCAATCTGGATCCAAAGCTTCGAAATATCAACACAAAAACTCCAGCAATCTAAGATTTGAGCCAAGAACTCCAAGAAACACCCAAAAACCTCAAGAGAGGAAGAGGTCTCTCAAAATTCATGCTCTCCTCTAATGATTGCCTCCCAATGATTATTCTCTCTTCTTTTGTTAGGTTATTGCAACTTATTCTATATATACTCTTGAGGAATGGGCCCAAAAGTGGATTGAAAATCCATGAAAAAGAAGCGATTTGTTGTTACGTGTCGTGACATGGCAAGGTATATCATGAATGTCAATGTCGATGAGATCACCACGTCAGAACGCGATGAATGTGTGCGTTACGCCTCATGTCATGACATGAAGATCCATCATGTTGCAACATGGCGAGAAATTTGCTCAAGACTACTTCTCGTAATGGGACATGTGAGGAGAGGCACTCGGGATTGCTCTTGGGAATTTGATGTCGCGACATGACAGAAAGGATCCTTCATCTTGAGTTCCTCTCATGTCGTGACATGAAGCTCCATGTTGCGACATGAGCACTTTTTCAATTCTTGTCCATCATTTCTTCTATTTTTTGCTTCCTTAGCTCAGTTTTTCTTCATTTTATGCAAAACCAAGGTAAGGAGTGGATTTAGCCTACAATTGAGCTAATTAGGTGTGAATTTAGCATGAAGAATTCAATAAATGCTTAAAACAAGGTATAATTCACACCTAACAGAACTCTCACTGCAAACTTTTGCAAACTTCTAGTACTAGATTGAAACATACCCTACTATTCAGCTACAATTAATATAAATAAATTATTAGTTGAACATTTCACCTATTTTAACCAAAAATATATAATAATTTCAATGCACTAATTAATAAAACTAAAGAACTAACCTGGAGGTTTAGTCTTCCTTGTTCTAATGGCGAACTCATTACCAAAAAGGTCTCTAGCATGCATGTACAAGTCCAGTTGTGATATAATTGCAACTTGTTGATCTTTGTTTTCACGATCTCGACATGCAACTACATCTTCAAATATTTTGAATCTAGGTCCATTCTAATCCTTTTGTATCATAATAGAACTATGGGTTGAAAAAATGCAATTGAATGCAAAGAGCTGACGAAATTTGAACCTCCACTACTCATAAATGATTTTCATGATTTCCCTATACTTCTCTTCATTCCCACTAAAGGTTTTGACAATTGTTTCCTTCACCTTTTTCATGGTTGCATAAATGCATCCCATAGGAGGTCTCTTTTCCATCCACTTAAGCAAACACCCTCTGAAGACTCAAAAATCTTAAACAAAAACACTATAGTGTTTGAGATGGCATGACTGAATTTATGTTGGCTGCATTTTTTCCCTTTTACTCATTTGCACATTTACTTTCTGTCCAATCTAAACTAGTAAACATATTCCTCCAGTTTTTTTTTTTTGTTTATTGATACATGATAAGGTGATAAAGGTCATTGCAAACCGAGTCTTAGCAGGCCTCAACAACTTCTTTTTCTTAGTAAACCACCTCATCATGTTGAGCAACCCCGTTCTATTATGGATGTAGCCGCTTATGGATTTGACTCTCTCTATTGTCTTCTTGATGTGTGGTAGTTTTCCAATTTCTTATGGTATCAAGTCAAGACAACGTGCGGCACATGGTGTCTAATGTATATCAACTCTCTCCTTAGCTTTTTTCTTGCAGGCATTGTTGATAGTAGTTTGAGTATTTTTTCTATTTTGAACAACCATTTCTGGATTAAGAGTGAAGAAATGACCCATAAGACCTTTTTGCCTTGGTCTCTTTAAGCAAGTAGCACTACCACCACTTCCTCCTACATTGCTACAAACACTAGAAACATCCTCTGCTCTCATTTTACTAGTAACCTATGGGTCCTCATCATCTTCATCTTGGAACCAAAATATATCCTTATTCACATTATGACTCCCAAAACTCATTTGATTTTTTTGAGTTTTTTGGCTAGTATATACTATTTTATTTCTTTCCTAACATGTTCGACACATCTTGTACACTTTTTTGAATTTCTATGTCCACCAACAAGGTGTTGTTTTTGTCTATAAATACCTTAGTTACTTTATCACAAAAAATACAAATGAGCATACTTGTATCTTTCTCATTTAATAAGTGGGCATATTTCCATCCCGAATCTTTTCTTCCACTTGCGAGCTCTACTTCAAATTCAATCTCTTTGTCCATTTTTGTGTATCTTTAAAACAAATCAACAATAAAATGACAATTACATTGAGAAAAATATATATTATATAAGTATAAATCTATAAATTATAAAAACACTCAATGTTTGTCAAACAACTAAAATGTTTCAATTTTTTTCTAAATGTTTCATTATTATTATTTTCTATTTTTCATTATTTTTCGGATATTTAAAAATTTTGTATATTAATTTTTGATTATTTCCTATATTTAAAAAATTAGAATTTTTTCTTTTGTTTTTAAGAATTTTCTCAAAATTTGTTTATATATATATTTTTAGAATTTTTTCATAACTAAAATAGGAAAAATGAAAAAAATTACTTCCTTAAGTCTTATTTTTCTTCTTTCCTCTTCAATCCAGCTTTCAAAGTGTATTTGAGGGTTTTTTTTGGCGGGTTGTAGGGTGAAATTCGAGAAGGAGAGGGTGTTTTAAAGTTCGTATCAGACCTACGGTGTTTTGGTTGTTGGAAGCCCAAAAACCTCAAAACAACGTCGTTTCAGGGTCTCATGATCTAAAAAAAAAAAAAAGAGACAAACATAAAACAACGTTGTTTTGGGTTGGGTCTTTATTAGGAGCCCTAGGCTCTTTTTTTATCCCTTGACGCTGCTCTTCTCCATTAACTCTTCTCCCTCGATGTAGCCATCTCTAATGGCCAAAAAGAAAAAAATGAGGAGAAGAAGGGCGTACCTTGAGGAATCACAGCTAGGAAAAATTTTCGGCGCCTGTCATCTCTATGCCTCACTTGAAGTAAGGCGTTTTCGACGGGAGTGGTGATGCTTGAGCTTTAAGTGCGCCTCAGGTGCGCCTTTCATAATTATGTTGTTAACATGGTAGCAAGTATGGAAAATGTTCCCATGTTGTTGCTCGCTGACATCCTTCATACCGCTTGGGTTTCGAAACACCTTGTCTGTGCCTCTCCTTCCATCGTATATTCATCTTCATCTTCCAATTCATTCTCAAGCTGATTCAAGGTTACCGAAACACGCCTATCTCATCTTTGAGTTTGAGGAAGAACTCGTCTTATCACCTCTTCATTTTGTTCAATTGGATCTCGCATGTCATTCATCTGAACCTCTAATCTTGTAAACTGTTGTTGCATGGCTTGCAGTATGAAGGATTAGTTTTGCCCCTCCTCCATATTCGCATGATCATTACTTGAAGACATGATCAAATCAGAAGGAAGAATTACAAAAAGGAACCTCAAAACACTCTCTCAAGTGTTTCATTCACTTTTTTTTTCACTAAATATTAGGCTTTACTAGATAATGAAAATCACTCTAGCCTTTTTATACTCTTCAACTTTAATTTTTTTTTTTTTACGATTTCTTTTTTTTTTCTTTATGTTTTTTTTATTTTTTTTTATTTTTTGTTTCCACTAAACAAAATATCAAATAATAAGAATAAAGATAGATACAAAATCAATGTTTGAAAGCTGAAGCTTTAATACCAAAATGATGCGAACCCTGTTGCATTTTTGCTTTGAGATTCAACAATTGTTGTGGATTACTCCAAGGATTTGCAAACACGATCTAGAACATTTGCCCCATCCCCTTAACTATATTGAATCAAGAGCCATAAGCAATATAGCTGCTTCTCTGTACCCTTGGTTATATGAACCAAAAGCCATAAGAACAAAAGAAAGTAACCCATCCCCTTGATTATAAAAGAACTAAGAGCCATAAGTTTGAACACTATTTGGAATTAACCTTGATAGGCTTACAGTTCTCACAAGAACCATAAAGTGAAAAAATCCTCACAAAGAATTGTTATTCATCAATGTCTTCTGAACAAATACATCAAATGACTGTTATATAGAGCTTAGGACATCCCTTTCGACTAAGAAATAATGGAAAAGTTGTTGTAATTTAGCCTTGACATACAAATTACCAAACTGAAATAGGAATACTACCAAAGTAACATGACGATAATTTAATCTTTTCCATATTGGATGCCAATCCTTGATTTTTTGATTATAATAAACCAAATTGACAACTAATGATGTGCACAATAGTTGGCATGTTTGATCGTACAACTTGAGGCTTAAAACTCTCTAAAATAGGTCTTGATTGTGCACGAATTATGGAGTCAATTTGGGGCACAAATTTCCTTTGATTTTATGGTCCTTTTAGTTGCCAAAATCATGTGAATTATTACCATCAACAACCATGATCACATTTATGGACTTTTGAACTTCTTTGTTGGCTCCAATTCCTTTATAATTTTAATTCTCACTTCTCAGATCTCGAACCAAACCACAAATCGCAGAATGTGGCGGAAATACCCCCGAGCATTAAGGTAAAAGAAATGCTGACATTAAATCAAATAAATCATTAATAATTGGAATTTAAGAGAATTTATACATTCTTGTCTTTGACTACATTTAAACCCTAAGAAAACAAATTAAAACATAGGTAGAAAATGAATTACATCTATCAAAAGAAAGAAAAACATAAAAGGGAAGAGGTAAAATAGATTTGGCATTTTAGCTCTCTTATCTTCTTCGAGGAACAAAATCCTAGGGTGTTTCCACTTAAAGGGGTAGTTCCCTTTGATGAGTGCAAAACTCATCTATGTTTTGAGTTCATTTCACATGCCTTTTGTATTTGTATCCATATTCTGTATAAAACTCGCCATTTCCTCTAAACTTGGTTTCAGGATTATTGATGAAAAGCAAATGATTTGGCAAAAATGACGATATATTTCCAAAGAAGAAGTCGACCCGGGGGAGTCGCAGCTTGTGATAGGAAAGATAAAATTTTTATGCCATATGGAACATCAAATGGTTAAATTTATTCATGGTTGCATTCTATTCAAAGATCTTTCTAGCAGGTAACTCACACACTGGTCGAGTTAAGCGAAGAAGTTATGGCCCCAAAATGAGTTGGAGAAGAAAAGCAGTTCTTTGATAAAGCGTACGTGACCCGAAGCAAGGTGTCCTGACCCGAAACTTGGTCGCAACCAAAAAAATTGTGTCGCGACCAAAAATTGTCCGCGACAGGAAACTTGGTAAACTCAAAACTAAAATCGCGACTAAAATACGGAGAAACACAGAAAAGTAAAGTGATGTACTGACCTATTTCGACCCATTTCACCCGCGACCTGCCTGCCTGTTGTTTAGGTAAATAGGGCAGCGGGAAGGTGGAGAACCTCTCTCATAGGATTCTCTCTAAACTGCGATTTTCGATTTTAAACAAATTTTGATTTTTTAGTGGTCGCTAGAAAAGTACATGATTTTCTTTGCTTTGTATTAGAGAGAGATTCGGTCTTGTATCGCAGTTATATTTGCTAATATTCCGACAAGATTAGGAAGCTAAGAAATATGGATTTTCTCTCTCATGGGTTTTCTCTTTCTAAAGCTAGATTTTCTTAGTTTTTCTTTACTTGATTTTATTTTTAATAGATCTTAGAGTAGTTTTAAAGAAGATTTTTATTTCTATTTGAAGAAGATTCCGGTCTTTTGTACTTGAGTTATTCAATTTATTTAATTGAGGGGCGAAGATTTAAGCCATATGGTTTTTCTATATCTTCTTGTCCTGTAGTTCTTTCCTCTTCGTTTTCTTACTTTTGTGTTGGTGATGATTGGGATCAGTGTGGAACATTAAACACCCTACAGAGGTGAGGATTGGTATTGAACGTTGATTTGCCGAGTTTTTCGGTTATTTTGTGGGGTTTGAAAACTGAATTTATATGTTGATATTATTCATATAATGGTTGGCAGAGTATTGAAAAAAGAAAAACAATAAAATCTTAAAGAGAGTCAGTTTTTTTACAAGTAGCTAGTTAAAGACCCATTTGTCTGAAAGGATATGGTGTGTTAGATAGTGATATATGGTGCTAGGAAATCCACACTTTATACTACTATTGCTTTTAACAAATCCCAGCATTCGACTTACAATTGTTGTGCTTTGAGAATGGCTTGTTTTTTGTGAAATAATTATCCCCATCCACTAGTGACTCTTTTCATACCTTTTAGAATTAAGTAGTTGTTTGTTGGTAGATTTTAGGATTAGTTTAAATGGTTTTGTTTCAATTAAAATTGATTTTATTCCACATCTGTTGATCCTTTAAATAGTGAAGAGCCCTTGTAATCGGGTGATCAAATTCCCGATTAGAGAGAACCTCGATTCTTGTGGAGTGCAATGCGGACTCGATCCACTTTGTCTGTATGACCATTTACTTGCAGGAAGGGTTGAGTGTTAGTAATACTTTTATTTCAGTTTTTGAGTACACTTGCGACATCGGTTTTGAAGTATTTACCACATTCAGCTCCTTGACTTTGTGACTTTTTCACATATACATCATTTGGTCTTTAAACCCTTATGTGTGTCCCCGTCTTAATCTTTGCATTCCGAACTCCCCTGGCGTCTTTATGTGCTTTCCTTTTATAAGCCCTATCAAATTAGGTAAAAAAATGGGCTATTTTCGCTGTGAGCTCGACCTTCATCGTGACGAACACATTGAGTCTATTAGTCATATTTGTCATCATTGTTTGTGGCATGCTCGAGAATACCAATTTCAATCTTTAGGTTAGTCGCCGGCGAAGGGAGCTTCGATGTGACCGAACACGCCGTTGCGTGAAAATTGATCCTCGTAGCGGCAAACATCTTCGTTGTGATGAGGGTGATGGTCGTTGTGACGAACCAATGGAGCTGCTTATGCTGTATGAGAAATTGCTACTTTTTCTTCATTTTTGGCTCATTTTAACATAATTTCGTCGAATGTTTGACCTAATCGTAAAGATGAAAATTGAAACATTAGGACATATTGCTGCCAAAATACTAAAAATAAGTAAGCTTATAGGATAAAATGAGTATTTAAGACACTCATCAGACATCGGCTTTCTTGGATAATTGAAAGATGAGGAAAGGGTGTCCCAAATTCATCCTCCCCTTTTTGTTGTACCATATGGCCTCCTGATGATTCTCCCACATTAGTAGTGCTTTAGGTTAAGCGTTTTAAAGGTAACTAAGGACCCTTATAATATGTGTATCTAACCCTATGTTGTGTATTTTGTATATAGGAAATGATGAAACAGATAACAAGCGAAGCTGATTTAGCGAGAATAGAAGGAGTTATGCATGGAAGCCCGTAGTGTGACCCATGAGAAAAATAGATAAAAGACTTTTTTTACGTAAAGTTTCGATTATGTAGTGTGACCACGGAGACTGGGAGCAAAAAGTTCGATGTAGTCTCAACCACGATCGCGGTTAAAGCCTCTGTTCAATATGACTATGCGGGCGTGGTTCACTGACCACAAAATAGTTGACTGATATTTAGTATGGTCGCGACCATAGCTTCCCTACCCGGTATTGATAACGTAAGTTTGATTGTGGTCATGACCATAGACCACATTTATGTGTTGTTTCTGACTTTTTATTAGTCATGACGGCAGATTTATTTAAACTCTTTCCATTTTGACTCGTTTTCAGGATTTTTAGGTGTATTTAAGGACTTTTTTCACACTTTTCTAGGGCTCGAACTTTGAGAGAGGGAGGCTCTCTTCTAGGGTTTTCCCTCTTGAAGCTTTGTTCTATTTTCTAGGGTTAGATTTCTTATATTTGTTAAATTTAGGTTTGTTTTGTGAATAATTTGCTTTGTAATTTATTATTGCTAAGAAACATGACCTTATGGAGTGTGGATTTTAGCTTGGAGCTTGGGATTGAAGTCATTTGCAGCTTAAACTCTGTTTTGTATTTTTATCTCTTCTCATTTTTCATTTTCTATAGTTTTATGTTTTTCATTAGCATGGATTTGTGGGTTTTGGTAGCTGAAATGTTAAATTAGAAGCATTCACATAGAGCCCAGTTGCTCCAGTTGTACTAGATTCATTAATCTTTGTTTTAGTTGGATGTTTGTGCTTGATTTGTTGTATTTGTGTTAATATTTGAAATACGAATTTTAGATTAATTACGTCACATGAGAATCGGATCTTTTGATCTTTATAGATTATCATGGTGACATGAATTACATGAAATTTGTAGTGTCTCTTAAGGTGTGAATACATTAATCGGGATTCTAATTAACCTAGTAAAAGAGGTTTAGGGAATTTAAAAGGTCTAGCGGAAACACTAGTAGTTCCGCAAGGAGGACACGAATGTATTAAGTGAGTTGCGAGGATGTAACTATGACCCGATCCAAGCTTGGTCGGGTGCTCTATTCGAGAATGCTGTGACCGATTGTTAGATGAGATTATATATCTGAGTTTACTTGAAACAACGTACGAAAGTTTATTATCTGATCTGACAGCATTTAAAAACTTGTTAAGACCAGATGTATATACAAGTTTATGATATTACTGCTAAAATTATTATCTAAATTGGCGTGTGTAAAACATTAACTTGATTTTATTGATGTTAGTGCAACAAAGGTATATTTCTGCTATTAAGTTTACATTATTATGTGCAGTTCGTCTTAATGCGTTACAGTACGGTGTACAAGTAATAAAATTGGATTTTCATTAAGTCGAGATATAAGATTGAAGGAGATTGAGGATGAACCAAGCAAACTACCCCATTTTCAAAATCTTTACTATTTGAACTTCAAAATATTGAGATGATTGGAAAACTAATAAAATAATACTAAAAGTAAAATCATTAGTGTACATAAATATTAATAAGAAAAGAAAGTTGGTATTCCTTGGTGAGATAGCTGCTTTGGATCATAGATCAGATATTGTCAATTTGCATCTGTTTTTGAATCTTAGATAAGCCATAAGTTGTTTGATTCTTCGAGAAGATGCATTTATTAATTATAGTTTGGATTTCTCCTTAGCCATACTTTCACTAATTAGAGAGATTCATGTTTGTTTTCAATTCACTATGGGAATTTTAATCGACTACCCTCTTAAGATTTAGAACATTTTCTTTCTGTGCTTCACTTTGAGATCTTTCAGGGTGGAGGAATTCTCTTACCAGTAAATGGGGATATTGCCGGAAACCTTCTCTGAACCGATTCTGACACCTCATCATACATTTTGATGAAAATTTCCATCTCCCTTAGTTAGATATTTGCTTACTGGGATCAGAAGATCAGTTCCATCGAGAAAGAAGAGAACATAGTGATTAAAAAGCTGATACTTCATTCAACTATCCTCAGACAGGAAGTGATTTGGTGATCTGTGGAGTAACTCATCAAAGATTCGTAGTTCCATAGTATTAATTACCATACCACAAGAAGCCCACTCTCTTTCTGGAGTTCTCTCATCTTTGTGTGTCCACCTTGAGAGACTTTGTTGAGCTCGAGCAAGATATAATACTTTGCATGGGTACACAATTTTAAATAAGGAGCAGTATGTTTAGAAATAATATAATCAAATAAATTCAAGAATTCTAAAGCGTTCTTCACTGTGCGAAAAATAGCGATCATCATGTGAATCCATTTCACTGAAGAATTTCAGCTCTTCAAAAGCAGGTTCATAAACCATAATTGACTAAGCGTCGAAGATCGCCAGTGTAAACGAAATGAAATCCAGAAATTTTCTAAACTCCATTTTATTCAAGAACACTAATGAAAGAGAAAATTAAACCAAAAATTCCAGCTCGAAGCTGCACTACAGTTCATTACTCAACTCCGAAAAATAAAAAAACTAACTAAAAAACTACGCTAAATCCCAAAATACTAAAAGCGAAATAAAATAAAAATAAAAGAAAACTATATATAAAGAGTCTTAAGTAACTTTAGAAATCTGGATTGGGAAGCTATGCAAATACTGAATCATTATTTATAAAATTTCCAAAGTTGAGCACTTGATAATTGCATTGTGGATCCCCAAAGAGATTCTAGCCAAATTGGTTGCTTTCTATGGCAACTAGAAAGTTATGTCGCGTAGGAGTTTTAAGTCTTTGTCATTGCCTATCATGATAGTCTTCATTCTTGTTACAAACGACATCGTAGAGCTTTGAATTTGTTGCAACTAGTTCTTTTTACACTTCTGCCTTTGGAAATTGTCGCGACAAACGTTTTCTTTAGCTTGTCTACCATATGACGAGTTTTCCATGATGATAAGTTTCTTTGGTTTCTTCACAATTTCTGTCGCGACTGAGTTTTCTTCTGTCGCGATAGAACTCTATCAACCTCCAGCTTTTATTGTCATGAAAAAAAAACTTCTTTGTCACGACAGAGATTTTGCCTTCAATATTTCACCATGTTGCAACATGAATTTATTTGTCACCATTCCTCTTATATTGCTCTTTATCTTCTCATCGCGTGGAAGAATTCCTTGTATGATAGATTCTATCAACCTCATGACATTTGTCGTGGCAGAGATTTTGTTGCTCTTATGAATTAAGATTAAATATCGCGTGAGTTTTCTTTGTTGCGACATAAGTGTCCTTAATGATATGGCGAAAACTTGTCGCCAACGAAAACCTTGTCTCGGTGACTTGTGTTGTATTCTTGCAATTTTTTTGTGACGAATTTATGATAAACTTGACCTTTTTATGTGCGCGACAGAGGAAAGTTAATCGTAATGAAGTTAGGAATGTCGCGACAGTCTGCCATTCTTTAGCGATGGATCGACATAGAACTCTTTGTCGCGGCCAATGCTATTTGACTACCGGGATTACGCCTCTTGCTTTGTTTCGACATACCATTGCGGCTCACGACATAGTTATCTGATATATGAAATTTTGTGTGATAGATAAAACTATGTCATAATGAAACTATTAAAAATTTCCATTTTTTTTGCCTTCTGTTGGAGATTATCTCATTTTCCAATTAACACACAACACAAAGACGGTGAATATTTCATAATTTGGCATAAAAATAGATGTAAACAGTTAAAAACATTCCAGAGAAAAACCGGATTAAATTAGATGAGGTTCCAAAATTCATCACGAAAAAGCTCCACAGGAAAAATTCCTTTGAAAAGTATGTCGCCTATCGACTAGAAGGGCGTGGCTATGAATAGAGGTGGATGAGAGTGTGAAAGAGAAAATCTGAGGGGAACACGCAGTACAGGATCTATCTGATATTCTCGGACCAATTCAAGTTACAATTCATTCAAGTTAGATCCTAGTGTGAGATAGTTTTGTTTTTATTAATTTCACAATTTCATCTCAAATCATTGAGTCACTCAAATAGTGAACGACTTTAGTAGTAAGGGTAATCAATCCTTGCTAAAACCACACTTTCCATGTGGGATTGATATCTGGACTTCTAATCCACTATATTACTTGTACGACCCGTGCGCTTATGGTTTGCAAACAAGTTTTTGGTGTCATTGTTAGGGGACTTAACAAGTCTTTGGCACTCGCGAAGCACAAATAGTTTTGGCATCGTTCATGTGGGGACTTAACAAATCTTTTATTTGTAGTCTTTAGTGATGATATTTGATGGGCTCAGTGAATTATTAATAAAATTGGTGTAAAAATATGACCCTACCACATGATATACGCATCGGTTCCTTTGTGAAGTGTAGTGGCTTGTCGAGTATCGATCTCATGGGAGAAGCGTGTTTGAATATATAATTGGCTCACAAGATGTTATCCGGATCTCAAATTTGTGTGAATTATAACTAATGAATGTAGGCCAAGTGTTTGGCCTTGATGTGCACTACGTGCCCTTCATTGTTAAGTTTCCATTCGCCCTACCCATTTGTTAGCATCCTAAGAACATTGGGATAATTGGGGTTTCCGTGGAGCCTATCATAGGCTTTGGAGTTAAATGGATCAAGGTTGTAGTATTCATTGATAGACTTACGCCTTTGAAGTCTCACTAAGAACCACTCACTGGACCTTGCACATTTGCGGGTGCAAAAAGCTAAATTGGTGTAGAATTCTTATACCACCATTATGGTAGCCGGCCTCGGGTTCGCCAAGAGCCACCTCCGACCTTATTATGATAGTTTATAGAAAAAATGTGAGGGGTGGTGAAATCCCTTATCCTTGATGAAGGATCGGTTCTTGGAGATGAGGTCGAATCTCTCAGGTGCACTCGCATTGACGATCTTCTCATGATAGTTATCATGAGAAGACTCTTCAATTGCTTGGTTTCTCTTCGAGCTTAATTTCTACTTTTTGCTCGACATTTGGCACTCAGTGAGGTAGGGTTTGGACAATATTATGGACTCTAAGTAGAATTCCAAATTAACCTCTAAACACCTAGTGTGAGAGCTCGTGAATAGCAGTAAAAAACCTCATAATGAAAAAAAAATATGGCTTTGGTGACATATGAAAAATTTGCTTTTGGCGTATGGATTCTAGCCTTTTGCACCTTCAATCACTCATTGGGCTCCTTCCTTATCACGAGCCTTCAAAATATAGAAAATCAAATCTATCACGCGAATCACCCAGAAATGGGAATGCGATCAAGGATATGAACAATGGGAGAACTCTAGGGTTTTTAAATTTAGAAATTCTTTCATAGGTCTCGAGAATGTTGAAATTGTTTGGATGGATTGGAAGGGTTTGGCACCATTGAATATTCAAAAAACCAGTGTGTAGAGTTTTAGTGTGCGGAAGTTTTGAAAATGACGTTCATGTTCATAAAAGCAGTGACATGGCGGCGTTCATGAAGTCACAATTCGATGTCGCGATGTTGAGATCGATATCACGATGTTCGGTGGAAATTCGGCGTTGCGGCGTTCGGATCCAACGTCGCAGCATTCCGAAAGTATATAATCATTTTGCGAAACGTAAAGTGATGTAGGAGAGCACTTTCCACTTTCCCTGGCGTAAGCGGTTGAATCCCAACATCTCGATGTTCTGAAGAGGTTGATTCCTTCCGATAAAAAAATTTATAAGCTATAGAGGACTCCACCCAATGAGGCTCCAATCCTTATCCCGACCACAGGAATGAAGTCTCTCGGTATCTCTCACATCATTGTAATATCAGATGCGGCTCTGATAATAGACAATGCGATTAGGTGAAGTTTATGCTCTCCGAGAAAATTGTGATCTCTAAAGAAAAAGAAATAAAAAAAAAAAAACTTTAACATTGTCAGGAAGTACTCAGCGCACTAATAAAAGAAAAACTCCAAAGGCTTGGGTTGTCTCCCCGAATAGCACTTTGTTTAATGTTGATTGGCTGACCATGGATCCGAATGTCCTCAGACTTAATTTGCTCGAGCCCTCTTTGCATTGTTTCAGTGTCAGTATGGCTTTGTTTGCTTGCATGAAAGTCGCTTCCAAAGTATAGCTTCAATCATTCCGCATTGACTTTAAAGCTCCCTTTCTTTGGGTGCAAGATTTCCACCCCTCTATAGGGAAACTTGAGTCATAGTAAACGGTACCGACTACCTTGACTTTAATTTCCTTGGAAAAAGCTTGAGTCGTGAGTTAATGTTGATTGACCAAACTATACTAACATAATCTTCAACTCAACTACTAGAGGCTAATGTCTCGTCTTCGGCAACGGCGCCAAAAACTTGTTGATTAGATTTTTATCATAGACCCGAAAAAATAGCCCCGGATCTTGACATTGTTGTGCGGGCGATTTTCTTTTTGTGCTGCTACGAGAAATAGAATGAATCATGAACAAGCGTAAACTGTGGTGGATCGAAGATAATATGACGTGTTTTGCTGGCATAAGAAAAGGTTTCATTTGAAAATGTGTTTTTGGTCTAGTTCATATGAAGTACACATATCGTACAGTAATAAAAGTGGATTTAAGTCTAGATATCCATTCCAGGGATTGATTAAAATATAGATCGATTACCTCATCTACTCAGATCCTTACTATTTAAGCTCCAGAAGTTAAATTCAGTTTGGTTCTTAAACCAAAAAGGAATTATAAAAGCTAATTAAATTCTATGCATATGAAGAATTCAAAATAATTGGATTAGAAGTTCATTGAGTAAAGTAACAACGGGAAATAGTTGATATTACAGTGTCAAATTTACGCATCAGTTTATACATGGATTACCGACCATCAGTTTGAAATATGAACATGAATCTGGTAGTTTAGATTTCTCAATGCACTATACATCTCGCTAATTAGATTTTCATGTTCCTTTCCCGGACCTGAGTCTGTCCAGGTTACTTATAGAATATAATTCTCTTTCTAAGATTTGTGTTATTTTTCATCTTTGTATACTTTGCAATATTGAAATTTGAAGAATTCTTGCACTATAGGCAGGTATTAAAACTGATTTAATTGGTATCTCTCATCCATCATCGATAAAATTCTCTATCTGCTTGATTAGATCTCGCTAACAAGGATTAAGATCCTTAAACCAGAAGGGAAGAAACCTCGACCAAACTAGGGTGATATATCATCCAACTAATCCTCACATCATGAGTGAATCAATGATTTATCGAAGTAGTCCTTCAGAGTTCATTAGTTCCATAATATTAGTCTAACATACTAGTGGAGTGCTACGATGAGGGTGATCAGAGATCAACAAAAAATTTGCGTTTCTATGTTTCCTCCTACTGCCAGTGAATCCAAGCTCTTGCGATTATAAGCGGTCTAAATTAATTTGGAGATGGTTTCATCCATGAATGATTCGCATTAATGTTTGAAAATGGTGAGAACTTTTGTTTGGATTTTTGGTTTGGTTAAACGGGGAGGTTGCTTGTTCAACATGAATCTGGCAGAAGTGGTTTAAATGAAGTGTGAAGTGGTAACCTTGAAGGCTTGGGTCATAATGATATAAATGGGTTATTAAAAGGTGTCCTCGGTTCTTTCACTCGCGATAGGGCCAGGCTGACATATAGTCAAAAGCCAAAACGAGATCTTTATTTAGCTATGAAACTAACCACAGAACCACTCTGACTGGTCTGAACAAAATACTAAGCATTCAATGTCGATGGTTTGAAACCACAACATTTGCTCATTTCAATGGCTCGTAAATGACATAAGGATATCAGGTGTATACTATATTTAAATACCCTGCTGAACCTAAGCATCATCAGTGTGAAGATGAGAAAGACATTAAATAGCATTGCAGGCCTAATTTGGAAAGTTTGGAACCATAAATGCGTACTGTAACATTAAAAGCATGGGGACTTTGCGAACCACAGCCAATAAGCTAGCCTCTCTTGAGCTTTGAAGCAGCGAAACATCCCTTGGTGTCATCTCCCGAGGGTGTTTGGCAGTAGAAAAAATGAGAGAAAGAGGAGAGAAGAAGGAAAACGAAATAAAGCCTAAAAACTAAAGCTGCGGGAAAACTTATAAATGAAAAAGTTAGGGTTTACAAGGGTTGTAGAACTTATATGTAGCCCCGATGTGAAATGACAAATGCCTAAAATGAGATTCTGATAGGGACCAGTGGTAGTGTCAAAAACATGGTGGGTTGGAATCAAAACATCAAAACCTGGGGTGGCCATTTTTAATATCACGGGAAATTTCGCTAGCATAGCGAAATTTAGCTATGATAGTAATTGGCTATGATAAGCGAAATTTACGGCTATCCTTGTAAAAAACAAGGCATAAATTCAAATTTTCGTATACTACAGTAATTTTAAGCTAGCATAAGCGAAATTTAAGCTAATTTGTAATTTCGCTGGCTTAAGATAATTGACTCAGCGAAAATTTACGTAGAATTGCAAAATTTTAAGCTATGGTTCTATGAAATTTTATGATCTTATGAAATCTATGTCATGAGTCACATTCACGTTCTCGATGTTATATCGCGCGTTAATACCATCATTTCTTGTCGATTCTTCAATTTCAACTTGACATTTCATCGCCTCAGCTTGGTGAAATCACCAAATTCTCACATTCAGCACCAATACGAGGCGAGCTTGTATTTGAGAAGTTTCAAATACCTGTAGCGAAGCACGAAACAATCTGAAACCGTCGGTACAGCACTAGTGGACATGAACATGACAATGGGCTCCAATTCATATGATTAGTGCACAAAAGCACTTTTTCAAAAACCTATCTTGAATAGGGCTCGAATAACACTTTTGGGCACTAATCACCTGTACAATGAGCGTTCTTTAGTCCCACCGGCAATCTTAAAAACGATAAAGGTATGCATGTTTGTGCTTTTCTGAAAAAGTGTATATTGTTCAAAAAGTGTATATACGAGATAAACTGCCTTTAATATAGACATTTACTGAGCAGCAGGCATGAAAGAGCAAAGCCATATAAGAACAAGTTTTAGAGGCTGACGCCGGTTCCAAAGGAATCAACACGAACTTCCACGAAATCTAATTATTCCTAAGGTAACCCACGACTTGAGCGATAAATTGCAAAGCTATTTAACCTGACTGCTTCTACCATGGCCTTAAAATGTTGACCCGGCTAAATAGGACCAGCTACACTCTTATTTATTCGCCAATTGCGATGTAGGGTCTGATATAAAGCCTCAAACTTCACGAGTCAGGTATCGCGAGGTCCAGGTGGCTCCCGACGATTAAGGTTTAGGGCATCGAAGCGAAAGGATCAATGACCCGCGAGCTCACGGGCTTCTGGACTTTGAATGACTTGAGGGTGCTTTTCTGACTCGCTTCGCTCCAGCCACGTTCACGAGTGGCGAACACTAGTGACGACTCCGAGCAATTGGTTTGGGACATCGGAGCCAGGCTGCCCGTATACCCGGATCATCGTGGGTTTGAGTAAGCGTCGCGGCTTTTATTCTTCTTTTTCTTATTTTCTTTTTTTCTTTTTGCGCTTTTCTTTTCTTTCATTTGGAGAGCTGTTTAATTATTTCGCCATGGGTCTTCCGAACCTATTATGGTGCGTCCCGGCAGATTAAGAAACTTTGCCAAGACTGGGAAGAATATAAACTTCCAAACCTCTTTGGGTCGCTTTGGTGTGCAGTGTGTGAATTATTAAGGGAATGTTTCAAGTTTGAATATCTTGGAACTTCAAATTGATAACTAAATCATGCCATGGGAGTGATTTCTATATTAAGGTAACCTCTGGAACTTGATTCTTGACTCGAAAGCGAGAGTAGAAACATAAGCGAAGGAACAACAAAAATGATTTGAAAGTGTGATAAAGCGGAAGTAATGCTATAGCTTTTGATATAACCAAAATATAATACATGCTTAATATGGCTAAACATACCAAAAGCATCCTTTTTGCTATTGGTAATACATGAATCTATCTGAAATGAGTGGCGGTTGATATTGAAAGCGATCAAGAGCTTATGATGAAGGCCTCTGTAACTTTGCACCAGTAAGTATAAACATGCTCGTACAGATGGAAAGCTAGAGAAAGTGTGACCACCTATTCTCAGCGATTGGTGGTGGATGTCTTGGTGGATCAAAAGCTCACTGCGGTACAGCTGTATGCATGTCAGGCTGTACCTTTGTGGTAGTGTCTTGATGTGTAGAATTTGTGTAGGCTCAGCGGAAGATCGAGGTGGCTCGTGATCAGAAACGCCGGCTTGGCTGTGCTCTATAAGTAGCACCATTTCGGGCCATCTGCTGGTCAGCGGCGCTTTGTGTGTTATGGCGTGACGACATCATCATCGCGTGACTCTAGGCCGATGAATATGGGAGGCTGGCGTGTTTGTGTAGGAAGGCGTAGTGTTAGCGGTGGGCGGAAGGTGGAGGTGGAGACGGAGGGTCATCGGGGCGGGCCACTCTGCGCTACCTCCACCTCGAGGAGCAGGATCCTCTCTCCCGCCGGGTCTCTCATACCTCATCGAACATCTCGATCACGCCACGGAAACAAAAATCGATATTGAGGATATCCATGGTGTGAAACCACGAAGTCTGTGATCCTCCTCGATGCGGGCTCTCCAGAAGTCAGGTCTTTCAAGGACTGGCTGTGTGCGGCATCAAACCGCGGTAAAAATCTGGCTTTCGAGCCAGGCCCTTTTGATGGACCTTATCCATAAGTGTTCAAGTCGCAAGCATTTCGAAGGGGCTTGAACAGAATCCCTCACGAGATGCGCGGTACGAGGCTTTCAGTATGGCACCTGCTGGCCGAGCAATAATCTTCTGCGAGAAACAATTGTCCGGAAGCGGGTGGTCCCTGGCAACGTAAATTAGAAAACACTGTGAAAGAGTACAGACCGCCAGTAGGTATCTCTAGCTAAACGGCCGGACCATTTCTTCATTGTGATGGATGTGGCGATCCGGATATCCTCGAAATTGGCGACTCTGCTGGCGACCAAATCTATTTGAAATGTCAGCGACTCGTACGCTGGTCGATCGTCGATGTGGTGAATCGGGCTCAGTCGGACTTCGGCACTCCAGGAAGTCATGGAGTGGGTAGTGACACCAGGGATAATAAACGTCGATGGTGTCGTAAATGGTGGGAACCCTGCGTGGTCAGTATCGTGGAGTGCCTGACCCAGGAATTACCGAGGAGAATTAAATCTTTGGTGTCTTCAGAACAGCTCCGCGTGATCACGTGCTTTGTATTGCGGATTCAGTGCTGTGACCGTCAGTGCCTCCCACTCCAGGTGTCGTAGCCCGGCGGTCCATATCATGTGGCAGGTCCTTTGAATCAGCCATACATTATGTTTATAAGCGCCCGTTGAAAAAACCATTGGCCTCTTGAAATGGTATTCAGCGACTGGCCTCACAACCTAGAACCACTCATTTGAGTCTAAACAAATATTAACGTGATATTCGGTCGAGTTTGAAACACTGCATTTAATATATTTGATACATTAAATGCGCGGCGACATAAGGATAATGGGTATATACCATTAAAATGCCTTGAGACACTAATATTGATGTTGACCAAAGAAGACATTCAAATGGCATTAAGCCTAATTTGGAAAGTTTGGAACATAATCAAATTACTTTGTAACATTCAAGCGGTTGCAGACCACATGACCATTATGACCTCCTCTTAAGTTTTGGGAGACAGTGAAACATCATCAGTTAGTAGCCCTCAGGGGTGGTGGCAGTAAGAGAAAAATGAAGAAAGAGAGGAGAGAGAAGAGGCAAATAAAACCCTAATAGCTCATTGCGGAAAACCATAAAATGAAAGTTAAGTTGAAAATTTGTAGGGAGCTTATATAGCCAACCGTGTGGGAATATTAAAAATGCCTAAATGTGAAGTTAGTGATTAAGTATTAATCAAAGCGTGGTGGTTTGGAATTAAAACAATAAAAATACCAGTTATTGCATTTCGACTGTGGAAATTTGGCCTGGCGTAATGATTTTAATATGTTCAGCAAATTTGCTATCATATGAAAAACCGAGGCATAGAGAATTTCAGATTTTAAACATGCTGGGTAATTTTCATTAGCATGGCGAGTTACCGTAAGCTACATGAAATTTAGTAACAAGCGGTGTTGTAATAGAAGAAGTGCATTCATATTCCCTGGAGGTGTGCCTCCTGCATTTAGCTATCATCTCATTTGCTTGATTCTTCAATTGACTTGACATTTTCATCGCGCAGGCGGTGAAGTGTCACTAAAGTTCTCGCATTATTTTGTCAGTTGAAACGGGCTTGGGATTTCCATGACACGAAACTGCCTGCGATCTAAAACCAAATGGGCAACGCTAAAGTGGTGGACGTGCGGCAATGGAACGATTTATGATTAACAGTGCATAAAAAGCCCCTGAAACCTATGTGCGAATAGGAACAGTAACACTTTTTGGCTTTCAATGCTCACTGATAGCTGTTCAATACTCTGGGATTCCTCCCGTCTGCATTGTCACTCAGGAGGCTCCTGGAAATTCAGGCGAGATCTGATCTTTTTTTGGATACACATTACTAATATTACGAACAGTAATTTTCAAAAACGACACCCGATCAAATAAATTAAGATTCAGACTATGGCATTATTTCAAGTTGTAAAATAATAATTAACATGATTACCATTCTTGGGGAAACAGTCTTTAGCTGGATTACCAGCCTTTCAGTGCCATTGCGATTAAGGCTTCAGCGGGGATTGCGGCTGCGAAATAAATGAACTCAGTTTATAAGGTTCTTGAATAAGATCAGTGACTAAAAACTAAGATTTCTGGTAAACCAGATCGACGCCCCTTTGAATCGCTATTCAATGCGAAAGAAAAAACTAAGCTAGACTAAATTGTGGTAAAAATAAGTAAACTAAAAATAATACTCTGAAATTAGCTGCCGAGAATTTTACTGGTTTATGAAATAAGCATAGTGCCCTAAATGCTTTATATTTATAGATTTTCAATGAGTGGAGGCTGCCTTCATATTTGTGTGGATCCCAAAGAAGTGCAGCAGTAGTTTCTTTGTCGCGATATGGTTGTCATCTTTGTTCCCGGCGCACATGGTGGCTTGGGGTTTTTACTGTCGCGACATGGTTTCATGCTTTTTTCTTGGATTCTGTTGCGACATAATTTGAAAAAATGTTAGATGAAAAGTTTATGTTAAAGTTATAAATGATGGTAATAAGTGTATCGTTGTTCGTTAGTTTATTATGACTTGTGAACTATGGTTGCTCTGAAAAAGTGGCGGCGTGAAATTTTCTTTCATTGAAAAGCTATACTTAAATTTGGGTTATGTCTTATGAATTAAAAATATTGCTAACACAAAACATTATTTTTCTCACATTTGTGTCGATGATTTTGGCGTTCTCTTTCTCGTATCTTATGTGTTGACATAAAATTTATTTATCTATGAATAAATATTTTGTATCGACTCTTGAGCTTTGTTTCAAGACATGCTGCTATGTGCGGCATTCTTCCTCATGGATTCTTCACGACCTTTAACCCGCGAAATATTTTCTTGAGTAAATGACGGAGACCCTCTGATTGCATGTTGGCCCGCTTTTCGCGACGCATCATTTTATCTTGCGGCGTGATCTTGTTGTCTTTATCTGAGTCCCCGAACTCTAAATCTGCGATAGACCTTGAAAATGCTGACCCTGTTCTGCTTAACGATTTTCTTCAAGTGACCCCATTTGTTGTATCATTGAAATCTTTGTGTAGTATACTTCATCTTGACTTATCATTGCTGCCATTTCTATCAACATAATTTTCCCTTTGTGACATAAATGCTCTCTGGCACATGTTGCGACATAAATTCCCGGTGTTGAAGCGAAACTCTCACGCCATTTTTCTTGATCATTGTAGCGACGAGCAAAAAATGTGTGACATTCTTCTTTAATAACTTCTGATCATGCGACCTCAAGAAAATCATTATCTTGCAGAAGTTGTCGCCCGATTGCCTTTATGCCATTGTTCTTTATTCGACATTTATCATTGATCTTTCTCATTTTGTGTGTTGCAAATGAGGTTGAGTTCAGCACTCTTTGTGCATTAGCATTTCTTATTAAACAGCAATGATTTTCTATTGAGGGATTATGTTTATGATCTTGGCAGAATTATGTCGCCTAGTTATATGTGAATTTATGATTTTGTGCTATAATTGTCTATTTAAAAACCTACAAAACATAAATTTGATGAATATTCCATAATTCAACATTCAAATGAATCTTAAGCTTCTAAAAATATGCCAGAAAAATGAATTAAAAATATATGAGTTTAGAGCTCATCAAATCCTCCCAAATTCAAGGTTTTGCTTGTCCCAGTGAAAAATTTTATTTTTCTCAGTAATTAACTTTATATTTTTAGGACTTGTTTTGTTTCGACATCTTTTCTTGAATCATGATATTGCGAGGAAAATGATTATTATTAAATTATTTTTAAGCTTATATTTTAATATAGAGCAGAGAAGACTCTCGATTAAGTTACAGCATGAGATAATTTCTTAGTATAATAGTTTCATTATTCAACATGATTTGTGAGTGTCGCGATAGTCTTCTTCTTCATATGATTAGTTAATCTACTGGGACCTTATTTGAATGTACATTCTACCATATGGTTGTTTGTCTTAAACTCAATCTCAAACAATATATATACCACATTTAGGATCAATTAGGTCTTTAGGCTTATAATGTAGGCTTGGGTGTCAGTGAACATTGGACAATTTGAAACTAATTTGCAGTTTCACTTGGCACACCGCGCTTCGTTGTATCATGGGCTTTCCAACCCCAGATGTGCTCCTGAGCCGTTGTTTGGTGTCTTGCATATATCACATTGTGGTCTTTTCTATGATACGTACGATTATCAGATTCTTTTCCTCATATTAAACTTTTTCACTTTTCATATTTTATCAAGATTATGGAATAACAGTGATATTGTACACTTAAGCTTTGACCATATGAAATTTGATTGCATGACCACTTTTCGTAGACATTAAGTTACTAGGTGTTGACACCCTAAGAACTTAAATATTCAAGGGAGAAGGGCTGAATTAAACTGTTCACCTTGATACTTTTCTTTCACGAAATATTTTTATTTGTTTTCATCTTTCCTCGTCTCGATTGATTGATATCTCTCAACCACTTCTTATCCTCTTTCATGTTTTAATAATATTCCACGACTTGTCATCTTCTATCATTGATCATATTGTCTTTAATCAAGACTGTGAGTTTATTTCTAGTTATATTTAAGAAGTTAAGACTTTCATTTGTTTGGGATGAGAAATTGTGTAAACAATAGAACTTTCAGTTCTTTCAATTATATCATTTCACCATTAGTGGTATTGCCTAGGATTTCACCTTGAATAATAATCTAACAAGTTCTTAGACATTTTGATTATTTGATGGATCAAAGATGTCCCTAAATCTTATATAATTTGTTTTAGATTTACTTTTAAGCCATGATGTTTACATAGTTCATAATAACTAACAGTTTAAAGAAACAAATTATAGGTCATGTTTATTTCATCAGATTATTTAGAAATCTTCTTATTATAAGAGTTGACACATTCATTGATAATTTAACAACTTTTTTTAATTAACTTTTCTTCCTACCCGATTTCATCTTATCGAATTTTTGTTTTGTGGTTCTACTGGACATGTTGCTATCTTTATTTTACAAGTCAGTTTGCCAAATCAGAAACCATTCAATTTAAATAATTGCTGCCTGACAACAATTCAATTCCATCATCATTGAACTCTGGAAACAATTCATAGGCCCATTGATAAATCAACACGGGAAAGTGATTTCTATTATTCAGCAAGCTATGCAAAGTCATAAATTTTATTTAATTAAAAATCGAGAATGAAAAATAAAATAGACCTGAGAAGTACTAGGAATGAGAATGGACCTGGGAATTCTTGTAAAGGTTTTTCCTTTATGTTTATTATCTGGGAGTTGGAGTCACAAATCATGAGGAATAAGGAGGAAAAACATAATTTTTTAGATTTTGAGGCCTTTTCCTTGGCTGCTTCCATTTTCAAATATTCTTCAACTTCCTCTACTGGGGTTAGTTCTTTCCTTTCTATTGTACCAGAGGTTTTATTTTGAGATGGTGCTTTACTAGGTATAGAAGGTGTTTCTTCACTAGAGTTCGGGTTAGAAAAGGGTATTGGAGGGTTTGTGACATCTGAGGACTACGTGTAAAGCGGCTGGCCATGAAATTCACAATTTGTGAGAGTGGCACCTTCTTTCTGGATGCATCACCTTAGCCCAAATCAATCTTTGCATTACTCTCTACCCATAAGTTCGCTTCCTCTTGCTAATGATTCACAGGTATCTGTTGTTGGCACCTCCCTTGATCATCGGTAAATACTTTAGAATGTGAAGGCTATTCAGCAAATCTTTGACCACCAGTTATAGGTTCCTGCTTTGTCTCTATCCTCCGACATTTTTACTAAATTGGCCTCATGTAGCCATGTCTTTGTCAGGCACTTCTTGATCTCTTATCACCGTTCTCCATTCTGTATCTCTCTTTTCCAATTCACCTCCATTTAAAATCACTTTCTTTCTTTCTTCTCTAAGTACTGATCTCTTCTTCTCGATTCCTTGTCCGAATCATTAAATCTCTCATCTGCAGAACAGTGGTTGTTTTGTCCACTTTCTTGCATTTGCTTCTCATCTGTTTCAACATCTCTTGAATTCGCATTATTTTATTGTCCAGGCTCTGCTATCTCTTGATGGGTTTCTCTTACATTTAGAGACACATTCCAGACGGGGCTTAAGCTTCTCTGAATCTCTTGGTGCTCTTGGGGTGGGCTTTCCCACTGTATTGCCTCATTGTCTCTTTCATCCCCCTCTTCTTCTTTTGTTTCCATTTATTTCTCTTTACCTATGTTTTTAGGACCTTTTTTCACTCCATTTAATGTCAGAGGAGAAGCTTTAGGGTATGTTCTTAGTTTTCCTAATCTCCATTTACTCCCCCGAAGTAGTGTGGTGTAGCTGAGTGTGGAATTGAGCCTGTGTTGCTTTGTAGTAACTCATAATGGAATTCTCGATTATCTTTCCCACATTGATTTTATACCCCTTCAACAAAGCGTACAAGAGTATTGCTTCATTCTTTCTCATCGTGTTGAGGTGCTTTGATGGAAATAAGACTGAGTTGACAAAGTAAAACCATACCTTAGCTTCTTCTTTCAAAGAGCCTTTAACAATGGATTCATGTGGGGTTTTCCTTGTTGCCTTCCATTTCCCTTTTCCACCTGTCAGTAAGTCCACAACCTTATGGTGCTCTGGCTCTTTTAACAATTTCTTGAATTTTGACCCATCTTTTTGCACCTTCATATTAAATGTTTCATTTATCGTTTCTCAACTGAAAGAAATCCACTTTCCTTTGACACACACCTTCTTCCCTTTTACTCCCACCATGTTAGCATAGCTCTTTGACCCTATACCGCAATAAATTGCCTTGTGCTGCGTGAGTAATTGCCATCCTCTCTTCTCAAGCATTTCAATGAAGGGTGAGATGAGCTTGTTGAACCCTCTTTCGACAATGAAACCCCTATCTTTTAAAATTTTTTCCATTAGAACAAAGGCTTTGTCTGAAATGAAATCTCTTACTTTTTCATTCCTTTGCTATGTTTCAGCTTCCTCAGCTCCCTTTTTTCTTTTTCTTGCCTCTGCAATCAATTGTTTGATTTCTATTCTCGCTTCATATCTCTCTCCCTCCTACATTGTTCCTGACTGAGTTTCTTAAACTGCTTCTTCCTCACCCTCTACGTACTTTTCCATCATTTCATTCAGGTTAGGAACAAGATGTGATGGCTCAGACATGGTCAGAATATGGTTTTGGGAATCTAGGGTTTTCGAAATGAGATGAGAAAGATTTGGTGAAGGAAGATGAGTAGGTTGATGGTTTATGAGCAAGGTGGCCTTTCAGATTTCAAAATTATCTATTTATGGGCTAAATTTTTTGTTGTGCCTTCTTTAAATGTCGCGAAAAATGGTAGCCTAGGGTTTATTCCCTTTTTAATCCTATGTCGTGACATAAAACAATAATGTCGTGACATTTTTTCTGCAATCAATTAAAGGCTAGGTCAATCTTTTCTTACGACAGAGCAAGAATGTCGTGATATAAAAATGTGTTTTTCAAGTGTACTTATGTCGCGACAAAGAGGAATAATGTCACAACAAACACTTTCTTGAAAAATCAGAGTTTAGAGCCAACTTTGTCGCGAAAAAGAGAGATAATGTCGTGACCTAATTCATTCATCTCAATTTAAGCCAATGTCGACATACTTAGTGACGAAAAGACTATTCCATTCTTTACAATCATGACAAAAGAGAACCTATCGTAACATAGTCGGAATAATAATCGCGACAAAAAAAGATTGTCTGTCGCATTAAATCTTATAACCTCCTCAAAATTGCACAGTGCATTTTCAACCTACATACACTATACAATATGCAATATGTTCATCCCACTCAAATCATACTTATGAAGACACATCTAATCATCAAAGAACCTCAATTCAAGTATGAACAACACATCTCATTTCTTCACTCAATATAATTCAACATGATTATCATTAAGGTAGTCAAGGAATGAGCACAACAAAGCTATTTGAAATTTCTTGCTCTAAAATTCATACTCCCCCAAACTTGACTATGCATTTCTCGTGGGGCAGGTTAAGGGAAAAATAGAAACTCCCCTTAGCACTTTTGCTGATAAGTGCAGGAAGAATGATTCCAAATAATATCCATCTCTATTACAGCTTCGTATCTTGAAAAGTAACAAAATTTACAAAATAATTTCAAGCAAATTAAAACTAAACGAACACACAAAATTTAGAAAACATTAATATGAAAATTAAAAAATTTAGCAGGTTGCTTCCCAAGAAGCTGCTCAGTTTAATGTCTTTAGCTAGACATTTGCTACAAAATGTCTTCCTTTCAGCAAAATTCTCCTCTCTCTTCAAAATATGGAACTAATCTTCATTTGTGTTTCCTTTGAGATAATGCTTCAATCTTTGACCATTCACTTTAAACTCACTTCCAGAATCAGTTTTCAGTGTCACTGCTCCAAAGGGTGTACTTGCTACTACTATGTAAGGACCACTCTTATCTATGGAATGCAAAGAACTCTCAACCCTCCTAATTATTGATAATTCTATATTACCAAGTTTATTAGGTTAAACCAACTATGTCTAACTCTTCATTCACTTCTCATATCTTACAAAGAACCACTCACATATTAAGATTGATCAAAAATTAATATGTTGATTTCAACCAAGCATGAGTTAACGATAAAACAAATATATATAAGATTATAGAATTATGAAAGGTTAACACTTTAACATAGTATTCATGTCCAAATCACTACCTGACCCTAAATACGAAATTAGAATCTCAAGATGTTTTGTTCCATTACAATTGAAAAGAAAGACTTAATAATAAGGATAGAGAAAACTTTAAAGAACGAAGGAATGACAGTCTCCCGGATTCTTCAAGTCTCCTTTCCTACATTCTGGCAGAAGTTCCTCAAACCCTAACATAAGCGTTTTGAACCCATAAAATTGGATTCTCCCATTCCTTTATAGCTTCTTCACGATATAAGGTTTGTTAAGTCTTTCCCGCAATGTCGCGACGTTGGAACGTGGAACGTCACGACGTTGGGGGCATCGCGACGTTGGGCTGATTTCTACACCAATCTTCTCTAGGACTCCTGCAAGACTCCATTTCCAACATTTTTCAGTATTTTTCGTACAAAAACCCAATAAAACTAAATATTAGAAAAGTAATCAAAACAAGGTCATATATATATATGAAACTGATCCCAAATCTCGCTAAATCGCGGGTTTGTAATGAGTGTTTTTGGACACTCATCAATAAGTCAATCCCATTACATGTCGAATTCCATATCTGCTCACGAGTTTTGAAAAACCTTGTTTGCAAAATGACTTTTCTCATCACTAATGATTGTTCTAGGTGCTCCAAGTCTCCTCAAAATATTTATTTGAATAAACCTAACCACTGTGTTGACATCATTTATGGGACAAGTTGTTGCTTCCACCCAATTGGACACATAATCCACATGTCGCGCCCCTAGACCCGACGGCTGGACCGGACCCAGGGACGCGAGCCACTAAATCCATTTATCTGTGAAACACATTTCATATACTTATTTTCGATGGGATATTTAATAACCATTTAAATCATATTTATGTATGCATGAAAATATGATCTCATTACTAATACACATTATATATAAAAACAATATACATCAATCATGGTAGAGAGCCAATCATTTGCTCAATTCTCACATTTATACAAGACGACATTTCAATCAAACACAAAATATGTATCTTTTCGAAAACAACATTTTGGCACATTTTCAATGGTTAATTCAATATACAATATATATGTTAATTTTTCATTCAAAACTCGTCATCACATTCACATTTATAAGTTTTTCCTTAAGTAATTTAACCATGACTTTCGGTGCATAGGATATGAGAATAGACACGGTCCGTGAAACAGAGCTGATAAAAAGCATTTAATAACATGACCCGGTCGTTGGTCTGCCCGACTAGTTATTTACAAATTCATTTTGTGTACACTACCGATATTGTCCCGCTTGGCTCACCAGTTAGTATCTTCTTTATAAATCATTTTGTTAATAATCTTTGCGCATTAACCCTTATTGGTATACTAATATATCATGCTTGTTCTGATGGATAACATTCTCTTAAGGGCATTAATACTCGGTCATAGTAAATTACAGTAATATATATACATATATACCCAACCAGAAAACACCATTTTCAAACTATCATACGAGTTTTCATGGCAATCATTTAATCAATTTCCCAATCACTTGAAACGGAATTGTTTGTAGTTTAAAAACAAAGCACACATTCATTTTCCAAGTAAATCATTTCGATTTTGACAAATCAATACAAAAATTTGCAATAAGAAAAGAAATAGAAAGAACAAACCAAAAGGTTTAGTGGCTCCTTGACTCATCCTTGGAATCTGATCCTCGGGTTTATCATCTGACTTCAGTCCATCACAAATAGAGAAAAATATCAATGGTGCATGCTAGTGTTTTTGGTTAGGGTTGATTTCTACCCAATACACCTTCACTTGAAAAATTTTCTAGGAACAAATGAGCCATATTTTACCCAACTTCCTTCAAGTCCATTGTTCCTCTATAAATCTATTTTATTCGAAATTGGAATCGTCCAAATTCGAACCTTTGAAACTTCAGATATGTTCTAAACAACTAGTTTACTCTGAATTTCAAGCAGGCAAAATTTTCCTATAATGAGCTCTATATGATAAAATTTCTGGGTACAATGGGGTCCAAATTTGAATACACTTATTTCAAGGAATTTGTTCTCCTAGAATTCTAGTTACCTAGAAATTTGAATAACTCAATTTGGATGAGTGAAACGCAACTTATGGCCTAAATACCAAAACACCAAAAGCTGTGCCAAATGAACTAAATTTTCCAAATGACTTCACTTTGTGTTCTGGGTCCAATAGGGTCCAAATTTGAATACACTCAATTCAAGAATCATTACTATACAGTAGTTTACCCCCAATTTGGATAGTGAAACTGACTACGACTAATCTAAAGCGTACCAAATAGAACATAATTTTTCGAAAATAGAGATTCACTTTAGCGTATTTCTGGAGTCAATAGGTCCAAATTTGAATACTTTGTTCTCCTAGAAGTCTATTTTACCCATAAATTGAATCACTCAATTTGGATGAGTAATAGCAAGTTATAGCGAAAATAAAAACATAGGTTTGGAAAATTTTGGCAAGCTTATCTCCCCTAAAACCCGTATTTCCCTTTATGCAAAAATTCCTCAAAACCAATCTAATCAAAGAAAAACAACGGCTGTCGAGCATATACACATACAGTAGGATTTTACCAAACCCCGAACACAATCCAAGAGAGTTAGGAGGGTTCCTAACCTTGATCTTCTTGATCTTCACTAGCTCTCTTCTTCTTTCTTCTTTCCTTTCTTGATCACATAGGAGGCCTTGAATAAAATAGAGTAAATCAAACCAAATTTATTCATCCACCAACTGCAGCCTAAGCTCTCCCAAAACCAACGTGTTCTTCCCTCTTTACTAGATAAGTTTGATCTTATCTCCTTTTCATGTACAAGAATATGTTGGCTAAAGCCATTTTTGACTTAATTTCCTATTTTTGCATTAAAGCCCTTCATTTCAATTTCATTTTCACAACAAATTATCACATTTATTTTGGCATATCTTTCTTGCTTCTAAATCAGCCTTTGGGTCCTCATTTGAAATTTATCAATTTAACCTTGACTCTTGTATTAATTCGGTTTTTTTAACTTGTGTTATACCTAAACATATCACATTTAACTACTAGGAAGCAATTTAGGGTGCACTAATCCACTACAAATTTTCTTTAAAACTCTGTTATCTTAAAACCAAGCAAAATATCGAATAAATAAAATAAAAATTTATAATAGCAAAAAACGTTATAAAGTAAAATAATAAAACAAAAAGGCTATTTTTGGGACGTTATACCATAGCTAGGAGAATGTAAAGATTTCCAAATGAGGATGGGAAAGGTCCCATAGTCTATTCCCCATACATAAAAAATATGCACCACTAGGATTCCTTATAGGAACCTCTGTTTCTTTGTATGTTGTAATTCTAAACATTTGTCAAATCTTTTACCCGTCCAAAGCGACCTTTGAATAAGTAGGCTAAAAAGAAGCCTAGTGGAGTTTATGGTTGTTCTATCTCACCTGAAATCATCCCTCCATATAGTGATGCATGACATTTAATGTATTTCACCTTGTTTGTTTTAGTACACATCTCACGATAATCATATCTTGCTCCTCTCTTTTAGAAAGTAGTAGGTCATCCGAATATAAAATCATATAAGTTTCTCAATTTCCTTATATCAAGTATTGAACTTAGGTGGCATAATTCACAACTAGTAATTCTGTGTCAACATACTAGGGTACTTAGGCTGATAACAAAAACAACTGCTCATCAGAAAAGTTCTCTTCTATTTCACTTTCCTTTTCCTCTTCAGTAGTATTTTCCAATCGAAATAAGTGATCAACTATCACATTGTCGCTCTTCTTGTCTTTGATTTCTAAATCAAACTCTTGCAGCAATAATACCCATCTAATTAGTCTTGGTTTAACATCCTTCTTTGCTATCAGAAATTTAATAGCAGCATGATTAGTGTGTATTATAACGGGATCATATATGTAAGGCACTGGTATACAAGTAAGCACCATTACTGGCATCTCATTTTTTACGTAGTAGTAATTCTTTTTGCTTCATTGAAGAGTTTTTCTGGCATAAACCGACGGCCTTGAATGTCTTCTCAGTTCTTTATTATCTTCACTCCCATTGCATAGTCACTGGCATCACACATTATTTCAAGCTCCTTTTCTCAGGTATTACCATGACCGGATGTAACAATCGTTAATTCTTCAAAAAACACCTTTATGATTCATCAAAATCCAAACTTTGTATCTTTTCCTTAATCATAATGGTCTAGAGATTTTTTGATAAGTCCCTTATAAATCTTCTGTCTATATCTGAAACTTCTTATCCCTTTAACTGTTGTTGGTGGCATAAGAGTCATTATAATAGCAAATTTTTCTTGGTCTACTTCTAACCTAGTTGTAGAAATCTTGTGCCCCAAGAAAATGCCCTCTATTACCATGAAATGACATTTTTCCCAATTCAAAGCTAGATTTTGTCTTGGCACCTTTGAAGTACTGTTTCCAAATTTTCTAAACATTTCTCAAAACTAGATCCATATATTGAGAAGTCATCCATGAAGATTTCCATAGCCTCTTCCACCAAGTCTAAAAACATAGACATCATACCTTTGAAAAGTGGCAGGAGCATTACATAATCAAAAGCCATCCTTCTAAAAGCAAAGGTTCCATACGGACATGTGAATGTAGTCTTCTCTTGATTCTCAGGGGCTATGGAAATCTGGTTATATCCAGAATTTCCATCAAGAAAACAGTAATGTGGGTGTCCTGCTAATTTGTTAGAGGATAATGATCCTTTCTTATAGCAGTATTCAGTTTTCTGTAGTCTATACACACCCTCCATCATGTCACGGTTCTTATAGGAATCAATTCATTCTTCTAATTTCTAATTACAGTAAATCCACCCTTCCTGGGAACCACATGAACTGGGCTCACCCAAGGGCTATTTGAGATTGCATATATAGCTTGCATTCATCCATTTCAGTAATTATTTTATGACAACTCTTTCATTAATGGATTCAGCCTTCTTTGATGTTAAATGGAAGTCTTTGCATTATCTTCCAAAAGGATCTTGTGCATGAAAATAGAAGGACTAATTCCTTTCAAATCTTACATAAGACGGCGATTGCTTCCTTGTACTTTCTAAGAATCTCAATAGTTTTTTGTTCTTCCAAATCAAATATCGTATAGGTGATATAATAATAGGTCTTACACGGTTAAGCATACTTCAAATGACTGGGTAACTCCTTCAATGCTAACCCTTATGAACTTGTTTTATTCTTTTGCGTGTTTTTATCAATATTTAGTCTTGTCTTTTGATTCAAAATTGGAGTTCATAGTTGCATCAAGAATATCTCAGATGTGGAAATTCATCTCATTTCATTCGTATGAACCTCAGATCTTATAATCATTTATCAGTTCAGGGGCAATTAGAGACTTTTGTTTTCTATAATCTTCTGATAAATGTGTCTTAAATTGTAAGCGATTTCACCTTTTGTGAATTGAGATTGAAGTGCCTGGCCTCATCTCAACCCTTAGAGTAAGTTCTCTTTCTTCCATCTATCAAGCTGCTCTGGCAAGGAAAGGCCTTCCTAAACTGATGGGACTTGTTCCAGTCTTCTTCAATATCAATAACCATAAAGTCCACTAGAAACAGATGAACTTTCCCCACTTTATTCAACACATCCTCTCGAAAATGCCCTCGAGTTGTTTAAGGTTTGTCTGCCATACTTGAGGTCACGGCTATGGGATAGCTCCCCCCCAAACTTAGTCTTTTTACTCAGATAAGAGCATCAAGTTGATGCAGGCTCCAGAATCACATAGTGCTTTTCCCATTTCAGAATTCCCTATTGTGAAAGGAATAGTTAAGCTGCCTAGATCTTGTATTTTCACTAGTAAAGACCTTTGGATAGCGCATTACGGGTTTGGCGTAACACACTCTCCTTCTTTAGCAATTTTCTTTTTCTACTCAATATATCCTTGTATAATTTATAGTAGGCGTTGGGTCAATGCCTACGAAAAGGGATGTGCTCCTAGTTTCTTATGACATGTTCAGAATCACAGAAATTGCTCTTCTAACCAGCCTTATACGACCTTTGAAGATGGAACGAGGCTTATGGCAGACATATTCCTTCTTCCTTAGATCTCCTCTTTAACTTAGCTTTTTCTTTGCATTTTGTTGTTCTCACTAACTTTTGTGACTCTGAGATATTACTACTTCAATTCTTCTCCAATTTCTTCTTTCTCTTTTTTTTTTTTCAGCCTTCTTCTTCTTTTTTTCTTTTCTGCTTTCTATATCTCTTCCACTTCTCAGAGTCACCACCATGCAATCATGGATTATGCCCCCGTATCATTAGGGAAGACATCTTAGATTGATTACGACACTAGGCAGCGCCTGCCTTGTGTCTCTAGCTTTTAAAAAACATTGTTTGCACCTTAACATAGTTATGTTTGCACGGAATATTTGCTAGCTTTCAGCCAAGAGAAATTTTTCTCATGTGTATTCCAGTAGTCTTTCTTTCCCATAGAAGCTTATCTCATCGATCTTGGCGGACCTTCTGCCTTTGATTCTCAACCCTCTGGTTGAATAGCTACTACTGTCCTAGGAAACCATATTGACCATGTTGTTGCTGATAATTTTGCATCGGTCTTTGTCCTTGCTGTGCTGGAGGTCCATATGAAAATTTCTCATGGTTTCTCAAGGCTGGTGTGTAGTGTGTAGGCAAGTTGAGGTTTGGCTTAAAGTTGTAGCTTCTATTATCATTGAGAAACTATGCCTCCTCAACATGATAAGGACCCTCATGGGCTAGTCCTTCTTCAACACTACTTTTCAACTCATTTCTTTCATTGTCCCACACTTCATATCATGATTTCATTCTTCTTTGTGGTTTCCCATCTTGTTCTATCAATCATCTGGTTTTTCTTTATAGGTCATTTCTATTCAACCACATCTCCTCCTTTAGCTACTAATGCTCCTAAGAGTCTCTGATGGAATCTATAGTTTCATTGGCAGATCTTCAATCAGCTGTCTAGCCTCACTTCACCTCTTTCTTTGAATGCTCCTGACATCTTTGCATCAATTATGCTATAGAGTGTGGACATGCTAAATGATAAAAGATGTCCTTATGTGTAGTTGATCGATGCCATCGATTTGGGCATCTTTCAGCAATCTTGAATCTTTCCCCTATGCAGTGCAGGAGCTTTTCATCTCTCCTTGTTTAAACACTATAGATTCCCTTTCCTTTCGACGTGAGGGCGGGGAGGAAGGAATTGCTCATGTAAGCCTCTGACTCTTCCCAAATTGTTCATTGATTCATATGGAAGTGATTCAAACCAAAATGCTTCCGTCTCTTAATGGCGAGAATAGTTGTAGCTTAATTCTACTCAGGTCTAACGACTCCAACTGTTTTTCTATGCGAGAATCTTCCCATACTCTCTCTCTGTAGGATCTTCACTTGGATGCCCAGTATATTGATGTTGCTGTACCATTGTGATCGAAGCTGGCTTAAGCTCAAAATTATTGTCCTCTATAGCAAGTTGTCTCACAGCAGAGTATTCACCTTGAATAGCTAGCCTCCAAAAATCCTCCATAGTCATTTGCCTTTGAGGTCTTTCTACTACTGCTTTTTCTGTGACAGGTTGCATCCTTTCTCTCTGCTCTGCCATAGTTGTTGATTCATCACTTTTCTGAGATTTCTTCATGTTCTTTCTAGTTTTGTATCCAAAGGTAGCAGTTCTGCTTCTAGTTTTCTATGCATGTAAAATCTTCCTGAAATAGAAACACACTAAGATCAAATGAAATATGTGAAAAACAACTATATTCAATTTAAGCTCATAAAAGATTTTCAGTAGCCTTCTCAGCTACTGTAGTTAAAACTATTTTTGTAATTTTCTAAATTTTTTTATAAAACAGAGAAAATTGTCCAAATTAGAAATTCTCTCTTTGGTTGGAATATTGATATTTAGATTCTCATGTCCATCCTCGGCAACTGCGCCAAAAACTTGTTGATTGACCAAACTATACTAACATAATCTTCAACTCAGCTACCAGAGGATAATGTCTCGTCCCTGGCAACGACTCCAAAAACTTGTTGATTAGATTTTTAACATAGACCAAAGATAACTGGATCTTGACATTATTGTTTGGACAATTTTCTGACATTACTATCAAGAACTAAATCAGTCCCTAGCAACTACGCCAAAAACTTGTTGAGATTAAAGATAATAAAGATGTGTTTGCTTTGAATGAAAAGGTTTCATTTGAAAATGTGTTTTAGTCTAGTTCACTGCAAGTGCACAGGTTGTACAAGTAATAAAAGTGGATTTAAGTCCAGATATCATTCTCACGAGGATTGATTAAAAATATAAAGATCAATTACCCCATCTACTCAATATCCTTACTATTTGAAGTCTAAAGTTAAAATTGATTTGGTTCTTAAGCCTAAAGAATTTAAAAAATGTAATTAAAATTCTATAAATAAGCGTATGAAATTGAGAAATAATTGGATTGGAAAGTTCACTGGGTAAGTAACACTGGGAAATAGTTCAATGTAAAATTATTAATTTTTGTATCAATTTATACATGGTTCAGCCATCAGTTTGAAATCTGAACTTGTTAAAGATGTAAGATAGTATAATTTGGATTTCTCCACGCACTATACATTTCGCTAATTAGATTTTCATGTTCCTTTTAGACACATGAGTCTAATCAATTACTTATAGGATATAATCTTCTTTCTAAGATCTGGGTGTTTTTCCTTCTCAATACGACACACGAATCTTAGGACTGAAGAATTCTTGCCTTTATAGACAGGGTAATGCAAGCCTTCACCAATTTAATTGGTATCTCATCCATCTAATTTGATCAAAATTTCTATCTCCTTGTTTAGGTATCTGTTAACACGGGATTAAGAGAAAGAGGAGAAACATCTGATCAACTAAATTGATATATCATCCAACTAATCCTCACCTGTATGACAATAAGTGGTTATGAAGTAGCCCTTCGAGTTCATTAGTTCCATAATATTAGTCTATGTACCCCGAGTAACTGTATTCAATACCTCTCGGGTTCTCACATCTACATGTCATAGGGTCTCACAAATATCGGAAGCGAATCTGATCCTTTTGAGAATTTGCAGTATAATAATATTACAAACAAGTAATATTTCGGAACAACTCATGATCAAATAAATTCTAAGATTTACAATTATGGCGTTCTTTCTAAGTTATGCGAGAAATAATAATTAGCATTGATTCTATTCTAGAGAGCTTAGTCTTTGTGGATTCACAATATGGTGACTAACTAATCAGAGCTTCACGAGATTACAGTGAACTAAAATAAATGAACTCGAAACTCTCAAAATTTCATCAGCATCTGGATAGTAATAAAAACTAAGATTTTCTGATAAACCCCTATTTCGACACTTTGCACGGATCCTTGTTGATCCGAGAAAAAAAAGCTAGGCTACCTAAATTGAGAATAAAAATTAAGACCGCAAATAATACAGGAGATTCCCGGCTTCTACAGTTCCTAATTTGGCGGAAGTTGCACACAGTGTCCTAGATGCTTCTCTTTATAGATTTTCAAATGATGGGCCACACTTCGAGGCTGAAATTGTGGATCCCTAAAAATAATGGACCAGTAGGTTGCTTTTGTTGCAATCCAGCGCATGATAAAGCGGCAAATAAAATAAATAAAGTGCGCTGAAATTTGCGCCGAGGATCCAAAGCGGTTTGATGAAACTAAACAATGAATCAAGGAAATCCGAGGATCTTACACATTGTAGGCCAGATCCTTTTCAGTAGTCTGATTTTCTTGATCACACCGCAGTGGCTTCTGAACAAAACTCTTTTGGAAACGATCCAGCAGCAACGAGCCAAGATGATGCAATGTGCAAGCGCCTCTAAAAAGGTATCCACGAGCGACCTTATGGATGGATGGATGTACTGTACCTTGATAGGTCTTTGTCCTGAAAACAAACACCCCTTAGTGTTTTCAAGACTCACAAAAAGAATTCTCTAAAAACACCCACTTCAAAGAACCCTTCCTTTTTTAGATTATAAGCCCCATATTTATATCAAGCCTCCCAAACACTTTATTAGAAATTTAAACCAAATTCCATTAACTATTAATGAGCTTAGGCTTAATCATGGGCTAACGAGAGAGCCTTTCTAACGTGCCATATTATAACTCATTCATATGTATGACCCTATAGGTTCGCTCTGATATTTGGCAAAGACCCCAAATCATATTCTAAGCCCTATGAGTGGTCTCTAGCAGGCATTATAACTACCGAATCAAGTGAATTACGGTGGCACAAAGAAAAACTAGTATGATATTAGTCCTTTGTCTACCTGATGTCACCGATTAAATATGGCTTATGATAGAAGTCATCTTTATACAACAACCGTTTCTTGATTCTCGATGACCTGACTAAAAACAAATGATAGTAACTCTTATCAATCTCATTGAACAAAGACCATGCATTTCTCGATCCTCACTTATCCAAGAGGCGATAGACATCTCGCTCGATTAAAGCGGGGTTGATTCCCTTCACTATAGCTCACATTTCCTCCACATGATTTCACTTGCATGCCCTGACCATAGCACAGTATTACCATCACATTAAGACGTCATTGGCTACGTCGAGACCACGAAGTTCCTCATGTGCGAATCCATGGTGAATTCGAATTCGAAGGACTTCGAAATACCACTACGCAATGAGAATTACTATTGACATAATCATGTAAGTATTTCTCATAGTCAGTCATTCTAATAACATAGACAACATGTATTTATGATTACGGTAACATCTTATGTTCATGACTTGACAAGCGTGGTCTTTTCTTAGAAAACATAATAGTCTTACTTGATATTATTCCCCGCAGTAATGATATATTATGGACTATTTAAAGTAAAATCTTCTTATTGCCTTAAGGTTTTACTATCAAGTCACATACTTGATGACGCCATGAACCAACTATTCAGGATCTGATTTTTATCAAGGTTAAATACAATTTAAATAATAAGATAAAATGATAAATGTCTCATGTATATAAACATATAATGACAATATATACCAGCAGGCTGGAAACACTATCACTAACAATCTCCCACTTGCCTAAATACTAATCGAGGCATAAGATAGATACTATCGATCTAGTATGACTATTATGCTTTGAGGCGTGGAAGGTTTAGTCAGATCCCCTTAACATTGTCATGGTATGAACTCCTACATATCTTAACATCTCACTTATACTCCAATGATCTCACGAATGAGGTGGGCGTGCATGAGTATGTGTTTAGATGTTGATGATATAGACTCCTTATTGAGCAATAGCCACAAGTTATTGTCTCACAATAGGCGTCCAGGTTTGTAATGCTGAGCAACGCCGGTCCCTATAAATTTTTTAATCCAGTGCCTCCTTAGAAATTTGCATCTGGCAGTTATGTACTCAGCCTCTGTAATAGAATTGGCCACGGCGTCTTGCTTAGAACTCTCCAGCTCACAGCACCTCCATTGAGCAAAACCTGAAACCAAAATTGATCTAAAGTCATCTAAAGTTAGGTAGCTAGCTCCCAGTTGTAACCACTTATAACTAGCTCACACCTTCTTGTTCCCTATGATCTTGAAAAATATCCTTGGTTCTTCTCAAGTTCTGGGGATATTCTTGTTGCTATCCGATGACATTCTGGATCTGACTTGAATCTGTATCTATGCCCAAGGCATAGGAGACTGTCCCGGTCTGAGATTGGCTTGCTTCTTGCTGTAATATCAGAACTTGATAAGCGAAGAAGCATAGCATAGGATTTTAACCATGCGCTCTCTCTCGTCGCCGTGGTTTGGACATTTAAGACTTACAGACTTAATGCCATGAGACATTGGCAGAAACCTCTCTTGGAATCTTACTGCTAAACCTCTTTAGCACTTTGTCTATGTACCCACTTTGACTCGAGCCGAATAACCGTTGAGATCTATCTCTATAAATATTTATGCCTAGGATGTAGGCGGCTTCACCTAAGTCTTTCATTGAAAAAAATTTCCCCAACCAAGACTTGACACTTTGCAAGGTAGGGATGTCATTTCCAATGAGTAAGATGTCATCCACATACAGCACTAAGAAGACAATTGCACTCCCATTAACATTCTTGTATACACAAGGTTCATCTTCATTTTTCATAAAGCCAAACTCTTTATGACCTCCTTGAAACAAAGATTCGGCACAGTGAAGCCTACTTTAATCATAAATGTATCTTTGAAACACACTATTAGGATACTTAGGATCGACAAACCCTCAGGTTGTGTCATGTACACATCCTCGAGTAAGTTTCCATTAAGAAACGCTATTTTGACATCCATTTGCCAAATCTCGTAATCATAATACACAACGATAGCAAGAAGAATCCTAATAGACTTAAGTATAACGACAAGTGAAAAGGTCTCATCATAGTCAATACCATGAGTTTGTTTGAAACCTTTGCAACGCAAGTCTCGAACTTGAAGGACATATCATGTTTGATCTTATGAACCCGTTTACAACCAATGACCTTGCACCCTCGGGTGGATCAACCAAATTCAAACCTGGTTATCAGTACATTGGTGCATCTCGACTTCATGGCTTGAAGCCATTTTTCAAATCTGGGCTCATCGTTTGCCTCATGATAGGTTGTATGGGCTCATCTTGATCCACAAGCCTATGGTTTGTCGTCGATTCTGAAATCATATCTCTTGGGCTCATGATGAATCCTACTGGACCTTCGTAGGCCTTGTGCAGAAGATGTCTAGTCAACAACTGGTTGTGAGTCTTGTAGAATTTCCATGGAAGGCTATGTGGCAACTTGTGGTTCTTGAACTTCTTCAAGAGATGTCTTACTCCCACGACTCTTTTGGAAATGAACTCTCTCTAAAAGACTCACATTATAGCGTATTAAAACACTTTGTTCTGGTGGGATGTAAAAAGTAGTACCATTTTGTTTTCCTTTGGATGCCGCGAATGGCCTTAACGATTTGGATGCTGGCTTATCGGAAGTGCGGCCGCTGACCCTAAATTTTTGAAAGATAAACCCGGGGCCGCTTTCTATCCACTACTCATATGGTGTTTCTCAGCTAGCTTTTGGTGGAATTCTATTCCTCGTAAGAGCTAGCGGCGGAGTTTCTAATACATATCCCGAAGGGAAGATTACGGAAGATTTGTTACCGACTCATGTAGATCTATATATCTAATAAAGTTCGATTTCTCTTTCAGTACACCATTCATTGTGGTGTTCGAGTGTGGATTGAGTTGGTTATCCATAATCAACCAAAGATGATCCACCGAAATTTTGGCCAAATATTCACCACCTCGATCAGATCGAAGATGTTTTGATATTCTTTCAGTGATTACATGCCGATTCTTAGATAATTTGAACTTTTCAAAATGATTTAGACTTATGCCTCATTATAGTAGATGTGACCATATCTTGCTCTGAGTCATCGATACAAATGTAATGTAGTGCGATAACCTCCTCTAGCAATTGAGCTTATTGATCCACAAACATCTGTATGTATAAGGCCCTATAAGTCACTAGCCCTCTCCACTTTATGTCTAATAAAGGGCCTTGGTCATTTTCCTAGTAAACAAAATTCATGTTTCAAATGACTCTAAGCGAGCACATGGCCTAATGATACCAAAGTAGGTTGGATTCAAGTAGTGGACTTGAACCTCTTAGTATCAATGTTATAGATAGGCTTGGGTTGTTCCAAGTTTAGAAACGTAGAGATCATTAGATAAATGAAACGTTCCAATAAAATGCGCATTATAGATGGAAAATATAATTCTTAATAATAAGAGTGAAATCCATCCACGTCTAAACAAGAAACTGAAATAATGTTTCTGCTCACAGCAGGCACATAATAACAATTCGTGTATTAAACAAGTCCACAAATAAAATTAAAATCACTAAAACTCCTCACGGCTCATGCGACAACTCTTGCTCCATTCTCCACTCGTAGGTCTACTTCGCCTTTAGCTAATGATCTTTGCTTTGCATTACTGCACATTTACTAATCTGGGATCACATCAGTATCTAATACCCATGAAGCAAAGTGACAGATTGACTATAACAAATACCTGAAGTGGTATTCTCCCCTTTATTTTTTTCTTGAATCTTAAGTAGAGCTTACAATTCCTCTTCTAATGACCTTGTTCATTACAGAAGAAGCAAACTCCCTCCTTGGGCGGCCTTGGCTTCTTTGCCTTAGGCTTGGACTGTCCTTTGCCTTTCTTAGCCTTATTACCTTTTCCCTTTCCTTTTCTTTTTATGTCTTCCCCTTTCTGAACCACAAGCACTGGATTTGTCTTTTGAATGTTCGTCTCAAAATTCTTTAACATTTCATGTAACTGAGCAATAGATTTCCCCCATATGAATTCGTAATGATTCATAACAAATTGAATCATAAGATTGGGCAATGAACCTAGAATCAGATGGTGGGTAACTCATGACTAATAGGAGCACCAAGCTTATCTGGTAGTTGATGAGACCCTTCATCTCCCCAGCACATGTGCACTTACTTTGAAGTGCACAGAGTCATCTTACATGCATTGATGCTTTGGTGTTGTTGTAAACCTTTCTTGATGTGCTTTGCTCTTGGAACATTCCCTTAAGATACCTGTCGTATCAAATGCCTCTTCATTTCCTAAAATTGCTACCAGAAGCTCGAGTTCATGGTTGTAAGCATAAGACAGAACCATCCGCAGAAATTACATTCCAAATTACTTACTATAAGCATCCCTTTCGGCTCATGGGGCATTGTTAGCAGGAGGTTCATTAGGATTTGATTATCAAGAACATACATGCCTCTCTTGTTTGGGACGATCTCAAATTTGAGACGATCAGAGTTTGTCCATTAAGTTTTCCTTTGGGGTAATCAGGTAAATGTTGATGTGTTGTTTGATGCCATTAGTCTGCATACAAAAATATGCAAAACTTTTTTAATAAATGGGGTCTTTAATACTCCTTTATAAATTAATAGCTCTTTAATTAACACGAAACAATCTTATAGTCTCTTGAGTGGGTGAAAATCCGTTTGACTTAAATTCAAGCAGCTTTGGCATAACACTTAAACTTAAGGCTAACTAGGTAGAAAACTCTTTCCTTTTATGCCCTTAGACTAGCCCAGATTATGATAGCGTAGTTAAGCTAACCATATTCAATCTTATGGATATCACCATTATCCATCATCTTCTAAGATGGCCCGATACACCTTTAGCGAAACTATAATAGACGATCGAAAGTATTGTAATGAGTGTTAAATTATGGAAGGCATTTTTATGACATAATGTCTTATATGATGAGAATTATCAAGTTGTTAAGGAAAACTTTATAAAACATATACAGCTGCATCACATACAAACTATCTTATTAAGCATAAATGTAAACGTGACATGTCGCGACAGCTCACATTTCCTAAGGCGATCTCCATAAGCCAATATGGAATGCGGGATACCTTTACCTGTGTAGCTTTATGTTGTCTCCAGGCAGGAGAATGCGGGCACTACTACAAAAATGTTTGTTTATGGCCCAGCTTCATACAATGGCTTGCAAAAAATGTCATTATCTAATTATATGATTAAATGTACAATGACACTTAATTCAAAGCGTCATTGTCTTGTGGAATTACATGTTGTGATGACGCTTTTAGAGGTGTCATAGTTCAAAGTGTTGTTAGCTCTAAAAGACATGGAGCTCAGATATCTGATGCTTCTACAATGTCATGAAAAAAAATATAAAATTTCTCGCGATAATATCTATAAATTAATAACATTGTTATTTTAAAATTAAAATCTAAAAACCCCTATCTTAGATATCCCTTTCTCAAACCCGATAACCCTTAACCCCTCACATTTGGAGGATGTCCATGAGAGTATTTTTGGAGAAGAAATTTAAGATGTTTGTATATCATAGAGAGAATTTGTATGAGATCAAAAATCCAGTTTATGGGGAGAGAAGGCATGCTAAGGTTTAGGTGATGAGAAAAACCCAAAGCGTTTTAGAGATTTGGTATATAAGGTTGTCATGATGATTATAATTTTCAAAGAGTTGGCTGAGAATGGTGATTTTGGTGATTCTGCAAGTAGTCATCATCTTCATTGGATGTTAACCTTAACTTTCTTCCCTCGAATTTTTCGAACCTCCTTATCATAAGCTCTTGCAGCTTCTTCAACAATGTTGAAGGTCTCAAGCCAAACACAAACTCCTTATTAGGGATTCACGAATCTATTGACCCATTCCTCAGGATGGTGCGAGCCAATACCAGTCTGATTCTTCCTCAACCTCTTAGCGGGCTTTATTTCTTGCCCATCACTGTTTGTAAAATGTCCCCACTCGGTAAAACCAAAAACCAAAAGCACCATCAAGAAAATTATTGTTGCTGCTGGGTTTTGGGTAAGGAATGAGAGTATGGGGAGCATGGCTTGAGAACCAGAAAAGCAGTGGAGTCTCAAAAGACAACAAATAGGTCAAACATTCTTCACGAGTTTAAGTGCTATATGAGAATTAGTTTGGAACCTTTACTAATAGACATTATTAGGCGAGTAGTATTTGTTTCTTTTACATTGTAGTTTATAATTATAGTGATTTTTACATTTGTGATAAAGTGATATTCTTTTCATAAATTTCTCACTTTAAATTTGTATTCACAGAGTTAATTAAATTCAGGTTATATAAATCCTAATATGGGTTATTAAAATGAAATACATGAAAGAAAAGTTTAGATTTACTCAATCCTAATACAGGGTTGTGTATTTGGATTTGATATTTATTTCTTAATTCAATCAATAAATTAGAATTATCTGAAAGTAGAATTTATATTATCATTCATGAAGTAGGAATGAGTTTGAGACTAAATCAACTATATATTCAGTGGCCAAGCATTGTTTATAATGTTCTCATTTTATACAGGAATGAGAGGTCATAAATTTATGGGTTCCTTTTCTAGGTTTTGTTCTTGTTCCATTTTCTAAGAAAGCATTGAAAAATAAAAGCCTTGAGAGTTTAAATGCAGATTCATTTCCTAACTACTCTAACTTGTTTCTTTTCCTTCTTTTTACTCAATATTTTTGCATGTCTTCTATATTAGTTTAACTGAAAATTTTACTCAGGATTTGACAAATTATTATAATGTCTTATTCATAAATTATTTCACACTTAATGTGAGCCTGAGTCCCACCCACTTGTAGTCTCCACTCTGAGCATTATTACCATAGAATCCCACCCACCTTGTTTTAACTGTATAAGGTGGGGCTCTGGACCGAGGACCACGGGGACATGCATTGGGGAAGTGGGAGCCTCTCCACACTGTTAGGCTAGCTGGGTTGGTGGTGAGGAGGCCGACCTGTGATGTCCACGTGATCTTGGTGAGCTCTCGCGGGCGAAGAAAAGCGAGGGTTGCCATGGCAATGCTGTGATGGTTCACAGAGATGAGTGGAGACCAGTGGGCTCTCATAAAGACGCCTTTTTGTTGTGAGGCCCCACCGGGTCCACCCACACAGATTTTAGTAGCTGGTCTCTCCGGCTCCGCGAGAGTATAAGGAACTGATCACTGCTGCCCTTTTCTTTCGCTATAAATGAGGCACCAAGACCTAAGACCACGGGACATGAAATGGAGACACTCTCACTCGTTGTAACTTGGCCGTACCAAATACGAGTTTGACCAAGTTGACCAAGTTGATCAGGTTGTTGATTTGACCAGTTGACCAAGTTTGACTTTTCGAGGAGGGAATAGTTTAGGTTTAACTAAGGCATCATTTCATAGGCCTCGTCGATGAGTTCATAGACGGACCCGGAACATCCTGTCAGACTTACGGATAAAGGATTCTGGCTATTAGAGTTCAACGAGTAGCACTTTACGATTATCCCGAGTTACATGCGGGATTTTGCCAGCGACCTAGACCCTATATAAACATAGTTTGGGATGCGAATAAAACCCTAGCCCCCAAGACACTTTTTGAGCTCAAAAGGCCTAGGAAAAGCTCTCCGTCGGGAGCCAAGAGTTGGACCTTTAACTCATTGGAAGTTTGTGAAATCGGACCGGACGAGGCTGCAGCTGCCTTGGCTGCGCCGAGCGAGGGGAGGTGCGCGACCTGGGCGGTCATGCGGCCAAATTCCTGACAGTGCCGCGGACTCGCCGGATCGGGCCGGCGGGGCGCGCGGCGGCCTGCCGTGATCACCGGACTGTTCTTGACTTTTGGCCGCTTTCGTACATTTTAAACCATATGACTCCTTTCCACCATTTTTTGGACCACAGACCATTTATTGGTCCTTGCTGCAGTTCCTCACTTGGTTTGGAGTTACAGCGAGAGCAAAGATCGTAGGAAGGTTGAATCGGGGTTTTCCGGCCACTCGACTTTTGGACCAGGGTGGTAGTACAGCGAGTTCCTAGTCTCTTAGGCTTTCCATTGATATGTAGTTTATAAATTTTGGACATGTTTAGTTAGTTCCATTTTAGGTTGTTTAAGATGATACAGAAGTGGAATGAAATAGAGTACCGATTAGTCAAATTGCAAAATTAAGTGTATTAGTGAAGTGGATATTTTAAGATTATTAAGGCCAGTTTGAAATTTAGAAAGTAGCTCTCTCCCGGGTAGAAAAGCCCCAATTTGAGTATCGAGTACAGTAGGGCACACTTTGTGATGGACACCATCAGGAGTCAATTTGGATGTTAGCTCATAGTTCTAACAATTATTCTAAGGCCTTTGGGGCATCTAAGGTTGTTAGTTAGATTATTAGAGCTGAGCGGGTTTTATCTATATTCTGAGTACTCCATGATGAGACGATCTGTGAGGGCGGGGATGAGCGTCTAAGTGTGAGTGGTTTATATGTTTTTAAATGATTGGGATATTATGTTGATATATCTATTATGATTCCAATACTTCCCATATATCTTTAATTTGATAAGATGGTTGGTTACATTCAAACATGATTTTTAGTTTCATATAAAACAAGTTATTATTTCATGTGAATTTTGTCAACATTTAACTACTTGAAAGTTTCACATGTTCATGGATGATCAGGTGGTATTTGGATATTTAAGGTACATGGATTGAGGGTTATGTGATCTTGAAAAAAACTATTGTTTTAAAAAGTGGATCTTGAGATTTTGTGGACTAACTCTAATACGGTATTGTTGGAAAGTACATGTGAGAAAGGGAATGGTTATATTGGTTGCCACGTGAATTTACTTGGGTTTCGGAGGTTTATTAGTTGCCATGTGATACGTAGGGTTTACGAGGAGGTTCGATGAAGAGACACGTGATGGAGCCGGAGGTTCCTCGAGGAGTTTATTAGGTGCACGTGATGGCGGGTTGGAGGACTGTTAGTACCATGTGATATGTGGTTACGGAGGTTTGTTAGTGCCACGTGAGGGCCAGGTTTACCCGGAGGTTTATTAGGTGCCACGTGATGGCCGGGCTTGCCCAGAGGTTTGTTAGTGCCACGTGATGGTCGGGTCTACCTGGAGGTTTGTTAGTTGCCACGTGATGGCCGAGTCTACTTGGAGGTTTGTTAGTTGCCACGTGATGGTCGGAGTCACACTGGAGGCTTGTTGGTTACCCGCGTGGATGGTGGGTGTAACCAGGTTCATTAGTATCAAGTATCGTAAGGTAACATAAACATTTATAGTAGTATGTAGTATGGATATTTATTTGATTTTCTAAATATGGTATAACTATTTTAAATATATGATTATAGTGATCTTCATGGTTACTGCTTTATTTCATAGTGACTATACATGTATTGTTTGAAACATATTTGTAATGCGAGTTAGGATTATAGTTTTCTTGACATTGTGTGAATCTAAATTGGTGACATGATTTACATGTATTTGGGCTTTGAAGTAAAGTTGGGTTTTGTGTGAAATGTTTGCTAAGCAGGGAACATTACAAAAGAGTGGAAGTGAGTCTTGAGAGAAGAATTTAAAAGAAACAAAAATATTATTTAAGTATAAATTATGCCACTCAAAGATTTATTTCTCATTATTATTTAAATACATTTCCCTAGGTAGAAATGGAGTTAGTAAGGGCCTATAGCATGGATTCAGCACCAAGCTCTTCTGTGATAGCTGTTACTCTATCCCACGTCATCATCTTTTTGAGTTGTTGGACACAGTTATTTTATTTTTGTGCCTAATTTGTCAGTACTCTTAGGTATAGATGTAGTATTAAACTCATGTGGGTCCTATTGTGTATGTTGTGATTATGAGGCCTACATTTGGATAGGTCGATTAGTGGATTTTTCTATCTCAATTTGGGTATTAGCAGTCACTGCATGTGTTTATATCTTTTTAGGTGGGGTCCCTTGCCATTTCCTAGGGGGTGTACAATGGAACTCACTAAGCTGAGAACAAGGAACCTAGAGAGTAATAAAGTGAGATGTAAATCTGTGTCTGTAGAAAATGCTATGTGATGAACTTCATGATGTAGCAACACACACTTTCTACAACCAATGTGTTTCAATTTTTAAATACTCTCTTGTGATGAAGCATCAGTATATGAGATACATATGCCGGCCAACTACATGAAGTTACTAATAGTATGAACATCACTAGGAAGTCAAATTTGAAGATTAAAAAGGTGATGTACCATTAATATGGAACCCACCACAAATGGAATTCAATTATCAAGCACTCTAATTTGATTTTGGAAGTGGACTACTATGATGCCAATCGAGGTTGATAGAGTTGTTCATGCATTTTCCTTTAAGCATGTAATCTATTCATGAATATCTAATAAAATTTGAATAAACATGATCCAGAATTCTTGTTTATTTTCTTAAAATATGAGGAATTTTGTGTTTCTAAATAAATGTTCTGATCATACAGGGTATATTGTGAGATCATAATAAAGCATGAGTAGACCACTAAGGGGGTGACACTTCAATTATCTCTAGAATCAAAATAAAGCATTTATCCTGAAATTACCAAGCCATTAGATTAAGACTTCTAAATTTGATTTTGCAAAACTTTTTATGCTCTATTGCCAAAACTTTCTAGGGAAGGAAAGAAAAATACTTAGGAAAGGTATTTTCTCATGTTTGGTTTCATTAAAATATCAATAAACTAAAATATAATCAAAATTCACTCAAGTATTTTCATTTCTTGAATTTCTTATTTAATAGAGAAAATAAATAAAATGATTTTGAATAAACATATAAAATGAATTTATTGAAGTTTTTAAACATATTTTCATTTTCATAAATTTTTCTTTTTCTTCTATTATATATATATTTTCATGCTTAATGTTTTTATTTCATAAAGTATAAAATTGCCAAACAAGAAACGAAAGAAAAATTATGAAGAAGGAACCAAAAAAACATAATAAGAAAAATATTTTCTCATGCTTGGATTTATAGTGGAAAATATAAAAATCAAAATATAATCAAAATTCCTCAAAATTTTACATATGTTTAAATTTGCTTGGTCATGTATACAATAATTGAAAATAAACAAAATGAGTTTAGACAATATATAATTATTTATTAAGATTTAAACACTACACATCTTTAAATTAATATTTTTTTATTTATGTTTCTATATATTTTACAAACCACATGAGTAACTAGAATGAAAGCAAAATCAAGACACAAGGTTTCTCATAAACTTTTAATCTAACTCTTAAATGTGCATGAACAGCCATAGGTGTAGCATAAATTTTATAAGATAATTTTTAATTTACTTATTTTTATAGGCCATAATTCATGAGGAACTCTTTGAGCCATCCACGAAGAGATGGAGAGCAAACTAACTAGAGTTATTAATTAGAAGTATAATTACCCATAATAATCATTTATAGATATTTTTATATTTTTACAGTTTTCGAACCTACAGGAAATGCATACCTCTCTCTAGAAAGTGTAGTGAAGATATATGGAGTTAACACTTTTTAAGTAGCTACTTCTAAGATTAGAGTTTTTTCTTTTCTTCCTTTTTATCATGGACTATATATTCTTTGTTCATGACATGTCTAGACATTAGCTATGGACATTTTATTAAATTCAATTTCTCTGTTGATCTTGAACTAAAATTGTAGTACTCCACAAAAATATAAATTTCAAGGAAAACTGCATCTTGCATTGGTACTTTTTCTAAAAGTGACCTTTGAATTAATACTATCGGATGCGATACAAGAATAATAACAAGCGGCTCAATTATTAGTAAGATTGAAGTGCAGATTCAATTCAACTCTTAGGTTCATAACCGCTCTAATGTCGGGTTACTACAAATTGAGTTTTGTGTAGGGCTTGGTGAAATTATCAACTAAGTTACATAATCGAAGTGAAATTATCTTTTACTCTTCAACCTAATACTTGAGTTTTCCAATGGAGGAATTTATACTACTCCGACACTAAAGTTTGACATTAGCACTAACACAATAGTTATATCATGTTAAGCAGCCAAAAGTGGATGATAGTATATATAGAAAAAGGAAAATGAAGAGAAGGAAGGTATTGACATCTATATTAATTGCATTCAAGAATGATTCATAGGAATGGTGATTGTTTTCTTGCTTATCATTTTTCTTTTTGTTCTTACCTATACCAGGCAGGATCACACTTGGTTGCCAATTAGGAAACTAAAAGGATGAAGTTATAAGAGAAAGATAAAAATGACCTATTTAAGAAGGTTGTGTCATATACTGTTTTCTTATGTAACCAAAGAATGCGAGATGCCTAGCCATAGGATCTTGTCTATCTTCTTATTTTAGGATAAAGGACAATATCATTTTCCAAGATTCAAGGAATATTTATTCTTCTCAATCTTCTACTTCAATACTAACTTTACCTTTTTTCTCCTTCATTCTCATTGAGACAATTCTTCCCTCTTTGACCACTAAAATAAAATATCTGTATATTCTAAAGAATAAGAGTTGTCACCTCTTTATCACCTTAGAGAAGATAATACCTCTTTATCACCTTCGAGAAGATAATACTAGCTTTTCCAACTTTGAAAATTAATAAATGGAAAAAAAATTATTATATATTAAAAAAAATAAAGAAAAAAACCTTTTCTGCATTTTCATGTATTCAAGGCCATCATAGAGAATAAATTAATTTTTATTAACGGTGTATTAGTAAACTACTTACATATTATTTATCAAATTAAAACATTAAGACATTAGTCAAGAGGTAAAAATATTTTCAACATTGTAAAAAACATTATTCTAAATGATACCTTTTATATGAGCCATTGGTGATAGCAGTGGAATGAAATAATAATACTTATTTGTTTGTTAGTTATTTATTAGTTTAAGTGACAAGCCCTTATTTACATTGATTTGGATGCTTATTACTTTTTATAACATTTGCTCTTATTTTAATTTTCTGTCAAATTTAGATGATCCATGTACAAATACATAGAAATCATCAAATCATCATCTCCTCTTATTGGCATCCCAAATCCTACGTTTTTGTCTGGGCTGCTGTAGATTGTTCTCATCCTGAAACTAGAGGAAGCTATCGCTTCTCAATCCATGATGGTTTGTCATAAAGTACATTGTTGATTGGATTGGATTATATAAGGACTCCAAGCTTTATAGACTGTTTCAAATTTATTGAGAGTTTCTAAAACTTATTGAAAGAAATAAAGCTGTTAATTGAATCCATGTATGGGAATTAAATACTTGTCCTTGTCCCAAATTCTAAGCAAGGATACAATTTTGGACAAAGTGGTAGAATGCTAGACCTAAAGTGGGCATGAATAAAGTGGGCAAGCCTTTTGTTTTTCAAATATTAGAATGTACAATGTTGTGTCAACCTTTTTGTTTTATATCATTATCCTTTTACGCATATCAGTTTCCATCAGGTCGATTTGCATCTTACCAGTTATCATTGGTGGAGTTCTATTCCAACAAGGTATTATTCTAATTTGAGTTCAATGTTCATTTAATACCTTGAAAATTATCACATTAGCACTCATCAAAATAATAAATTGATGTCTTAGTCTAGATTGGTACTCTGAAGTTTTGTTGGTTTTCTATCTAAAATTTCATTTCCACATTTGAACAGGAACAGATGGACTCATATGTTGATTTTGATGAGCTTAGCACTCTCCCATAGAAAGATCCTCCACTACCAACAAATTAAAGAACATTTTGTACTCATACCCAAATAATCTATGAAACTTGTTTGGAATATTTGTTTTATATTTTGAGATCAGTCTATATGTATCAATAACTTTGTAGCCTTATCCTTTTGACTTTGATGTTTTCTTTCCCTCTATATATTACTTTCTTATTATGTGTACATTTTCAATAATTATATTGTTATATCGAGGTTATAACCAATGGAAATTAATGAAAATAGGATTTTTCAATTAATGTGACAAAGATGACCTTGTAATGAGTATAAATGATTCTAAAACAAGAATATATAAAAATCAATGACACTCAAATAAGTGTCATAGTTAAGATATTAGATTGAAATATTATGATTAGAGAATGACGCTTTAAATGAATGTCATAGTTTTAATTCACAAAAGATGACACTCGAAATAAGCGTCATTGTGGCAACAATACAATGGCCCGATCGAGACCATAAACACTTTGAGAGGCGTCATTGTAACTCTTCAATGACTCATTAAACGTGTCATTGATTAATTTTTTCCTTGTAGTGGGGCCTCCATTCTTCGTTCTTCTTCATTACAAGCAAGTAATAATTGTATGCTATTTTATGCTAAAATAATAAAAAGAGACACACATGTTGTGTCAATAAAAACCTCTGACAAAGCGAGGTTGTATGCTAATAAAATGAAAAGAGACACATGTTATGTCGATAAAGGTGCGACAGCGAGTAGTATTAAAAAATTACAAACCCATAATTAATACACCTTAATCACATTGAACTAAGGGCCATGACATGCACCATGCAAATTGAATATAAACACATTAAGCACATAATCCAGTTATGAATATGGTCTTTCAATTTACGACGTTAGTCACATAAACAAATTTTAAGGCTAGCATGAGTGAGTTACTACATGGAAATTTCTCCTGATCATTAATCAAACTAATAATTTTGGTCATTCACCAATACTGATTACACTTAATCTAACATTCCATCATTAATTTGGAACAATCCTACTTAATGTGTAATAATCTATAACAGTCCAATCTTAATCTCTAACATTAATATGTAACAGTCCTACTGATTAAGAATAATCTTCATGTGATCCATTCTTAATGTCTAACATTAATGTCATACTTGATTCTCTTGATTAAGAATAATCATAGCAGTCCATTCTCTTAATGTCTAACATTAATGTGTAACAGTCCTACTAATTAAGAATAATCTGTAACAGTCCATTCTTAATGTCTAACATTAATGTATAACAGTCCTACTGATTAATAAGAATCTATAACAGCCATACTTAATATGTAACAGTCCTACTAATTAATAAGAATTTGTAACAGTCCTAATCAGATTAGAACACAAGAATTATGAACTCAGAATTTGATTACACGATCATCATGATCCTAATTCTATTAGACTTTTCTAAAATGAATCATTTTCAATTTACGATATGATATTCTGAGACTTATTACAAAAAAAAAAAACATGACTTAGATTATACTAATTATAAAATGGATGAACTAATGGATCATGGCATATCACATATGGCAAAACAAATACACTAAACAGATCATGTTATATCACATATAAAAGCGATTTCACCAAATACTTGAGTAAGCTTTGATACCCTTTGTTGGAATCCGTGATAAGAAAGCGGAAATAAAAAAAAAAAATTAGCGAGGCGCATCGGGATCCAGCGGTTTAATGAAAACTAAACAATGAATCAAGAAATTGAGATCTCTCTTGTAGATCGAATCCTTTTTCGACTAGTCTTGGTTGGCGTCACACACACTTATTTGAAACACAAACAAAACTTTTTGGAAGGCGATCCGGCGACAGCGAGCCAAGATGATGCAATGTACAAGCGCCGCTAAAGGTATCCACACGACGACTAATGGATGGGATGGATATTGCTGGCACCTTATGATGGAGTCTTTGTCACAAACCAGAGCACCTTGAGTGTCTTCCAAAACTCTAAAAGATTCTCTCTCGAAAACACCCGCACTTCAAAAGAACCACTTCCTTTTAGATGATAAACCCCATATTTATATCAGCCTCCCGAACACTTTTATTAAAACAATTTAAACCAAATTCCATTAACAATGTAATGAGCTTGAAGCTAATCATGAGCTAACGAGAGAGCCCTTTCTAACGTGCCATTATAGCTCATTCTTATGTATGACCCTATAGGTTCACTCAATGTTGGCAAACGGGCTAGTCATATTCTAAGCCCACAAGTTCTCAGGTGGTCTCTAGCAAGACATTATAACTACCCAAATCAAGTGAATTCGATGACTCGAAAAACCCTACCATAGTATGATATTAGTCCTTTGTCACACAATGTCTCGATTAAGCACAAAGCATAGATGAAGTCATCTTTATACAACTTAATCGTTTCTTGATTCTCAAGTAGACTGACTAAACAAATGATATTGATAACTCTTATCAATATCATTCGAGCATAAGACCATGCATTTCTCAGTCTCACTTATCAAGAATGAAAATAGACATCTCACTTTCGATTAAGTAGGGACAAATTCCTTTCACTATCCTCCACATTCCTCCACATGATTTCTTTACTGCCTTGACCACACTTTATATTGCATCCTGGTAAAGGCGTCATTGAGCTACGTCGAACCACGAAGTTCCTCGTACAAATCCATGGTGATTGGTCGAAGGACTAAAATACCCTCTTTGTGAGTGCGATGACATAATCCATGTAGTATTTCTCATAAGTAGTCGATCAATAACATGAACTTAACATTTATTTATGTTCTGAGTAACATCTTATGTTCAATGTCTAAGCAAAAGCGTGAGTCTTGAAAACATAATGATCTTACTTCATTATTATTTCCCCACAGTAATGATCGACTATGGAATTTATTTAAAATAGTGTTCTTATGCCTTAGGTTTACTATCCAAGTCACATGCCCGGTAGACATAAAGCGGAGCTAACTATTCAAGGTAACAATTTTATCAAATTAAACCACAATTTAAATAACAAGATAAAATGATAAATGCCTCATGTATATAAACATATAATGACAATGTATATGCCATTGGGCTAGAGCATATCACTAACAGCTTTGTCGCGACATAGTTGTCATCTTTGTTCCCCAGCTTTTGTCGTGGCTTGCAGTTTTCTGTCGTGACATGGTTTCGTACTTTCTTCTTGGATTCTGTCACGACATAATTTGAAAATGTTGTTACAAAGTTTTTCTAAAGTTGTCTAGTAATTGTTGAGACACATTTGTCTTGTGCCGCGACATAAAAATTATGTTGCAACCAACTTGTCATTCCTTGCTGCTCTTCTAAAAAATGTCGCGACTGAACTTTCTTTGCCATGAGAAAGCTTTTTACCTTTTAACTTGGTTTTATGTCGTGACAGAATTTTAAAATGTCACAATATAAAACATTCTTTTTCTCACACTATGTTGCTACAGTTTTCCGTTATGTTCTCTTCATCTATGTTGTGACATAAAATTTCTTTGTCAAGACAAATATTTTTACCTTATGCTCTTCAACTTTGTTCTGACATACACTTTATTATATTCGACATTCTTTACGTAGTTTCTTCTTAATATTTATCATTGAGTTCCATGTTATTGTTAATAGTGACATATATTTTCTATGTCGCGATATAGTCTAAATAATATTTGCTCTTTGTGTGAATCTGAACTCTATGTCATAGCGGACTAGAAATTGACATATTCAGCACCTTGATCTTTAGCCACTTCAAGCTAATTGTTGTTGTAACATTGATCTTTGCTTGACTTGTATCTTGACTTATCTCATTTGCATTTCCATTTTGTCACGCATAATTTTCCTTTGTGTGGCAGAAATCTTCTACTCTCTGACTTTATGCCATGACATAAATCTTATTGTTGATACAAAACTCTACTGCCATTTGCTTGATCATTATCGCGACAGAGCAAAATAATATTGCGACATTCTTCTTCAACAACTTCTAAATCAATGTCGCGACACAAAAATCCATTGTCGCGACAAAGTTCTGTCTTTTGATTACCATTATGTCGCCACATTTGTTTCTTTGTTGCAACATTTATCATTCAATCTTTCTCATTTTGTGTCGCAGCAAGGTTGTGAAATGTCGCGACATAGCTCACTTCTAAACTTGAGTTCAACTTCTTCTTTTGTTGCGACATAGCTTATGCTGGTTCTATTGAGTTATATTGCGACATTCTGAAATTTTGTCACGAGAATTTTGCCTTAGCCAATTTTATTCTTTTCTTGCTGGAATTGTCTCTTTTGCATTAAAAGCTTGCAAAACACAAAGTTGGTGAATATTCCATAATTCAGCATTCAAATTAATCGTAAACTACTAAAAATATGCCATAAATCAATTAAATAAGAGGACTCGTTGACTCGGCTCAAACTCTTTCCTTACAATATGTTTATCATGCCAATCTTTCGTCCTTTCTTTATTGATCTTAGTATTTTCGTAAGCCTCATTGAGGAATTCTTCTAATTCACTAGCTACGAATTACTTGAGTTTCTCTTCCACCTTCACATCATATTAAACTACCAAGTTTCTCGGTATGCTTGGGTTCTAATATAATATTGGCTGCAAATAAGCCTAAGTTTGTAGCGTTTGACCAAGTTTGACTAAGGGTTTGAAACCAAGTTTGACTAGGTTTATTAACCTTATTGGAGTTGACCAAAGTTGACTTTTTCAAGGATGAATAATTTTGGGTGACTAAGACACACCCATTTCATAGGCCTCGTCGACACGAGTTCATAGGCCAGTTGACGTCAAATAAGACCCTCTGAGATAAAAAGTTATATACAGTAATTTCAAGCAATGAGTGTTTAACATTATCTATTGTCCTTCAATTTTTTTTCGAGCGACCACAGGCCTATATAAACATAACTGGATGCCAAATAAGGCCTAGCCCCCAAAACACCATCTTGAACTCCAAGGCCTAGAGGTTTCTCAGGCTTGAGGACCAGGAGTTGGGTCATTTGACATTCGGCGGGTGGGAGATTGAATGGAGGCTGTAGCCACCACACTTCACTACGCGCGAACGGGGGTGGGTAAGCACCACCAGGCGAAGCTAGCGTGAAATTTCCGCGGCCCGACCCGGCGCCGAATGGCGGGATCACGGCGGAGAACCGCGATGGTGTTTGCCGGTTTAATCGGATTTTGATTTTGACCGCCGGGCCACACGTAGCTCCTTTCAACCATTTTGGACCCCCTGAACTCATTTGAATTTGTCCTTTTTTGCGATTCCACTACCGTTTAGAAGTTCTATGAAAACAAAGTTAATGAAGGTTGAATCGAGTTTCTGCCTACGATTGTTGGACCAAGGTAATTGTCTTGGTGAGTTCACAGTCTCTTGGGCTTTCCATTGATATGTAGTTTATGAAATTTTGGACATCGTTTGGTTAGGTTTCATTTTAGGTTGTTAAAATTATTACCGAAGTCGGAATGAAATAGAAGTACCAATTGAATAGGTGGCAAAATTGAAGTTGTATTAGTGAAATTGGATGTTTTTAGGAATTATTAGGCAGTTCAGATTTCAAGAAATTAGCTCCGGGTGAAAGCCCCGATTTTAGGTATCGGGCTTATGGGAGCTGTGTAATTGGACTTGTCGGAGTCTAATTTGGATGGTTTCATAGTTTCAAAGTTATTCTAAGGCCTTTGGGGCATTCAGTGTTGGTTATTTGGAACCTAAGTGGTGTTTTATTTATATTACAGGCACTCCGCAGCAGAGTGGGAGATGACCTGTGAGGGAAGCAGGTGACGTCTATAGTACGCTAGTGGTTTCTTGGTTTAAAAATGATTTGGGTATTATGTGATATATACATTATGATTAAATATTTACTTATATCTTTGTTTTTGATCAAATGGTTGATTTGCATACAAATGTGATTATCGGTCTCATATAAAACAAGTTATCATTTCATGTGAATTTTGTCAACATTTTAACTATTTGGAAGATGTACTGAGTTCGTGGATGAGTATGTGGTACTTTAAATATGTTGGGTACGTGGATTGAGGTTTTAAAACCCCTTAAAAAAATTATTATTTTATGAAATGGATTTTGAAACATATGTGTTTAAAAAATTGGTTAAGGAATATGGTCATAGAGGTATTTCTCAAATTTCGGCTTGAATTAAGGAACTAAAGATCTAAAATGTAGTTATTCGTTAGTGGAAAGTAAATTCCTTAAATTCGTAACTTAAGATCTGGCGGCGTTGGAAAAGTACGTGAGTAAGGACATTGTGTTGGAGGTTATAAGGTGATGTACCATATTTATGCGGAGATTAGGTCCGATAATTATATTGTAGTTAAGCGGGATTAACGCGATTATGCGTGGTTGGTTTTATCGACGGTCATATATTATTTCCATGACCGTGAGGTCGAGTTTACCAGCCGGTTTAGTATCTTGAGATTTGCGGTGTACCGTGAGGTTGGTTACATCCGCGGTTATATATATTATTTCCACGTTTTGTGAGGTCGGGTTTACCCGGCGGTTTGAGTATTCTTGGTTTTGCCCGCGGTGTAAGTGAGGTCGATTCACCCGATGGTTTTATGAGTTGCCACGTGGCCATTGAGGTTGGTTTCATCCAGCGAGTTTATATATTATTTCCACGGTAGTGGTGGGTTTGCAAACGGTTTAGGATGGGTACATGGGATGATACATTGTTGGTTTCTGTGTAGTGATAACCATTTATGTTGGGGGTCGTGAGGTGGGGTGTCCCACAGTTTAGAACGGGTACATGGTACGGTACATTGTTGATCTCAGATTAAAGTATAAGCATTTAAATATTTTTGGTTATGGTATTTTCATGGTTATTTTTACGACATGATGGGTACATATATTTATTTTTTATTGCATGTTGTGAAACAGATTCAGGTCTTAAGGTTCTTGAAAATGATGTCGGTTAAATGTTGAGCATGACTTTCATATTGTTGGGCTTTGAGGTAAGTTAGGTTTGTGAAATGTTTTACTAAGCGGGAACATTACAAAAGAGTGGACGTGAGGTCTTGAGAGAAGAAATTTTCAAAAATTAAAACATTATTTTCCTTGTAAATTATGCCACTCACTGAGATTTATTTCTCACGTTTATTGTTTTAAATTTGTTCCCTAGGTCCGGGCAGTTCGTAGGGCCTGCCTCGCGCTAGATCCAACACCGCTCTACATGTGACAGCTAATGTACTCTATTCCACCTATCTGTCTTTGTTTTGTTGGACCTATTTATTTTCATTTGTAACCCTAAATTCGCAAATACTCTTAGAATGCTCTGATATTAGTATTAAACTCATATGGGTCCACTATTATGTGTGTTGTAGTTTATGACCTATTTGGATAGGTCGATTAGTGGATTTTCCTATATAATTGAGGTATTGTAGTGCATGTGTGTTTACTTCTCTTTTAGGTGGGATACTTTGTGCATTCTAGAGTTGTACAGTAGGCTGGAACTCCACTAGGCGGGACCACTAGGGGACACCATGGAGGGTATGTCAGGTTGATCTGTCATTCTAATTCCATGGGCAAGTGGCACACTTTTCCAAACACAATCCTGAATGGTGACATCCCCAAGGGTGTCTTGAATCCTGTTCTATAGGCCTAGAGCGCATCATCTATCCTTTTCGCCCAGTCTTTCTTCTAGCTATTGACCGTTTTCTCCAAAATAAACTTTATTTCTCTATTTGACACCTCTGCTTGGCCATTAGTCCGTGGGTGGTATGCAAGTGTTGTATGATGCAGAACACCATATTTTCTGAGAACACTGTCTACAAGCTTGTTGCAAAAGTGAGTACCTTAATCTGTAATCAATGCGTGAGGAGTCCTGAACCACGTGAATATGTGACTACGAAGGAACTTTGCTACCACTCTGGCATCATTAGTTTGGGTAGTATAGTCTCCACCTATTTGGAAATGTAGTCTACCGCCAGGAGAATTTATAGGTTGCTAAATAAAGAAGGGAAGGGACTCATAAAATCCATCCCCCATAGATTGAATAGCTTTACCTCTAAGATGATTTACAAGGGTAGCTCATCTCGTTTTGATGTTCTCCCCATTCTTTGGCATTTAGCACAGGTAGACAAAAACTGGTGTGCATCCTTGAGCAAGGCAGGCCAATAGAATCCCGATTGAAGTACATTTGCAGTTGTCCTATGCCACCCAAAGTGCCCCCCACATGCTAGAGTGTGGCAGTGATTTAATATATATTCCATTTCCTCCTCTATGACACATATTCTTTTTACTTGATTGCTTACAGTGCTTATCTGATGGAAATCTCCCATAGTAATGCTTCAAATGTCTAAAATGTTCTTTTTGAGATAGTTAAATTTTAGTGCCGAACACTTGGCCACTAAGTAGTTCACATGTCGATTAGCAAGGCAGGCTGTCTTCAATCACCAAGAACATTTCGCCAGGGAAAATCATCATTGATATAATTTCTTTACTAAGCCCTTCAATCGTGAGATGATGCGCTACTGATTTTGGTCCTTTCTTATCTGATTTCGGATCAAGCTCTTGTGCAGTAGCACCCACCTTTCGGTCTTGAACCCCGTCCTTCTTTAGTCATCAAATCTCTGCTAGCGGGAATAGTGGTGATTGTGCACTATTACCTTATTTTCAATCAAGTGGTGGAACTTGTCAAAGCGAAAATGCAATTGCCAAAGCTCTTTTGGTTGTTGCTAGTTTGAATTCCACGTATCGTTCAGATCCAGTGGCATAGTAGATAACGTAAAATATTCCTTTCCTCTTCGACCTAGTACTTTTCTTGTAAATCACCATCTACATTAGTTCAAAAGGGAGGTCCCAGTCTAGTGCTACTCTAACAGGTGCTAACACAGTTCTCACCTTGAGAAACAGGCCCTTATATATGGCAATCCAAATTGAAAGGGCTCAGCAGACTAGCGATTCATTAGAGTTTATTCATTTTTGAAAAATCCTTTAGAATCTCTTGTAAGAATCTGCGTGACCTAGAAAGCTTCTTATTCCATTCAATGAAGATGGGGGTATTAGCTTCTCTATTGTTTTGTCAGTTTTCACCTCGATTCCTCTTTTTGAAATCACAGTGTGGTACAATGCCTCCCTTCACCATGGTGACACTTTTCCCAATTCGGCTGAGATTTAGTTTCTCCATCTCTTATTAATTGCATGTCTCTTTAGTTCTTAAACCAATTATCAAAAGACTTCCCTAACATCGAGAAATCATATATGAATATTTCTATTGTTTTCACCGACCATGTACAAATAATATAGCCATCATACGATGACTGATCTTTCTGGTGTGTTACATAACCCAAAGGGCATTCGCCTAAATGTGAACGTACCATACGGGTCTTGGTCCTCTAGGGATATAATGATCTGATTATAGCCTGAATACCCGTCCAAGAAACAATAGTACTCATGCTCTGCCAACCTATTTAGCATCTGATCCAGAAACGGAAGTGGAAAATGATATTTTCTAGTTTCTGACCAATTTCCGATGATACATATGGGTCTCCACCTCGTGCGATGAGAGAGAGCGTGGCGTTATTCTACGTCGCCTCACTGTATCCTGCTTTTTGGAACAGCCTGTTAGGACTTACCAACGAACTATACGAATGGGGTGAATTTGCATCGAACCACTTCAATACTTCTTTCTTTACCACTTCCTTCATTAACCGAATTAATTCTACGAGCCTCGAAGGTTTGTGACCATCTTCTAATAAGATCTGGTGCATACATGGGGGCAGATCCCCTTCAAAGTGGCTGAGGACCATCTGTCTTTGTGATATAGAGAAGTACTCTCAAACTTTCTTCTTCTCTGTTGTCAAAGATGATGATATGATTACTGGTAAGGTTGAGGATTCCCTTAGATAAGCATACCTTAGTAGCTAGGTAGTGGCTTTTACTCCCTAACATATTGGTGATAGCTCGGTTGAAATAATAAAATCTAGTGTTCTCTCCCATTTCATGTGCTTTCTTATTCATTTGGAAGGAGTCAGATCCATTTCACATACTCTTCGGCCTCTTCACCTGGTTCCTCCCTGTCATTTTGCTGAGATGTCTCAAAGTTCAATCAAACCACTCGCTGAACCAGCATAGCCTCCATTGCCTCTATCATCAGACATGCATCACTCTCTGCTAGATGCCACACAACATTGAATAAACTAAACCTGACCTCCTTGTCTTGGACTCTTAACTTCAATTCTCCTTTCTGCACGTCAATCATAGCCCATTCCAGTTGCTAGAAATGGTCTACCTAATAAAATGGGTATATTCCTGTCTTACTCCATGTCTAACACTATGAAATCAGCTAGGAAGATAAACTTATCTACCTTTACTAGCACATTTTCTATCACTCCCTGTAGATTTTTCAATGATCTATCCGCCAACTGTAGAGTAATAGTTTTAAGTCTAGCTTCACCTAGTCCCAACCGTCTGAAAATAGATAAAGGCATGAGATCAATACTAGATCTGAAGTCACATAAGGCTATCTTGAAGATCAAGTTCCCTACGCAGGTTGTAAGCGCACAGTCCTTGACTTCTATGGTAGTTTCTCTTATAATCTTACGTTCGATGGGTTCAGCGTCACCGAAAATCGATAACCTTTCTTGTGATTATATCTTTCATAATTTGACATAGCGGGCATATGTTCGAATGCATCTGCAAGCGAATGTTGATGTGCGATTTCTTAACCTTCCATGAATTTGAAACTACGCATCGGTTATTCTTCTTAACGTTGAAGATATTGACTAGTATAGAGGGTTCATACCTTAAGCGCACCTTCTCCATCTCTTTCTTTTTGTCAAGTCTCTCCGACTTCTTCTCTTAAAATTTGCTCCCCTTCCATCGTATTTCTGGCTGGTATAGTCTACCTCGCCAGTTTCACTTCCTTTACCAGCGGTGGTTTTCCCTTGTCTTGTTAGTTCTTCACCTTCCAGTGGCTTTAACATGTTATTTTCCTTCACCTCTTGAGTTAATCTCTTAATTGCTTGGCAAAGAACCTTGTTGCCTCTTGATTAGTGCCTAAAAAGTGCTATTTTAAACCCTATTTTTAATAGGTTTTGAGCGCTTTTTGTGTACTAATTATTATAATTAACCTAATTGACATGTTAAATTTACCTATTACACTTAATTACGAGAAATTTGTTTGTAGTTTTGGGAGTGGAAGCAGTATCGTGTCGTCGATCATAGCCAAAGTCGGGTTGATTTCCATCATCATGTGGTCTTATATCAATTTCGGCAACCGGGAATGAAGAATTTTAAAGCGAGGAAAATAGAAGAAAAATGGCAGGCGTAGGATGCGGGATGCGGAATCTGCGGGATGCGGAAGCGAGGAATAATGGAGCGATGTAAGCGGGGAGAGAGCGGTGATTTTCGTGCGTTCAGAAATTTGGTAAGGATGCTTGAAAATTTCGCTATGCAAAATTTTCGCTAAGCTAGAGAAATTTCGCTAGCTAGCGAAAATTACTGTTCTTAGCAAAATTTTCCATTTTCGCTATCTCTTGTGATTTTCGCTAGCTTAGCGAAATTTCGTTAGCTAGTGAAATTTTCGCTATGCTAGCGAAAATTCCCTGCATATCGAAAATGGCTGCCCTGTGTTTTTGATATTTTTGATTCCAAACGACCACGTTTTGATTAATTACCATTTTGTCCCTATTGTAATCTCATATTTTAGGCATTTTTGTCATTTCACACTCTAGGGTTGGCTAATAAGCTCCGCACAATTTTGTAACCAAAAACTGTCTTCGATCTGAGACACGCTTTTCATTTTAGGTCACATTTTTCTCTCTTCTCTCTCCTCTTTCTCTCATTTTCTCATTGCAAACACTCCTTTGAGGATGACGAAAAACTTTTTGTGCGCGTATCGAAGGATGTTTGGCTAGACCTCTTCCTCCCTTGAAGAGGAGGTCGCAGTGGAGGTTTGAAGGAAAGTTTTCATGCCCTCTCATTTATCACCACGGCATTTATGAGCATTTAAGCTCCACTGCGTCTCACTCCCAGGATAGAAACCTCTGGTCAGCACGACGATGTGTGTTGGAAACCTTGTGGTTCTGATTGGATGCTTAATCTTATCATTTTGTCATCCATAGTTGTCTTATTGGTTGCCGTGGGTTGCCTTTTTTGAGGCCGTATGCTGCAGTTAGGGTTGATGCTCATGATGCCGTATCTCATGGGAAGCGTCCTAAATGTTTTTAACTATGACTTATTTATTCCCATTTTTATTGTTTACGTATCTCACTTTTGGGTTTGAGATCCACGTGATGTACCACTGAGTGGCGATTACTTGTGACTTTCAGGTTAGGTGGATTCTTGTTAGATCGCGATACCCCATTTAGTTGTCATTTGCCATCTGTGGAGTTAGATCAGTGATGGTTTTAAGCGTTTTGAAAACATAAGGGAATAATAAATGCTATACATTAGATGAAATAATTTTAGGGTTTAGGTTTGGCAAATGAAGAGGCAGGTTTGAAATGATTATATGTCATCACTCCCAGCCTTGAGGAAAAAGCCCGAGACGGGTTGAATGCCTTAGAACCACAAAAAACCGATTGGCATGACTTCAAAGGAGTTATATTTTACAATTTATTTTATTTAAATTTCGGACCTTTGTTTTTATCACCACACAAAATCTATTTAATTCACCATTTTTGGCTTAAGCTCGAATCATTTGTGCGAAGAAAACCGTCCAGGTGTTAAACCATATCGCTATCCTTTATGAGTAACGACTACGGCGTTAGGAAGGCTATAGGGAAACAAATTTGTTGATTAGGATCACCTACGGGTGGCCACAGATCTCTCGATCCCTTGGTGGCCATTTGACCCATTTACCTCCAGTTCTTAACTATCACTACAGTTTGTTTGTTGGGTTCTGAGTGCATATTTCCCTTTGTTTCATTCATAAAGGTTGTATGAGAAGTAAGCATTTGAGCTAGGGCTTCCTCCAAGTCCACTATTTTCTCTTATTGCGGTTTGCTTACTTGGGGTGAATTCCTTCTTTGCTGCGATTATTCATAATCCATGGATTACGATTAATTTTGATTATTATGTGACCTTAGCCACAGTTACGATTCGATTCGATAGGTGTTACCTATCTTGACCACATTTGTTGTGTTGGTTAAATCTCGACCTTGCGTACTGCTCTAATGTTATTTGGCATGGTAGCGTGCAGCCAGTCTTATATTGTAAACCATATGATTTGCATATCTTCACAGGGTTGGTCTGAATAGCATTTACAGCACCTTGCTGTCTTTGTAGTTGTATGGTGAGTTGTGCGATATGATTTACCAAATTTCTCAGGACCTTTGTGTCCGCGCCTCCAACTGCCTTCCTCGATATCAGCTTGTCTCTGGGCCATTGGTTATTATTTGTAGCCATATCCTCTAAGATTCCATATGCTTGGTCTGTAGTCTTCTTCATCAGAGCGCCCCCTACTTGAATACATAACTGTGCAGTATAATCATAGGCGTTGTAAAGGTATGGACTTGCATCCATTTAGTCAGCATGTGATGTGGACACATCCTTAGCAGTTCGTAAATCTCTCCCGGGCTTATTAAGTTCTCTCTCTAATTATCTCACAGTGTTAATCTTGCATCGAGTATTGTGATCTTTGAGGCGAAAAACGTTAGGAATTTTTGTACCAAATCATTCCATGAGGTAATAGAATCTGGAGGTTGACTCGTCAACCAATGTTTTGCTTTATCACCCAGTGAGAGCGGGAACAATATCAATCTAAGTGTTTTTTCTGTTACTCCATTGTATTTGACCGTGTTACATACTTCAATGAAGTTTGTCATATGAGTGTTCGGATTCTCACTTAGCAGCCTGTGGAACTGGATGTTCTGAAGCATCTGCAGGGTTATTGTTTTCAACTCGAAGTTGTTTTCTTGTATGGATGTTCTTCGTATAGCAGATTGAACCACCATAGGCAGTAAAGCAAACTCTTCTAGCAGCATAAAAGGATCATCTGGCTATATAAACGGCCTAGGAGCATAATTCCTACCATTATTCCCATTATGTCCCCCATTCGGCTCATTCCTTTCTTGTGCGATCTTGCCTCTTCTTTGGTTCTACATGATGAGATTTCTGCGGTGCTCTCTTGCATAATCGGTGAAGGTTCTCTCGAGAAAACAAGTCAGATGAGTAGTTCACCATGATCATGTCTTCGCATGCACACACATCAACCTTCCTACAATCACACATAAAAATAGCAGCGACCAAGTTACAAGCACTTGTGTAAAAAGAATAAAATAAAATAAAATTCAGTAATATCTGTGTTTCTGTGACTGCTGTAGTGTAGTGGTTTGTCAAGTGTCGATCCTACAAGGAGAAGGGTGTTGAATACCATAATTAGCTCTAGAATATTATCTGAATCTCAAGTCGATTGAACTTAATGTAAATAAGCTAACAAAGTATTTGTAACTCAATTAATGTGACTAGGGTTTTGCCTCACTACACTCGATGGATTATAATGCGGATGAAATTGTTTATTGATACAACAATAGTTAAATGATGGAAGGTTGATCGTGCCTACGAGACATCCTCTCTCGAGGTATATTCGCCTATCTCGCCAGTATGGTTTATTGCATCTTTGCATCAACCTTGGACTCCGAAACGCTTGAATGATTAAACCGCTAAGTGCCCTGCGGGTGGGAGATCTACACACTTTCCCGATTGACAGTGTTGCTTTACTGGATCCCAGTGAGTCTTTTACGTTGATCTCGATTCCGTAGGCGTGTTAATGTTGTGACATCACCATGTAAATAAATCATAGAAGATATATCAAGTCGATATAAGATCCATTAATATACTTACTGAACTGGAATTACTGATTAATCCATATGAATGTAGCAAGGGTACAACAAAACCATAGAAATAAATCTAGAACATCAAATCGTTCATTACAATCATAAAGTTTTCAATCATAAGGTGTTTGAGAAAGAAAATACAAATACATGAGTTCCCACGATCTCTCTCTTCATGCCTGTGTTGTCCTCTTCATCCTCTCCCCTCTCTTCCTTCATTCCATTCGTCCTCCCCCCATTTTTATTTGATATTCTTGCTTACAAAGTCCCGGCGACGTTGCAAAGTCGCGACGTTGGGCTGATAAAGATGGACACGTTGTTTGACCTCAACGTCGTGATGTTGAAGCGTCACGACGTTAGATCTAAACTCTCCGTTCATCTTCCTTCTCACACCTCCTATATGGCCTCAGTCTTGTGGATTTTCGGTGAAATGCACAAGAATTCGGTATAAAAATGGCAGCCAAATAATCACACTTATTACTAAATTAAATGAACTGAAAACATGATAAAATGTAGGTATATGATGAGTGTTTTGGGCACTGATCAGTGTCCAAAAAAAATCTCATTACATACCCGAGTTTGGTATGTTTTAAATCGTTTCTATAATTAATTTAGTAGCATTTTCAATTCATATACTAATATGTTGTTTCTTTTTGTTGTTAGGTCAAAGTTCAGAATTTTGGAGGAATTCTAGAGGCTAACAGAGGGAAGAGTGAAGATTTTGCCCCAACGTCACGAGTCCAACCCCGTCTAGTAGTGGGGAACGCTTTCTTTTGGGGTTTTTAAGAAAAAATGGACTAAGGATGAGGGATTCACACATTGAGAGATGAAGACTGATGATAGTGGAGGGAGACGGACATAGAGATCGACATCGACCATCGGGAGATCCGTGAATCGGAGGAAGAAGACGAAACATCACCAAATCTTACAACATTAGAGTTCTTCTACCTTTAATTTTATGTTTTCTCTAGATTTGGTTGTGTATTAGACATGAAACTTATATCTAATTGCTAGAATTCTTTCTCTTATTGTTTCATGGGATTGAACCTCTATTGATTCATGCTTGATTTTATTTCCATATTAATGCCTGGCCAATATTAATGTGGTATGTGATTCTCTACGAGATACGAGAAGGGAGTAGAGAATTAGACTTAGGTGAATCAACCTAATTAGCTCGGTGGTGTAGAAATCATCAGTAATTAGGAGGTGTGCAAGGTTCTTGGAACTTAAGGCACTGCTAGTGCTTGGGGTTGAGCTGAGAAGTAATAAACCTAGTATTATTTAGTAGGTTACTTGCCTCGAGAGGGACTCGTAATTAAAATAGTCAAGAATTGCCTTGGATAACTGTCCAATGAAATAATAGAATAGGATTCTAATTCAAATATTGTAACGCCCAAAAATACCCTAGAATTTTTATAATAATTTTATTATATATTCCGGGTATGAATTGAGCCAAACTTGGGTTTTTTCGAGAAAACTAATAAATTGTAAAATGTGAAATGAATATGTGAGCATATGATTAAATGTTATATGCTAAAAGTGATTAAATGATTGAACAGGAAGCCTTGAAGTGAAGAGTGAAAATTTAGATTTGAAGAAATGAGGACCTAAGGGTCATTGGAGACTAAGTTATATGTTTAAGTGTTGATTATTGAGATTTGGAGACACAAATAAATGAAATGTGAATGGGAGAACTTAACCCAAAATGGGTTTGGTGAGTCGAACATGGCTTAGAGGGTTTTTGACTTAAGACCGCATTGGTCTTAGAATGCCGTTGGAGCAGGTATTTGAAGTGAGAGGAGAAAGGTAGTTTTGGAAGAAATTGGTTGATTGCAAAATCAGCCCATTTGTTCAAGATATTGTAGAAGAAAAGGAGAAACTAGGGCAAGAGTTCCAGTGATTTAAGGTAAGAACACAATATCACACCCCAGATTCTCGGTCAGGTGCGATTGGTGGATCTGAGCAGAGTTCGAGTGCGAGGCTTTGCAATATCGCGGGACTCTTTTACTTGCTTTCGAACATTAGTGGTTGAGTCTTATAACAGAATCAAATATATCATATGCACAAAATTACAAAATAAAACTACCACGTGAGTGAATTGTTTCTGAGTGTCATATCTTGTCTGATTCTGAGTCCGTTTACATAAACAAAACTATACATTACATTTTCATAATCAGAGCGCGGGACCTCTGTTGATGAACCCTACTCGTGTTGAATCGAAGATCACTGTCTCCTTCTTTTGTACCTACATGGATTGAAAAACCCGTACTAAGCTTTACGCTTTGTGGGAAACATAGGTAATATGCATATACACAATTATAGTATGCTTATAACAATAACAGATATCAGAATTTATAGGCATTCATATACGGAACTTATACAATTACTTATGCTTCTAACAGACTTATGCTTATTCAGATCTCTCATATGACTCATACTTGTACTTATAGCAACTTTATCGCTTGTTCGAGATCTCAGTAAGGATTCTGAGCTTATTGCCCCAATTACGGTACCCTGAATCGGAAATCTGAATTTGTTTACTCTTATTCCTTCTTACGGTTGATATCATATAACTATGGAATACTGAATAGTACTAACCGATGAGTAAGACAGCACAATAAGTATCGAAGATACTATCTGATGCGAAGTGTCGTAGCATAAAGAGAGAAGTCTTAGAGCTAGCAGGAGAGTCATAGTCAGTATTGTCAGATCTCACCAGAGTACTAAATGAAGTCTTGGAAGTACTGGTCAGTCTTGAAGTATTAATGTGCCGGCTCACGATCCGGAGAGTGTCGTCGCACCGAAGTACTATACGTGCCTACCCACGTAACAGAAGTGCCGTGTCATTTAATAACCGGTCTTTAGCATTCTTACAAGTATGTGTTTTCAGAAACTTCCTATCTTATTATAGGGCATGAAGTTTGCCCATATCGATCGCTTCGCTGAGGTGGCAAGGTACGGTACATTTTTCACTTACTTCTTTCTTATCTTAACCCCTGTTAATCATTTATTAGAGTTCCAATACTCTCGGTATGCGAATTATAGCTTAATTATGCAAAAATACCAAAAACCGGGGTTGTAGGAACTAGTGGTACCGGTACCACTTTGTTCGAATTACCGGTACGAACCGATTACGGAGGCGATCTTAGGGTACCCTGCTTGCTTAGATTGGTGCGTCTTAGATTTTCCCTTGCATCGGTGAATATTAGGGTACCACCAAGGATATCGATGCCCAGGTCTCAGATTTTACCCAAAAATGGCGAGAATTCACCATTTTCATGCACTTTTCTTCACTAATTCTCTTCTATTCCATCCTTCATCAAAATCTAACATGGAATCCCTCAATTAACTCCTGAACACTTTTAATTAACGAAGAATCCAAGGATTCATACCAAAGTTCACCAAACTTCACAAAACCATACATATGAAGGATTCCATATCTGGTGAGTATCAGTGGGGATTTTCAACCTAACCATAAATCTAGGATTAGGATGTATTCCTAACAAAACCCTTGAAAAGGGAACCAAATTAATCTCCAAAGAAAACCCTAGCAATCTGTACCCAAGTAGTTTGTGTACAAAAATCATACAATTCCATACTCAAACTCCAAAGATCCATACCTTTGCTTTGCTCCTCCTTCTTCCCCTTCTTCTCCTTCCTCTTCCTTTTCCTCCCGTAAGCCCTCTTGTTTGGAGACCAAAAATGAGTTATTTTTGGTCTCCCTCCCCTATCTATACTTAAAGTTTCCCTTATTTTCCTTTTAGTCCTCCTTCATTCTCTTATTTCCATTACAACTTAAGTTAATTCCACTTTGGCCTCTAGTTTTATCAATTCATGTCTTTGATGCCCCCTTTTTGGACAAATTACAATTTTTTCCTTAAGTCTTGTACAATTTTCGGGTTTATAAATTTCCATTTTTCACATTAAATTTAAGAAAAATTCAATTTATGCCTACTAAATACTAAACATGTTGAAAACAACTGGGTATATTTAAACCTAGAGAGTGGTATTTGATGTTTGGGTTGAAATACTATGCATCCATGGGTTTTGCTCATGGTTGGTTTAGGATGATATTAAGATGTTATTGGGAGTGATTCTCATGCTTTGTTTTGGGATTTTGGGGGTAATTTGGAGAAAAATTGCAAAACTGCAAAAACTGGAAAATTTGGGCATTATTAGGCTCCTACGCGGCAGGGTAGGGAACCCATGCCGTGGCATAGACCTACACCAAGGTGTGGGATACCTCGCCGTGGCGAGGCTAAGGTAAATTGCACTTGGAGTGCAGTGTAGCAAGCTAAGTCGCGGCGTGAATCTTTACATTCTATGAGTAATCTTTGGATAGTTGTTCAGTCTCGTAATTCATGCATAGATAGTTTAAGGACCACAATAAATGATTAATGGGGGTTGAGCCAGAATAAAGCAAATGAAAAATGTATCGTACCTCAGCCTCGGTGAAGCGAATGAACTGACTTAGTGTCTTAACTTGAAACCGTGAATAAATTGTGTCATTCCTTAAAAATGTATAATAGTTGTTATCCACTAAGAGTGGCGTAATTGTTATTGACTAGGGATGGGTGAGGATCACCTAACCTAGGACCGAGATCGAAGGGAAGGAAATGAGAGCCGACAGCTTCCGTTTGTTCACTGAACCTCTATCCTTACCTCAAGTGTTTCGGTAGTTTACTAGATAAATATGAAATGATGGTATGGAATATGCATATCTCTTAATTGTTATTACGAAAGTGCATATGGATTTGAAAATGTGATATTTGAAATTTTGACAATTAATTTCATGTGAGTGATTAATTGAATTATAAACGAATTGGTCAATTCTTGACATCTTGAATTGAATCGATATACCGAATGACCAACATGGCGGGATGCACCAAGCGACATCCGTCCATGACAAGCGAAATTGTTCAATGTCCCACATTCTTGAGATGCGCAATCGGCGTCGTCATGATGGTGTATGGCATTTTTAAAATGTCCCTTGGCCGGGATGCTATCGATCGACGTCCGTCGTGATGGCGTATGGCATTTTTAAATGACCATTTAGGCGGGATCGCGCCAATCGGCATCGCGTCGTGATGGGAGCGAGTGTTAAATGTGTAAGCACATTCACCCAGAATGACAAAAGGGCCCGAGTTCATGCGACGAATCCATCGTGAATGTGAATTATATAAACGAAGTGAAATATGAAACTTGATGAGTGTAAATGAGTTGTAAAGCTAAATACATCCTTGGAGTATATGTTTGAATCTCATGATTTGAGTTAAATAAATTGGTTGCATGTGAAATTGCATATTTTGATATGATCAATGATTTGTATAGTGAAAGCATGTGAAAATGAATAAGCATGAGTATGGTTGATATAAAGGCATGGTTTATGATAAATGCGTAATAGGTGTTAATCTGAAAAATTGAATAGACTCTGAACCACTAAGCATGAAAATGCTTGGCGTGTGATTTTATCTATGCCACGGGTTTCGAGTAAACAGAAAGAGCCAGATCGAGTGAAGAGTCATGAGAAAGTTGCAGCGCATAGTATATACCCATCATATGCATACCATTCTTTTTTGAGCGATGTGACATTTTGTGAGCGAGAGATAGTTAATCTCGAACTATTGTTTTGTATTTCATTTTGTAAAAGGCATGATACACCATTTGTAGCGTGTTTAAAAGTAAATGTTTATGGGCTACCATTTTGAAACAACTTCTAAGTAGTGAAAACTTTAAAATGAAACGACATAAATAAAATGTTTTGATAAGATAAATGAAAAAGGTCAAAGTAAACCTGGCTCCGGTTCGGATCCGTCATTCGGGTCAGGCCAGGGATTTGGGTTATGACACTTTAAAAAAAACAAATAAATAAAAAGTAAATAAAAAATTAAATGACATCTCGAACGGTCAGGATGCACTTGTCGGGTAGGACCAAAGAGGTGCTACACTTTGATATTATCGAGCATCCGGATCGATTCGAACCAGCTGTCGGTCGGGGCCGAAAAGGGTGCTACAGATATAGGTGGATTGTCTAATCGCGCCAAAAACCTTAGAGCCTCTTTATCTTAAGAAACCCTCAACTTGTGTAATCAATTTACTAGTTTTATTACTTAGTATTTTAATTTAGATTTTCACCATTGAAAATCATCACAAATTGTTCATTTTGAATATTAGAGGTAGCTGATTTCGGTACCCAGCATCTGAATTCCTCCTTGTGGATCGATTTTTGTATGCTTAGTACACTGTATTACTTGACACGCATATACTTGTGCGAATAGGCAGTAATTGCATATTCTTTTCACATAATTTTAATACGACAACAGAAATATGCCTATCAAGGTTTGGTGTTGTGCTTGGGGAGTTTCAGTGCTTTATGCTAATATCGATACTAAGTATATCTCTAGTACTTCAAACATTTCTTTTAAGTTGCTTGTTTTCAATTTTCATTTTTTTTTATTATTTAATTTTTTGACATTTGGTTTTATTTTTCGAATTTTTAGGTACCATTAGGTTGCATGAAAAGATTAAGAGCTGAAAATCTTAGACCATTAGATCTTGAAATTGAAGAGACTTTGAGAAGAATTCGGAGAGATAAGAGAGTAGCTAGTCAGTTAGAGCATCAGCCTATGGAAAATATGGAGGATTTCAGAGGAGAAGAAATTGGTTCCAGAATGGGAGATGGTGCGACACCTGATATTACACAGATGAATAATGTCCTAAGACCCATAAAAGATTACGCTAGTCCGCCCTCTACTACTCATCCTGTTATAAAGAGACTGGCTATACAAACTAATAACTTCGAGCTTTAAGTCTATCACCCTTCAACTCTTCTGAGGTCTGATTTCTTGAACTTCCCATGAGGGGACCCCCGAATGCGAACATCTTAAACTTCCTTGAAGTATGTCACGTTGTCTGATGGAGTCGGTGACAATACCATCAGCCTTATTTATTCCCATTCTCTTTGAAGGATAAGGAAAAACATTGGCTTACCATGGAGCCTCCAGATTCCATCACATCATGGGATGAGCTAGTCAAAAATTTTATGACTCGGTTCTTCCCACCTGCTAAGGCATCAAAGTTGAGGATAGACATTAACAATTTATGCCAACTATATGGTGAGTCCTTTTATGAACCCTGGGAGAGGTACAAAGATCTCTTAAGGAAGTGCCCTAATCATAATTTACCTAAATGGATGCAAATGCATCATTTTTATAATGGGCTAAGTGTACCTAGAAGAACTTTAATTGATGCTTCCACGGGAGGAGTAATTTCGGGGAAGAATGAGATAGAAGCATACCAGATTCTAGAGAATATAAAGGTGAACAATTTCCAATGGCGAACTGAAAGAGCAGTGCTAAAGAAAGTGGCTAGGGTGCATGATCTAGATGCAGTTATGAATTTGGTAACCTAAATTTCTTCACTTTCTAATCAGTTGCAGGCCGCTCAATTATAGAATTCTCAAGCATCAACTCATATGGTCCAAGCTAGCCCTTTGTCTTATGATAGTTGCCATGGACCCCACCTTACTACGAGCCGGATGAAGAGTATGGGGGGAAATTAACAATTGAGCACCGGTACTTGTCAAATTCCCTCAAGTAAAACTTCAACCCTTATGCTCAAAATTACAATCAGGTTGGAAGGAGTCACCCCAGAAACTTCTCATGGAAGAACTTCCCAATGCTAGAAATTCTATGGGCAAATGAAACTCTCTCCACCTTTAGTGAAAGTCGACTTGAAGTGGCTGGGTGCTGCGGATATGCGAGATAGAGATGCAAATCGACACCGGTTTGAAATGAGACGAGAACTTCAGCAACGATAAAGGCCCAGTGACTTAGAGATTTGGAAGTGCCGAATGGGTCGAATGGATTCATTGTTTCAGCGGAAGGCGACGACGATCGCCGAGGAACCTCGAGTCGACCCTGAGGGTAGCAGAACACGTAAGGTGATCTGTGAAATTGGAAAGAGTTTGAGGGACGAAGCGAAAGAGGGCGTGGAGGTAGGTGTCCTCCGGCTTGAGATAACACAAAAACTTGATTGAAAAAGGGAAAGAATCGAAATCTAAGGCACCTTTCTATAACCCACTCCCAGATCTCACAAAAGAGCCTTTTTCTCAAAGACTGTGGAGGCTACAAGGAAAAAAGCCCTCCCAAAATGAGAAAAAGAAGAAGGAGGATAATAAGGAGATACAAACGGAGAAGCTTTCTGTCTAAGTATCAATTTGACAATCGGGAACTCTTTATCAAGTAAAACTCTTTGTGACTTGGGGGTAAGTATCAGTTTGATGCCACTCTTAATGTTTAAAGGTTGGAGTCGAAGTAAAAACCAACTACGATCATGTTACAAATGGTGACAGTCTATGGCTTATCCAGGTGTGAGTGAAATGTCATAGTAAAAGTGGATAAGTTCCTTTTCCTAGTAGACTTTGTCATCTTAGACATTGAAGAAGATGATAATGTCCCCATCACACTGGGTAGACCTTTCTTAGCTACGAGAAAAGCTCAAATTAATGTTCAAGAGAGTGAGCTTAAATTGAGAGTTCAAGAAGATGAGGTCACGTTCCATGTATTCCAAGCTATGAAGCATCCGGATGACAACCCAAATGACGACATCCTTGAGTCTAGTCACAAGGAGACCATGCATGGCGATTTGGTAAACTACAAGGATATGATCGGTGTGGTAAATAAAGAAATCAAGGGAGTTGATGGGGTGGGAGACAATATATTCCATCCACCATGAGCAGTACATCAAAGTATTGAGGGAGCATTGAGTAGATTCTTAACCATTTCCTATGTTTAGACACCCTTCATTGAGATGCAGCTTTGTCAAGCTAACGACATTAAACAAAGCGCTACTTGGGGAGGCCTTGAGCCTTTTTAGGATTTTTAATTTCTAAATGAGTTTTAGTTGTTTTGTTTGTATTTTGCTTAACCTTTAAGAAATTTAAGTTTTCTCAAAGTTCTTAGATATTAATTTAATTGGGTTAATTTTTTGTCTTGTTTTCAGGCTTCGAGTTTTTTGTGATGGAAGAGAGATAACCGAGGAAGCCTATTACTCGTGATGCATAACGTTGAGGGAGTTTTCTGATACTTAGAATTTGTTTTTTAAAATATACCTCAACGTCGCAACGTTGGACTTTTATGCTCTCTGTCACGTCGCAATGTTGGTAAAAACAAAAATATATGCCCTTTGGAATGTTGCGACGTTGGCTTTTCACCCCTCTATAACGTCGAGATGTTGAAGAAAAATATTTTTGGCCACTCTCTGAAATGTCACGACGTTAGCCCGAACGTATCAACGTTGCCTTGTTTTCATGCCAATACTATCCGCCTGATTCCGTCAGGCAGATTGGCGAATCGAACAGTTTAGTGCGGCTCAAGGACTTCTTAATTTTTTTTGAGCTGAACTTATATACGTGGTGTCTGAATGATTTTAGTAACCAGTAATCATTTATTTACAAATGAACTACCACCAAGATAGTATCCATTAAAATTTATACATTATTTAAGTCCTGATGACTGATACAAATAATATCTATACATATCTAGCCACAAACATGAAATTGCGAACGATCTTTGGTAGGCTTTATCTCTGAATGCCACATCTTCTTTGGTATTGGAATAATCTGTCCTCTATCTTCTCTTGATACCTACGGATTGAACACCCGTGCTAAGCTTTACGCTTAGTGGGAACATATAGACAGTAACGACCAATAACAATAATCGCCGTCACTATCTTTTTACATTTACTAATACTTATGCATATAACGAAGTCTAATCTTATGTGACTTCTAACTCATGTAGATTTTATCGCTTTTGATTCCATATCTTTTTCTTGTTAAATATTACTTCTGTCATGTATTTTTCTGAGTTGTAACTCATATCTACTACATGTATGATAGATCAAATCATATTCAAAAGTAAACTTATACACGTATACAACGAAATTAAATTAAATCAAATCATATCAATTTCATACGAGTTGAATCAAACTAATACCAATACATATTAGACTCTTATCGTTATCACGGTAAGCCATTAATCAACTCCCTTTGAAATTACATTTCATGATACAGGATGCCCGGATTAAATCCTTTTTTGTTTTGTTTTATTATATTTTCATTTCAAAAGTGTCGTGACGAATCCCAGAGCTTGACGGGTTAGGCGGATCAGTGGAGCAGGTTTACTCCGGAACATTTTCAATCAAAACATTTGTTTCATTTATTAAATTTTTGTTTTTAAAATTGTCGCGACCAGGAGCTTGACCCGATTAGCGGATCCAATTTGGGAGCACGGGTTTACTCCGACATTTTTTCAATTATCTTTCAAAACGTATTTGTTTTATGTTGATACATTCGGACCTTTTAATTAAACAAAAAGCACTTCTTTTCGGGCAATCCATGACCATTTACAATTTGAGACATAACCTTCACACTTAATAACATGCATTTACAAAATAATGCCATGTTATCCACATAAACTCATGCTATTAATTTTACGTAGCACTGATATCTAATCATTTACCATGTCGAGATCATGCATTCTCCATTACAACAATTCATTTCACAATCAATTTATGAATTTAAATACACATAAAAATCACGTTTACGCTCGTCATTGTTGATTTGTATTTCACTTTGACTATTTAATTCACATTTCGGCAGTTCACGTTTAATGAATCACCCTTATCATCGTCGGTAATGTGCTACACATTTTTACAGTCGGTCTCCCATCGCGGCGGATCTTTGTTTGGTGCACCGAGCATGTGGTATAACTTATTCGGTTCTCCGTCATGGCGGATCTTTGTTATCAATTGTCGATTCTCATCATGAAGCGGATGCGTTTGGTGCACCACAGACATGGTATTACTGTCGGTTCTCCATCTTGGATGCGTTTGGTGCATCGACACGTGGTATCACTTGTCGGTTCTCCCGTCATGGCGGATGCACGTTTGGTGCATCAGAGCGTGAGCATTACTTGTCCGGTTCTCCACGTCACTTGAGCGGATGCCGTTTGGTGCATCCGGAGCCGCGTGGTATCACTACTCCCATCATGGCGGATGCTGCGTTTGGTGCATCGGAGCATGTGGTATTACCAAATGTCATCGCCGTCAGGCGGATCCGAGTTGGTGAATCCCCGATGGGACATTTCTTCACGATGTCATACGCCCCGTCATGACGAGATCTTAGATTGGTGCATCATAGGACATTGGAAGCGGTGCCGCCGTGGCCAGGATCTTTGTTTGAATATCCGCGTCGAGGCGATTCATTCTTCATATCATTGATTCACATTCACGGCCAGTTAGTTTAATGAATCCCGTCTTTATTATTATTCACGTTCATTCAGTTTTCGAATATCACATTTCGATTTCATATTCACTTTTGTATTATCTTTTCAAAGATATACTCAATCACATACTCATTCATGTGATCATTTATATATAATCATCCTTACGCTCATTCACGTATACTTATTAATACACTCATTTACATATTCATTCATGTATACTCATTCATGTATACTCATTCATAAATTCATTTACGTATACTTATTCACGTATACTCATTCATACACTCATTCACATATTCATTCATGTATATTCATTCATAAATTCATTTACGTATACTTATTCACGTATACTGTCGCCACTCTGTTCATTTTCATTTAATATATTAGTCATAAATTCATTTGCATTCATATACTCAATCATTTGTTATCATTTTAAGTTTGTATGTATTAATAATCTCTTATATCACTCAACCACATTATGTGTTCACTGACTTGTGTCTTTCATGTTCACGTTCATGTTTTTCATTTACGTTTTTCATTTTCATTTTCCATAATCATTTTCATGTTTCATGAACACCTACATACATTTTCATTTTCTACATTTCCTTGTTTCATGCCTATTACATATGGCACTTCATATTCTTGTAAGTATGATGTCAATGGAATCACACCTCATTCATATATTCTTATTCCTCTATGAATCTACTTTGCTTAGGAATTGGAATCAATCAATCGGATCTCATCAAAATAAAATTATGGCATTTTCATGCCAAACTAGTCGATTCACCGGATTACACACTAAACAGTTCGTATTACCTAATTTTCCGGGGTTCTAACTATATATTTGACAAAAGGTCTTTGTACTCATTTAAAAAGCTAAGGTGCTAAGGGTTCCTATTCCAGTGGAATCCTTGGTTCGAACACGAAACTCAAGTCACGTCAGAAACAACCAGGCCCACTCATGTTCAAAGCTGGAACCAGAATTTGGCTTGCATGGCCCACTTTGAGTGAATTTTGAAACCTTAGGATCAGAATTTTGCGATGCCTATTCTTTGGTGTTTCCCTTGAAGTCTAGTTTATGTAGCCACTTGAATCATAAATAGGATAGAAATGAGCAAGTTATGGCTAAAATACCAAAACTGGTGAAACTGGGAGCAATTAGCAGTTGTACCTGGTAGAACCTAAGTTCTCGGTAGAATAACCAAAATGACGGAACCGAGTTCTACCGGTAGAAACTCAAGTTGTACCGGTGAAGTCTCTCGAATGCCAGAATGTGTGTTTTCTCACATTTTTCCATACTTTTGATCCCCAATCACTTCTACACTTCAAACACACATCCAAACAATTCCAAATTCACCTTGGAATCTCTTTTCCACTCAATTCCTCTTTCATTTCTTATCTTCTTTCAAAACCTTTCCATGAATTTATCCCAAATTCATTCCAACATGTTCTTGACCATCTTCAAACCAACCATGATTAGTTAGGGTTTATTCACAAACCCTAACTCAGTGCTTTCAAATTAACCCATGAATCGACAAAGAGGATTCTATGATTATCTTGTACCATATGGGGTTTGCAAACCCTATTTTCTGAATCAGGTTTGGATCACAAATGCATCAAAACCACAGATTTAGAGACAGAGATTAACCAACATGCTCGAGCCTTAAATTCATGTGATCCCTACAAAATCCATACTTCAAGTAGTTTCCATACCTTTTTGGAGCTTGGCTATGCTTTTGCTCTTCCTGCCTTCTTCTTCCTTCTTCTACTCTCATTTCTCTTACTCTCCCTCTCTCTCTCACAGGTTTTCTCTCATTCAAAATGAGACCAATTTTGGTCTTTTAATCCCATGTTGTTAAGGCCATGTTTGGCAGAACAAGAAAACCCATTTTTGTTTTAAGTTTCCTTATTTGCACTTAATACTTCATTCATTCCAATTTCTATTCTGACTTTCTCTAATTGCCTTAATCCCAAACTTTTCATTGCATTTCATTTTAAACATTTCATATATAACTAATCTTTCACTTTTATGACCACTATTTCAGTGGTATTGACCACTTTACCCTTGTCTCTAATTTTCGTTTCGGTCTCAATTTTATTTAGAAAATTCATGTTAGCTTATAATATACCTAAACAAGTCAGCGCTGGGGTATGTTGAGTGTTCTAATCACGACCATATTTTTTGAACTACTCAATCTTCAACCCTAATCTCTCAGTCTCCTCAGGTTCCTGCATGCAGGTCAACAACATAGCGATACATCTGCCTCCAGTAACCACACAGAACCATGAACAACATTCGATCGATAATTAGTTGATTTCTTCACTCATTAGAGGTGTTAGAGCTTCGAATTTTCGGTTGGGAACTTTCAAGGTATTCAACTTCTAAATTTGATATTCTTTTGCTTTGATTTACATTGTAAAGAAGAAAGTGGGTGTATTAGAGTCCGCGATTTGTTTGAAGGACATTAATTAAACGAAACACCCACCAAGCCTTGATAAATTACCTAAGTGACCAATTGATAGTTAATTTTCTACAAAAAGAAAGGTGTGATCACCTTAGAGGATTGAGTGACAATTTAGTGTATTTTTGATAAGTTTTGAACTCATAGCTTCGACCTTAACAGACTAAGACACACCATGTCTTCGAAAAGGAAAAAATTGAGCAAAAAAAGGAGTCATAGAGTAAAGAAGCAAATAGAGGACTTTGATACCACTAAGTTTGTAAATGTGGAAGTAGTTGAGAAGTTAACCCTCATCTCGAAGAATCGGTTCTTCATCAAAGAGAAGGGGTTCCACCACCCCCAATGACTTCTTTAGAAAAACTATCGCAAATAAGGGCTGGAGGGTGCTTTTCCAACCCTTAAGGTTGGCTGCCACAATGGTGGTGCGAGAATTCTATGCCAACCTAGAAGGGTGAAAAGGTCAGAGTAAGAGGGGTATTGGTAGATTTCAGTGCGAGATCTATCAATGAGTTTTACAATTGGAACCGATGGATGATGAAGCATACGATATAGTCGAGGCTGAAACCACCTCAAGTGCTTAGATTGTTCTGATGACGAGGGAATGGAAACTCAATAGTGAAGGGCATGGCGTACACTTCAAGGCCAAGCATTTGGCCTACATTCCCAAAGTTTAGCACCACTTCATCACTTTTTGACTCATTCCGACTATCAACATATGCGAAGTGACGGCTAAACGCGCCCTGTTGAACTATGCTATCATTAGTACATCCCTTTCGATGTGGGGAAGGTCATTGAGGATGCCATCCTCTACAACAAGGATGCCAAAATGAACCTTGGGCACCCTTTCCTAATATATGGGTTATGTAAGAAAGCCGGAGTTCCCTTGGATAATAATGAGGCTTGGATAAACCCAATCAAAGCAATTGTAGTGAAAAAAAATAATTCGGGTGTACCATGACCGGAGGAGGTGTATGACTTCAAGAATGAGCCTTTGGATGAGGAAGTTGAAGGCTTTTCAAACTATGTTTTGAATGAGAGACGAAGACAGAAAAGAAGCAGGCTAGTCTTCTACTTAGCCCTCACTTACCTGACCCGTAGGGAGGACGATCCTAGTTCTCCTCTCATAGTGTGAGATCAGGTTCGGGACCTCCTGATAAGTTCAACTCATTCTAGGACAGAAACAAAGAACATCGAGTCTCGATGAGCACAGGAGATGGACAAGCAGCGACAAAATGAAGGCCCAGTGCTCGATGTCAAGAAATCAACAACAAGCGGCTTAGATCCTTTCCTATCACTCTCCACCACCACCATTGTTGTGATCATATCGGTCACTAGAGGAGTCCTCTGCACCTTTCTTTCTTGCTTATTTACATGGGGGACAATGTTCATTTCAAATTGGGGGGTGTGGGTGATTGGTTTGGTATTATTTATTAGTGGATCTTAACTGTTCATATATCACTCCTTAGACCGTATTCGTGCTTATCATAATCACACATGTTTGTTGGTCTAATTGGTAGCTTTGTGTTTTAATTTGCCTATTTGGTTGATTCGTGCCACAGTAAGGTGATCTGAAATCAACAAAATTTGTATCCTAAATTCCTCTGTTAATACGTGGCAAGCTCTTTGCGGTATAATTAGTCTGAGGTCGAACACGGGGATGAGTTTTCTTCCGTAAAAAATGATTTAAGTGAGTCGAAAATGCGTTAATTGGTTTGGATTTTAAGGTGGTGATAAAGCAAGGGGTTGGTGGGTTCTGAGCTGAAAGAATAAAGAACGAAATAAAATATAAAGAACTCCTTGAAACATTGACCCCTTTGGGTTTAAGGTCGAGAGCTAGCAAAGAGATGTCCATGGGTTCATTCCTCGCATTGGGGAGGATGACATATGATCATCTCGAGCTGGATCTTCATTTAACTTTAAAACTGACCTAATAATTTTTGTAGTAGAAAGCATTTATGGTTCCTTGGTGAAAATCCTATCATAACTCATCTACCAATGATTCGTAAAGAGACGGCTAATGAATCTCGGTGAATCTAATAATAGCATCCATGAACCACAAAGATTACCAAGTATTGATCAAAGGATGCATCTACAGTGAAAATATAACATAACCTACCTCCAGTAATAAGTAGTAGCAGCTAATGGATATCGGTGTCTAAAGCTAAGAATACCGCAGACCCTTCTTAGAGTAGTGAAAAGTGCATCCAAAAGCTTTAAACCTAGAGTTAAAAATTTGGAACCAAAATCTCCAAAACTTCTTGCGTGAAAAAGCGGGGAACCTCCAGTAGACCTCGGATCTACCCAGTGACCATACGCTTCCAAGGAGAAGGAGTTTTAAGCCAGCTCATCCTCAGTTGTCATCAGCAGGTGTTTGTATTGAAAATGAGAAAAAGGAGAGATAAGAGAGAAAATGAGGCCGAAAATAGAGTGTGCCTTCCTTCAAAAAACTAAAACTTAAAGTTAGATTAATATTACAATGGCTTATATAGCCTTACAAACATGAAATACTAAAATAGCAAACTAGAATAATTCCGTGAGGTAGAAATGAGAAAAACCAAAAGCGGTCGTTTGGATCTGAAAACATGATCTGAAGAATTTCGCTATGCGAGTAATTTTAGCTACATAAGCGAAAATTCGCTATGATAGAAATTTTTACTATATAAATTTGAGAAATATACTTGAAATTTCATAACGATATAGAAAATTTTATAGCCTTTGTACATCACAGTGGCTATTGTTCCCCCTTTGCTCATTCCATTTCTTCTTATAGATATTCTTCATTCAAACTACTGAAATTGATGAAAACCATATGAAAATTGATGGAAATCAACGAGCTGTTATGATTGGATTGACCGATATTTGGCTTCGATTCTGCAAAAACACAAAAATAGCTACTGAAATGCGATCACGAGTGCAATAGGGACCGAACATGTCAATTGGGTTAATTATAACAATTAGTACACAAAATCGCTCAAACCTATTAAAAATAGGGTTGAAATATACTTTTGAGCACTAATCACACTTACTAACCCAGGCACATTGCTAGTCCTTGCTTAATCTGAAAAATATATAAAAAAAAACATATAAAACTATAACAAAATTATATTACAAGGTTGGGTTCAAAAGGTTGTGAAGAAGTAATGCACAACCTACGTAAGAATCATGAAGCCTTGTCGATCGTATCTTGAGAATGAATGCCATACTGAAATTGAGTATCAGCCTCCATCTTAGTGAATCAACCGGAACTTCCACCAAAATCTAAGTGTTTGTTTGATCGACTCTCAACAATAGGCATGGCCTCTCCCCCGACCTAAACACAACCACGACCTAGCATGCTATTATTGAATAGATCGGGACCATCTTATTCCCTGACTCTTTTTGTGTTGTAGGGTGCGATCTTTGAGAGACCGACCTCACCAAAGTCCATGTAATAGGGATCTGATGACTCAGCCAATTAAACGGGCACCAAGTCATAGGATCTTTCTGCCACAAACTCTTCGGGTTTCACCTCGGACTTGAATGATTTGAGACTCCAACACCTCTGACTTCTTGGCCTCCGCCCCATCCACCCATGTACTTGAGCACTAAGTCGGTGGCTCCCCCGGTAGTTGGCTTAGGGCACGGAACTACTAAGGCTTTAAGCCATATGCCTGGGGCCCGTGCTGGGTTTCAAGGCCAAGTTTGCAATTTTCTTCATTTTTTCTTTTTCTTTTTCACTTCTTTTCTTTTAGAGACACATTGGTCTTCTATTCATGGGAGTCCTTAACCTATTAAAGATTGGTCCTTGAAACTAGGGTGAGTTGTGCAGGAAAACGGAGGCTGATGGGTTTTGACCTATCATTGAAACCTAATGTGCTCAGTGTGTGGTTAGCTAAAGGTGGAAGAAAAATGGTCAAAAACAACAAGAGTTCAACTGATTATCTACTTAACTAAGCATGGAACCAATCTAACATCAATATAATTTGACAGTGCTTCAATTTTTCAAACCATAGGTTAGGCAAAACACAAAAAAAAAATTTGGGTGCAAAAATGGGTCCAATTTTTGAAAAAGTAAGTTGTATAGTATACTTGACTTCTAGCAAGAAAAACCGAGGAAAACCAGCGAACATCACAAAATGGGCTTGCTCAAAAATAGCAACAAAATATAAGTCTGAAAGCCACTTCCCTTCGCTGCTTCTCCCCCCCGACCAAATATCTCATTGTCCCGCAATGGGGCTCAGTTAGAAGGAGTTAGGAAGGGAAGTGTTACCTCCTTGATGAGATGTGATCGTTGTTGGATAGGAGACTTCACAAGCTTTCCATCGACACCTTATTCACTCCGTTTGGGCTTCAAATGAACAAGTTAGAAGAAGAAAAGAGAAAAAAAAAAAGTGACCAGTTGGATAATTTTAAAAATTTCACCTTCATAAAAATTTCAAAAGTATTATTTCTGGTTATATTTAGATTCTAAACTCTCTAAGCTTTCCAATGGTACCAAAAACGCCTAAAACGGAGTTCGGATGAAAAAGTTATGAAACGAAACAAATCGAAGTAACAGTGAGGGGTAGCGAAAATTTTGCTATGAATGAAATTTCGCTACCATAAGCGAAATTTCGCTATAGTAGCAATTTAACATAGCGAAATTTTAAACTATGTTCTGAAATTACTAGCTATCTTAATAAGCGAAATTTTTTAAAATAAATAAATTTAATAAAATAAATAAAATAAAAACAAAAAAATTTTAATATATTTTTTGTGTGAAAACGAAATTATTTTTAAATTATTTTTTTAAAATAGATAAAATAAAAAATTAATAATAATAATAATAAACAATTTTTTTATAAAATAAAATAAAATAATAAAAAACATTTTTTTTTATAAACATAATTTAATAATAATATAAAAATTTTGAGAAAAAAATAAATAAATAAATAAACAATAATTTTTTAAAAATAAAATAATAATAAAATAATAAAAAATAAAATAAAATAAAAACAAGCTCCTGATTTTGTCTTTTCTTTGAGGACATACATCTGAAATTTCACTACATAGCAAAATTTCGCTATGTATGTGAAATTTTGTACATATGAGAACTTCGCTATAATTGCGAAATTCCCCTATTTTGCTCTCAATCTTCGTTTACCTTCAAAATTTTCACCCCATTTGCCAAAAATTAATATAGAAAAATTAAGAAAAATTACAGAAAAGTGAAAAACAAGCTAGAACAAAGATTGGCAAAAATAGGAAAATAAAAACAAAACTGATAGAAATCCCGATAAAAATAAAATAAAATAAAATAAAATAAAATAAAAGCAAAGAGAAATTAAAACAAAAGCGTGGGGGGCGTGCTCCCCGAGCCACTCGCCAGGCGCTGGAGGCTCTGCAGGGTGGTGGAGCTTAAAAATGCCGTGTTGGTGCTAATCCAGAACCGACACTGAACCATCCCAGCGTGCCATGCGATGTGGCGGTGCCATTGTTTTTATGTAATGGCAAGTGCATGCAGTGGTCACTAATCTCTTGAAGTTTTTCAGCATAGGCAGTGATAATGGGGTGGCCTTTGTGGTAGGTGTTTTGGGAAGCGGAGTGTTGCAAGTTTTGGTTTCTTCACGAGTGTGGAAAGAATATACACTTGAGTCGTGGAGAACTCTTGTGATGGGCTTTTAATTGGCTTGAGCGTGTGATGGGGGTTCAATTCTATGGGAAATGATTTCGAAACAAGCTATTGGGGCTCTTCCATTATTTCTTTTCCACTGCTCTCCTTAGTTAGCAATGGGGAGATTGCTTCATCTTGCATTTTATATTGCTCCTCCACTGTGGTGTCAATCAGGCACTCTTTTTCTAGATTCTCCTTCTTTTGATAAACAAGCTAATTGGTGAGCTTTGAGATGGATTCCTGCAGGATGTCAAATTTTTGATCAATTTCGCTTTGGAACCCATCCAATTTCTTGTTCAGGGAGCTCTCCACTGTGTTAATTTCTTGATTGGCCTGGACATTCACTACCCTTTGCTCCTCTTTGAAATTATCCACTAGTTTTCTCAAGTTCAGTATTGCTTGCTTCGACTTGAAATTAAGCTGTGTTGTTGTGGTGGATGAGGAGTTTAGGTAAAATGTGGAGCTTCGAGGAGGTGCATAAGTTGAGGGAACACTATAGATGGGTGCACTCATCCATTGGTCTCTATAGTCCCTCATAGACCTATTTGGGTTTGGATTTCTCCCCAAGGGTTGCTGATTTTGCCATGCTAGGTTCCTATAGTCCCTCATTGACATGTATGCTCTAGGGTTTCTCTCCACTGAATACTCACTATATTGTTCTCCCTCTTCCATTTGGTCACAATTCAAATCCCGCCCGAACATGCAATCACCTTACATTAGAAATAGAATGACATAAAAACCGACACCAGCAGTCCTACCAGAAAATATTTTTTAAATGAAACTAAAAAAATGATAGTAAAATAAGCGAATTCACAGTCATGATGGGGATCAGTGTTCCTGACCTCTCACACTAAGGCACCATCGACAACGTCATTTTGATTAGGTGCCACGATGAGTGTCAGGGAAATCAAACAAATTTGTATCCTAAATTCCTCTCTTCTTAGTAGCAGCTCTTGAAGTATAGTAGTCCCAGATTAGAACACGGGGATGGGTTTCTTCGTAAAAATGATTTAGTGGCGTAAAAGTGTTGAATTTGGTTTTGGATTACAAGGTGGTGATAAAAACAAGAGGGTTGAGTGGTTGCAAGGCGAAAATAAGGTGAAACCAAATATAAAAAGAACTCAGCAGAAACATTGGGCCATGGGTTTAAGGTCCGGCTAGCAAGAGATGTCCACGGAGTTCATTTCCTCGCATTAAGGAGGATGACATATAGTCATCTCGGCTGGATCTTCATTTAACTTTAAAAACTAAACCTAATAATTTTCCTTCGAGTAAAAGCATTTATGGTTCCTTCGGTGAAAATCTATCACCTTGGTCATCCTACGTGATTCGTAAAGAGCGACAATGAATCTCGGTGGATCTAATAATAAGCATCCACTTTGAACCTAAGTGCCAAATGATCAGAGGATGCATCTCACAGTGAAAATATAACCCTTAACCTACCTCCAGTAAAAACGTGAAATGGCAACTAATGGATATCGATTATCTAAAGCTAAGAATACAAAACCCTAAAAGCTTGCCAGTATTGACGAAAGTACATCAGCTTTAAACCTAGAGTTAAAAATTTGGGAACCAAAATGTCAAAACCTGTGGTGAAAAAATAGAGACATCCGGCAGCCTCCGGATCCTACCCCGATGTATACGCTAAGGAGGAAGGGTTTTTAGTCGCTCGTCCTCGACTTGTCATCCTTGGAGGTGTTTGTGACGAAAAATGAGAGAAAGGAGAGAAGAGAAAATGAGGGCGAACGGGGGCTGTGTGCCTTCAGCCAAAACTTAGGTCAACGGTGTATTACGATGGCTTATACGGCCTTACAAACGGTGAAATACCAAAATAACCAGAGCTAGAATAATTACGGTGAGGGTAGTGAGAAAAACCAAGCGGGTCGTTTGGATCCGCGAAAACACGATGCGAGAATTTATTTATGCACGGTAATTTTTCTCTGCATAAGCAATTAGCTATGATAGCGAGACTAAGCTATAGAGAGGCCTACCATATAGCGGGAATTTCGCTATACTTTTAATTTTCGCTATATAACAAATTTATTTATATAGCGAAAATTCGTTATATAAGCGAGAACCCCCGACCCTTTGTACATCTGGTGATTCTTTATTCCCCCTTTGCTACACTCCATTTCTTCTAGCTTTGATATTCTTCATTCGGCTTGCTAAATTGATAGAAAACCCTTATGAAATTGATGGAAATCAACCCGACTTTGTTATGATTGGATTGACCGATAATTTGGCTTCGATTCCTCTGAAAACTATAAAAGCGGCCCGGAATCACGTCGAAGTCGCGATAGGGACAGAACATGTCAATTGATTAATTATAACAATTAGTACCGCAGCGCTCAAAACCTATTAAAAATAGGGTTCAAAATAGCACTTTTTGGCCACTAATCATTGGTCTCGCGGGAGACTTTGGAGTTTGGTTAGTATAGGCTAGTTCATTGTTGGTTAGAATAAATTGCATGTTTAGGGTAGTTTTAATGTAGTCCATATTTTCTTTTCGTTTGTGCTTGTGTCATGTGTCTTGAGTGAGTTTAACGCCATTGATTGCTAATAGAAGGTCATTTCGAACACAAATTCATGAAAAAGGTCAAGTGTTTAATGGAATGGGACCCTTAAGCTATTGAGTGATCTAGAATTATGTGCTTGCATGGTATGGGTGATTTAGCCTAGTTACCCTCTTTTTGTGTAAAGAAGCTATTTTTCAAGGAATCTATCACACACACACTTTTGATCTCCCTTGTATACCTTGATCCCGGTGCCCTTAACCAACTGGTGGGGAGTTGCCAATGGATCCCTGCTATAGGGACACTTGTCTAAAACTTCTGGGCACGGGTTTTTCTTTCATTTTTTTAGGTATTTTGGTATGAATAAAAAAGGTGTGTTATTATCATTTCTTAGTTAGCTTCTTCCAAATAGGTGAGTTGAACTTAAGTTTAGGTGTATGATGAGTCCAAAAACTCATTAGGTTTTTAATCCATTTTTCTGAGTTTATTATGAGATAAATGTTGATTTGTTGCGAGAAAAATTGGATGGTGACTCAAATTTTCATTTGCGAAAATACGCGAGATTCGAATCTTAGCAAAAATCGAAGAAATCGGCTGAATGGAATTGAGGCCTGGCGAAATTTTTAGTGACGAGTGCTCATTCAAGTCCACGACATCAATAAGTGGCTTTGAAGAATAAGCAAAACCTTGAACAAGTGAAGTCGTGACTTGAGGGAAGGAGGTTGCGACAAAGAAAATGTGTGAAACAAAGGAAATAATCAAGGAAGAAATTCATGCAAGCATCGGCTTTGATGTCGCGGCGCTGAAGGATATAAATGATGTCGCGACACCACTGTGAGGTCGTGAGGATCCGATCTATGAAACCCGAGAGATGTCTTTCTGTTGAAGGGATTCTGACTAGTTTTTAAATACAAGTACGCATTTCATGTCGCGACATCATAATGATGTCACGACATAAAAATAAGAGGAAGATTCAAAGTGGCAAAATAGAATTTGAAAGGAGGTGTAACTATGGCGAATAGAAGCGCACCCTGGCTGGGGATCGAAGTGATGCCATGACCGCGCACTCATTAAGGTCGCGACACGAAGAAAAGTGACGAGGAAAAATTGAGGTTAAGGACACCACCTTGATGTCGCGACTTGGAAATAAGGTGGGAAGAAGGAAGTTAGTTACAGCGTGGCGAGGTTGCGACTGAAGAAAGAAATGGGAAGTAAAGGGTCGCGGCGTCACCGTGAGATTCGACATAAATGAAAGATATGAAGCGAAGACCACCGACACAATTCGACCAAGAAATCAAAATCCATGACATGAGTCATCTTGCAAAACTGTGACAGTGGTGTAACCTAAAGCGATGTGTGACTTAGAAAGCTGGAAGAATAGGAAAACTGATGATCGTCGCGACGTTGGGCGAGGTCGCGGTATCGGCCTTGAAGGAAAAATGAAGCCGATTGGGGTGTGACCACTGGCGATGTCTCTACCCGGCTGATCCAAAGCAGTTGCAAGACAAACTGGTTGCAACTTAAAGGAAGAGGTCATGACTGATCACGAGCCATCAAGAGAAGTCCATTTCGCGACATCAACTTGAGGTCGCGACATAGGATGAGTAATTTGGGCTTTTTCTTTGCTTAGTTTCCACAGACATTTTTAGAGTTCGGCCCGAGATTCTTTTATAGTATAAAAGATATCTTTAGAATAGTAAGTAGTTTTCTCGTCTTCACTACCTAGAAAAGGGAGAAGAGAAGACTTCCGGTCTTATATTTTAGAGTAGATTTTTATTTTTATTTTTATTTTTATATTTTTACGGTTTTGAATCTGCGACGTGCGAGGCGAGTAGAAGACTGGATTTTTAGTTCTATTATTTTCTTAAGTATTCTGCACGAAAATTTGTAAATCTAGACAAATTTATGGAATTCATTTCTTCTCAGTTTTATTACTGCGATTCACGGTGGTTGTCATTGATCGGTGCTCCGTTTCTTAATTAGCGTGCGATGTCGAACCTGACTCTGTAGATTTGATTTACATTTAGTTCTGATCTTTCTGCATAGTATGGAGAATTTATTTGGGTTGATTTTTACTTAATCGGCCCGTCGTTTTGAATGGATAAGTTCCCGATATTAGTACTAATACCGGTTGAGAATGTCTGCTTTGATATCGGGATGCCATTTTTTTTTTTTTTTTTTTTTTTTACTGTTTTTTTTTTCCCACAGGCGACGAGGAAGACGGAATTCACGAGTTGAGCATTCTTTGCGGGTGTTTTCGACTACCATTGACTGTTGAGCTACGAGTTCATTTTGATAAATCCCCCATTCGCTCATAAATGAAGTTGGAGGGGTGTATTTAACAATATAAATGATTAGAGAGAGTTCCTTAATCCTAAGGTAAGTTCAATCCAGGTACTGGCTTAGATCTAATCAAGGGAGCGGGATAAACCCATAGATCACGAAGGTTGAGTTACGATTAAGTGGTAGAAACTTTGCGAAGAATGCAGATAAAGCAAAGTTACTAACATCCTTGAGATGGGTGTGAAGTATTGAGAGATAAAAAATCAGTTTTGCAAGAGAATTTGGAATCTGAATTAGGCTGGTTTGATCTTGTCTTCAAAGAGAAACAACGATAATAATCGGTGAATATGGAGAAATCGATTCAATAATTAGGAATCTTAAGACAAAATCGAATCCATACATAGAGCGAAGTGGATTTTAGTGTTTGGAATTAGTGTTCCATTGTATTTCATTGATGGTTTCGTTTCTCATGGGCGATTCAATCCATTCTTTTATGCTCATTTATTTTTAGTCATTTATTTTTTGGTAGTAGTTTGACGTTATTCAATAGTATATGATTTTAGTTTTCTTGTTTTAGATCAAATCTTCACTATGAATTTTGAGTCCAAATAGTATGGAATTTTAGTAGTTGGGGTAGTTGATCATGATTACACTATCAATCTTTATGGGAATGATACACGGACTTACATTGATTTTACTAGCAGTATGACTGTGGACTTGCGGTGTCATAGACTTGACCCTTATTTTTGTCATAGACATTAAGAGAACATTATTTTATCAATCAAACATCAGTGACATGGATACAAAGAGAAGTCTGAGCTCTTGTAGCTGTATATTTAATTTTTAGGGGTTTTAATTACATATAGAAAAGAGACAAACAAGTTTTTATGATGCTAGATTCTTAGGGATTGAAAATTAGTGAATCAATATTCTGACAAAGAAGAGAAATTCTAATTTGGACATTTTATAAATGAAAAAAGAACAAAATGGCTTTGAGTTGTGGCTACATCAACCATAATCTTCAACAAGCCATGTTGAAAATATTTGTTTAGTTTGACTAATCTGTGTCGAGTGTGTTTGATTTGGAAACAGCACAATGCATAGGAAGCGGATTCGACGCAGTTCCGGCGAGACGAGATTGAAGAGGGAACACTCAGAGCTTAGAAAGACAAAAGAAGCGAGAAAACGCAGCTATGGCAGGATGAGAGACATGACTAGACGGAGGAGCAGGACGTGACCCGAGGAAGCCTCCCATTACTAACACAATGGAGGGGATTTACGGAGGCTATTATTCAGTATTACTGCTTGATCGACCCGACCTCTTTGTGGATGCAAATAATTTCGAACTAAATCGACCTTGATTCTGATAGTTCAACAACATCGAGTTTACGGTCATCCTTTGAAGACCAAGCTTGAGCACACAGGAAGATTTCTCGGGATGGCGAATCTGATGAAGGCTAAATGGTGTGAGACCATAGGTGATTAGAAGTTGCATCTCTTCCCATTTTCTTTGAGAGATATATGGCCACATGGTATGAATCATTTACCATATGGTTCGGTTTATACTTGGGAAAGTTGGTAGAAACCTACTTGGGAAGATTCTTTCCCCGATCTCACTTGAAGAGAGATAATGAGTATTCCCTGACAAAGGGAAGATGAGAGCCTATATGTAGCTTAGGAAAGATTGAAGGTTCTTTGAGGTGCCGTGCATGGAATGGTGAAGACCAGATGGACATAGTGTATCATGCTTCGTAATTACATCTAAGGAGTATTACTCCCGATGCTTCATCTTTGTGGAGCGATGACATAAAGTCTTTGAAGCGAGAATACGATAAGACTTGGCAAAATGCAATATGAAAGCTCCATCCCCGGGTTTTCAAGGGGAAACGGCGGAGGAAAGGGGTCATGGAGCGGGCGAGATGACGGCCATGGAGGCAAAGTTGGATGCCATAATGCATAGGATGGACAGCGAGAGAAAGATGCTGCTGCTCATGAAATAGGAAGCGTGGAAAGAGCTTATGAAGAAGTGTTGATGTGCCAGCAGAGAAGAAGATTCTTGGTCGTGAGGGGTTAAGTGCATTAGGCGAGCGAAGTTATCATTTCAAGCCAAATCTAACACGCTTACTACAATCGGCCTTTGAGGAACCATGAGAATTTCTCATATGGTGGAGGCATTACAGGCTAGGCATGGGCGGAGATGCCTCGACGAGGATATCGCGTACCGGGGTTCAGTGGCCCGGCGTAGAGTGAAACGAGAAATGAATACTCGGGGTCAAAAGGAGGACTTAACCATTTGAAGAACAAAGTGATGGGTTCATGGGAGACCAATAAGAGGCTATTACAATTCCATGAGCAGTATCGACTTGGGAAGCTTTCCGTCTGATACTCAGATGTTTCGGAGAGATATAGTGCCTCATTGAAAATTTGGAGACACAAGTAAGACAAGCGGCCCTGAATATGCCAAATCCCAGAGCAGGGTACATTCCTGCAGTGACCTCAGAAGAGCAAAGGCATAGCGGTGTTAAAAAAATTGGGAAGGTTGAAGAAACGACAGCAAAGGACGAGAGGAAAGAAGGGCTAAAATGAGAAAAAGAAGAGGCGAAAAGGAAGGAGAAGAACCATGAATTGAGCAATCAAAGGAAGTAATGACCAAAAGAAGGAAGAATTACCGACCTATACCTTGATTACCATTTCCACAGAGACTTGAAATTGAAAGAAACAGTTTTCTAAATTCTTGGATATTTTTCAGAAAATAGAAATAAATATCCCATTCTACGAGGTAATCATCCAATATCTTTGCAAAATTTACGAAGGAGATCTTTGATTGCGTGCCACGAGTACCCAGGGTGATTCGGAATCAAAAGCAATATTTGTATCCTTGATTCCTCCCTCTTGGCGTGGTCATTTCTACTTGTCAAGCGGTCTAGAATTCGTACTGAGGGGATGGGTTTCATCTCTGAATGATTCGCATCAGTGTTCCCAAAAATGATGAGGCTTTCTGTTTGGATTTAAAGTTTGGTTCAAAACGGTGGGAGTTGTTGTCTCTTGACTAAGCGCCAATAGCTTAAAATTAAATTGCAATGGTAACGAAGGTTTAGGAGTCACTAGCTTGACAACATCAGAGACAATGAGTATCTCGAGTTATTTCCTGCGCATTATGGCAAGTGACATATATTCAAGCCAAAGCAGGATCTTTTTTAGCAAAACTAACCTAGAACCCTCCTATTTGTTCGACGCCGTGTCTGGCATTGAAATTAAATTCGATTTAAAAGCGCAGCACTCGACCTGGAAACCGTGGCTCGTGATGGCATCTAAGGATATCATTGCATCTGGCGTTAAGCGTGCGGTTGATACAAGCATGACAAAGTATTGACGAAGGAATGACATTAAATAACATTAAGCCTAGTTTGGAAAATTTGGGAACCACTCATCTCACCCATAATAAATGATGATGCTAAAAATAAGCTATATCTCCTCTTTGAGCATAGCTTGTCAAAACAAATCACCAGTTATCATCTCAAGGGTGCATCTAAAGTATGAGAAAAGGAGAGAGAAGAAAAGCAGTGGAACCACAAATGGTGAGGAAACTTTGCAAATGAAAAGTTGTAGGGTTACAAGTTTGTGGGGGTTTATATAGTCTGACCAAAGTGTGAAACTACTAAAATACCTAAAATATGAAATTACATAAGGGCGAAATGGTAATACATCAAAGCGAGGTCATTTGGCGTAAGAATTCCCGAAAACACGGGGCGGCAATTTTCGCTATGCGAAGTTTCGCTAGCATAAGCGAAAATTCCCTTCTTTAGCGAAATTTGCTAGCCTAGCGAATTTAAGCTGGCTAGCCAAATTCTAGAGATAGCGAGTGAAATTTCGCTATCCTTGATAATTTCGTAGCTAGGCGAAATTTTGCTAGCCTAGCGAAATTAAGAGAATTTTTATTAGGCACGGTAAATTTACGCAAACAGCGAAATTTATTCTTTTAGAAAATTCTGTTCCCTTCAAGTGCAATTTAAGCTATGATCTGAATTTTCGCAATCCTAGCGAAATTTTACTGTCTGTGAAAATTCACACTTTGCGCATCCATTTGCCTCTGCATCTGGCTACATCCTCATTTCTTCAAAATCCACTTCATATTCCTATTCATTTTTTATGGTTGAAAACATTGTAAATCCTCGCATTGACACACAACTGTCATCAAACTTAAACATAATGGTGAAGTGCGCAAAGACCAGCCGTCACCAAAAACAAACTCAAAGAAATGGCATCAATGGTACTAAGAAATTATTTGAACACATCAATTAGCTTGAATTGATATGATTAGTACGCAAAAAGCACTCAAAACCTATCTTGAATAGGGTTGAAATAACACTTTTGAGCCCTTGTCCACCCCCTGACCCCACTGCGTTGCTAGTCCCTTAGCAATGCTAAAACATAATGGGATGCATGCCGTGATTTCACAAAAAGTGTATATGGTTCAAAAAGTGTATGTATAGATAAGCATTACCTTTAAAATGAACAATTTACACCTTGTTAGAAAGCGAGCAGCAGAGGAGCAAAACCCGTATAAGAAGCAGAGTTTTGGGTCGACATCGGATCCCGAGAAAATCAACACAATTTCCACCAAATCTAATGGTTCCTAATGTAGCAGATTAGGTAATAAATTGCAAACTATTCCACCACATTCTAGCTCTGACTATGGCCTTAAAGCGATATTGACAACCTAAAATAAGATTAGCTACCTCTTCTTTCTTTGTTGACTACATTGTAGGGTGCGATGCTTAAAAACTCGACTTCACCAAGTCAGGTGAAGGTCAGATGACTCCCAGCCAATTAAAGGTTTAGAGACATCGAGCGAAGGATCACTTGACCCGCAAACTCTGCGAACTTCACCCCAGGACTCGGAATGACTTAGAATTAAGCACCTGTGCAGCTAGCTCCACCTATCTACGTGTAGCGAACCTTAAGTCGATGACTCCCGACCAATTAAGGTTTTAGGGCATCGGGCTTTGAGCTTCGCCATATACCCGCAGACAGTGTTAGGTTTCAAATGGCGATCACGACTTTTATTTTTCTTTTCTTCTTTTCTTTTTACTTTTTCTTTTCCCTCTTTTTTTTTTTTTTTGGAAGAATACATTGGTCTTCATATATGGGTAACCTGAGCCTGTACGGTTATCCAACGGTCTAGGTCGACTTTTCAAAGTGAAAGGAGGTATATAATTCCTGACCTATTGGTGCAATACAGTTGTGCGTGTGTGAATTAGCTCGAGAATGTTCAAGTTGGCTATTTAAAACTTCAATTGACAGCTGAATCATACATGGAATTGTTCTAGCATTAAGGTAATATACGGGGTTTCAATTTTTCCAATTAAGAGGCAATTCAATTGTTCAATTAAGGCAATTCGATTGTCGATTGAAGCAAAAATGGATACACATAGTGGAGAGCCTGAAAAGTGATTTTCAAAAGTGTAGTAGTATAAATAACAACGCAAAACATTTGATATAACCAAAATGGCTATTACATCCTTAATATAGCTAAACATACAAAAGTATCACGCCTACTATTGGCTAATACATAAATCCTAAACAAAATTAGTAGGCAGTTGATAAAGCTGAAAACTATACAAAAAACATAATAGAAGACACTTCTAACTCTAACTTTTCCTCCCATTCAAAGTGTATACATGTCATAGGGATAGGAAAGCTAGAGACAGGAGTGTGACCACCTGGATCATGGTGATGGTGGATGCGCCATTTCTTTGCCCTACTAACTTCTTTATGTGTCTAAGAATTTCTTCTTCTTTGTGGGCTCGTCTCGATGGCGGGAACATCTTTGGAGGCAGGCTCATGATCTATTTGGAGCATGGTATGACTGCTTTGCTCAAAGTGGTCCTCGGCTCGAGTCGATCTCCCGGTCCATCGATGCACGTGTCAAAGCCAACGAGCATCTGGCCATCCGCCCCTTTTCTTTAGCTCACAGATGCGACATGAACGTACTCGGAGAGTCTTTGTGCTGTATATGATGGCGGGAGTGTCGGCGGGGCGTGGTGACGAGGTGGAGGGAATGGAGGAGATATATCTTCTTGGCTGGACTCCTCTCCATCTCGACCTCAGGAGCATGAACATCTCTCCTCTGCCTCCTGCGTCAGAGTACCTCCTCCACAGTCCTCTTCTTTGGAGGAGAAAATCGGCGTCACCATAGCTCGCTCCATGAGCCAGACCAGGAGCATCTAATCCTCCCCTCTATCAGGGGCTCCTCTGGAAAGCCAGAGTGCTCCAGGACACAGCCTGAAATTGACATCAATAGTATACTCTTGCTTTCGAGCCGGGCCCTTGCGGTGGACCTTATCTTGAAATGTGAAGGTCATCGCATTTCGAGAGGGCGGAGCAGTCCCTCGGGATCCCGGTCTGAGCCTCGAAGATGGCCCCCTATCTTTGAGCATTAGTCTTCTGTGAGAAGAGGCTGGTCGGGCGGATGATCAATAAGAAACATCACGAGGCGGGAGGCGCCTCGAATAGTCTGGTCCCGGTTGTAGTGTCGTGCGAGAATGCGGACCGTCTACTCTTTAGTCGGCTAAGGCGATCTCGATAAACTCTAAATTGCTGCTTGCTGCGGAGCGTCTTTCTTCAGATGTCTGGCACACTCACGAGAACTCGTGGCGATCGTCGATCTTGAATCGGAGCTCCAGTAGTTCGGCGCTCCGGAGAGGTCATCGAATCGAAGGCGAAGCTACCACGGGGATGAAGTAGGCTGTCGCGACGTCGTAAGCAGCGAAGAGTAATGCTGTCCAATCGCATGGAATCCACTGAGCAGGGATCGTGATCGGCGCCAGACGTAATAAGACTCTCCGTGGAAGTCTCTGGCGTGGAGTCAGGCGTTCCTCGAGGAATCGGGGTCCCAGTGTGAACGATCGCCTGTCCTCTAGGCGAGCGATAGCGGCGATGAGGTCTCCTCTAGCTGCCGTGAAAGTGTCGGCTCGGGCTGAATGATGAGGACTCCTGGTTCGTGTGCGGGCCCTCTTGGGAGAATGGGTCCTCTGGATTGTCTCGGGGGTGGGTGAAGGGGCCTAGGGTCCCATCCGGGTCTGGTACCTCCTGAATCCCTAGGGCTCCTCGGGGCCCCCGGCTCTGGGAGCGGCTGCAGGCCCCGGAGGCCCAGGCTGGGAGCTGCTCCTCGCCTTGAGTCTTGGGCGACCCCGAGGCTGGCGGGACCCACCTCGAGTGCGGACCATGGCTGTAATTAGAGGCTGGGGCGAGGCGATTGCCGCGAAGCGAGGCTAGACCAGGGCTCGTAAACCACGGCGGCCTGTTGGGTGGGGCACGGGCGTGTGGGAGCGGAGCCGAACCCGGGGCATGGTCGGCCCAGCGCCGCAGCGAGGACGGGGCCGCGGCGTGAGTGCTCTGAAGCCGGCTGGGGCAGCCAAGGGGCTGATCATGATAAGGGTGGTTGCATTTGGAGCGAGCGAGGAACATGCGCGTGCGTACACTTGTGGCGTGGAAATTGGTGATATTGTTAGCTCGAGTATGGCCAGGCGATGTGGCGCCGGTGGCTGAGGCCTGGCGGGTGAGAGCTCTTAGGGGTGGCTGATGGGATACGAACAAAAATGAGGGCCCCCCCACTGTTTAAATAAAGCTCGGAAGGGGTGCCCAGGGTCACTAGGCAATTTCTCTGTGTGAAATCACTTTCTTTACCTGGGAAAATTAATTTTCATTATTTAAACGTATGTATAATAATAAATGAAATTATTATTTTTAAAATACATCTATAAAATTTAAAATTAAATAATATTAAGATAAATTACTTAAGGAAAAGTTACTAAAGTAAATCATTGTTGAAATTCTCTAACTCACAAATAAAAAAGCAAAACACAAGCTGCGATTTGGTTTCATTTGACCGCAAATCAGCTCAATTTTACCAACTCCGCTTCGCGGAAATTCGAGGAGGAGCTCCTTAACCCCTACGATTAGTGCAGCCTCTTGCATTGCTACTTGATTTCCCATTGATGATTTTCTTCTGACTTGGTGTTTTTGAATTGAGCAATTGCTCTGCAGTGACTACTGATGGCAACTCCCAAACAACTGCTTCACCTTGGTTGGCTATTTCCTACAATTCATGGACATTTGGCTTCCTTGAACTCTGATCAACTGAGCAAACTTCATTTTCCTTCCATTTCACCTTCCATGATTTGCTTGACTCGAATGAAAATATTCGCTCTGATGTCATATTGCAAATGTGATGCATGACTCATTCGACAATTGATGGTGCATTGCGATGGCAAATGGTCTTCGAAGGATAATTGGCACATGATTGGGCAGTTTGCTAATATTCGGTATCAAGTACTACAGAGTCTGAATTGTTAGAATTTGTCTACCTTCCTGACACATCCTCAACTATTCCCTTAGGAATCTTCACTTGAAATCGATCGACTGATGATAGAGTGTTGGTAGGTTTAAGTTCTCCCGAGCCTACTTGCTTATACTGCTTGGGTGGCGTTAGGTTCTGCCAGCCTAAATCTATGATGCTTTGTCTATCTCAAGTTCCACGATGTTGGCGATATTGGGACCACAGATCCTTATGTTATTTGGGTTGCTTGCTGCGGATTGTAGCGCGACTGCTGATTAAAATGCCTTCTTCTCGATACTGACCCCTCTTTGATTGTACAAAATCCTTGAAAACTTTGCATAGGCGGAGCTTTGTTTGATGATGTCGATAGAGGTATGTTGACCTTCACCTTAGGACTTCGGGATGCACACTGTTGGGATGCCTTCTTCTTGCTTCTTAGTGCCTGGGGAAATGGAGGTGGGATGCAGTGTTTCATTGTGTCCTCACTGATGATTACCCTCTCAGGTTCAACTTCCTTTTCCTTGCATGTTTCTTCCAACGACCTTAGGCGTGGTTGCTCATTTCCCTTCCCTTTCCTCGGGGTGATTATATCCTTTACCTCGTCCATTCTGAATTCTTTGGATAGACACACCTCATGGACTCCTTTTGGTTGGCAATGTTTGGGAAGGAACCTTCCTCTCTCACCTCGATGGGTGTTGATCTTGGTGGTTGGATCTTTGCGGGTTCGATTTTTAAGTTGGGTGCTCTCGAGCCGTCTATTCTCTTGTTCGGTGTGCCTTTCTACGAGTGTCGATCCTTTGTGCCAATTGTACATTGATCCTTTGCTCCTCCACAGTACCCACCACCTGCTCAAATTCAAGATGGCTTGTTCCCACGGGAGAGATGATGCGTGGTGGTTGTGGTTGAGATGAGGGCAATTGGTTTGGCACACAGGGGCACATGGGGCGGGGAGGTGGGTTTCGGGAGAGGTTAGGGTGATTCCTCGATTAGGTGTAGGTATTACCATATGGGCGTGGGGTTGTAGTGGCCATATTGACTATCGGCATTTGCATATTCTAACATCAAATCCTTCACTGAAGGGGCCATTGGATAATGTTAACTAGGTGGCGGTCGTTGAAATTAATTCGTGGATTGGCACAATGCGGGATTTTCGAGTCAACGCACATATCATGGAGTCGTTTACACCTTCTAGCTCCTCACCTTCTAGTTAGGGTTGATATTCTTGCTTTCATTTCCATGTCTTCGAAGGGTGTAATTCCCCTCCCAGGGTTGGTGGGAGCCTCATTTTCTCCATTTCTCTCGGGGTTTGGTTCATCGAAGCGCCACAAGTTGACATAATTCAAAGTCACAGCTTCCTTGGGATGCTGGAAAGTCTCCTCCACATAGTTTCCCAGAGCGCTTCATGGGCGGAGACATACCACCATAGAAGTGGTTCTGAAGCATCGAGTGTCGAAACCATGAAGTGTGAATGACCTTAATGGTCTCCTTGAATCTCTCCCGACATTGGTAGAACCTCTCATTATGAGAAGCGACAAATGTGTAGATTTGTCTCTTCAAGTGTTGATTCTTGTGGGCCTTGAAATTTCTTTAAAATTACGCTGCTATTTCAGCCCGACCGATGGTTAAGGTCTCAGAGTGAGTTAAAGCCAAATCTTGTACCCCGTCGCCGAGGTCGATAGGAAATTCCTTTAACTAGCAAATCCATATCAGGTGTACCTTCCTTAAAGTTGAATGCATACTTCCTCAAAATCCCTTATATGAGTGTATGGGTTTTCATTTTCCATACCTTGAAATGTGGGAGTAAGGCACGAATAGGGTCTCTTTGCCACATCTTGGCCAAAGTATGTACGGGAGGCTTGGCTAACTCTAGGAGGTGTATGTGATCCTCATTGATCTACTATACTACCTGGATTCAACTGAATTTTTCTAACTGACTCTTGTTCTTCGAATGAGAGATCCATTTGATCACTTGTACTTACTTCAAAACCTTGCTTTCAGTGGTGTGCGATTACTGTGCAAATCTACAGTGTCATATCAGGTGGTGCTGCTTTGTTACCTGAAATTAGACACAACAAAGAACCACGAGCAAAATTGCCCAAGGAGTTGAGTGTTGGCTAAAATCAAAAATCAAGCGAAAGAAACAAAAAGCGGTCACGATGCTTTGCTTAGTGGTGAAAACACAACGAGTTATTGCAAATCTATTCAAGGGTGCAAAGATCACCTACACTTGTAATGTGGATTCTGAGTACACATCGACTAAATCGCCCGTGGTTTGGCCATCCCAGGGCAGCGACGCCATTTGGATTCGTGCCCGCGGTAAGGTGGTCGGAATCAATAATATTTGTTATCCCCTTAGTTCTCCCTCTGTAGTAGTGAAGCTCTGCGGCATAGCGAATCTAGGGTCGAACACGGGGGATGGGTTTCATCCGAATGATTCGCGTGGTGTTAAATGGTGAGGCTTTACGTTTGGATTTACGGATTTGGTTGAAAACGGTGGGAGTTATTTTGTCTTGACTAAGCGCAGCCAACAAGAGTGGGGTGTGCAATGGTAACCTTGAAGGTTTTGGAGTCCCATAACTTGACAACATAGGGCTAATGAAGTCTCCTCGGGTTATTTCCTCGCATTATGGCAAGTGACCTTGGTGAAAACCAAAAGCAGGATCTTTGTTTAACTATAAAACCTAACCTAGAACCACTCACATTTGGTCAACACACAAGTATTATGCATTCAAAATTATTCGATTTTAAAACCTAGCCTTTCTGACCTCATTTCAATGGCTCGTAAATGGCATCAAGGCAGCTCTAGTTGCTAAGAAAGGTCTTCCCAGCAACAAAGGAATTTGGGTATCTTCTTCCATCTGCATGATAACAAAATCCCTTTGGAAGTCAATTCTCAACCTTGACAAGTACGTAGCAGAATGCCTGCAGTTGTGCCATTGATCTATCGACCATGCAATGTAGTGCTTGTTGGGAGTAGTTCCACAAACTAAGTCTCTTGCGCTGGCGATAGAGGCATCGAATTTATACTTGCGCGGAATCTATAAAAACTTTCTTGAATTCATATTTCCACTATGGAGCGAGGAATGAGTGAAAGCTGCCGAAGTCCCTTCATCTTTCTTTGGGAGCTTTTCTTTGGATATGTGCTATGATGTGATCAAATTACTATTCCTCCTTAGGCTATCTTCCTTTTCTTACTCAGTGCTCGATTAGTGCCCAGTGCTATTTTGAACCTTTATTCGAATGGGTTTGAGTGCTTTGCGTACTAATCATATCAATTAAACCAATTAGTGTGTTGGTCCGTTAATTACTACGATGCCATTTTGAGTTTGTTTTGGTGATTTTGTAGGTCTGCGTACCTGGTATTATGTTCAAGTTTGATGACAAGTTGTGTCTTTTGAATGCGAGAGGGTTGCAATGTTTTCAACCATAAAATGAAGAAGATGATGGAGTACTGAAGAGGGATGATGCGTGGGATGCGAGTAGCAAAAGTGGATGCGGGCTTGAGAATTTTCGTATGATTGCGAAAATTTCGTAGAGATTATAAATTTAGCTAGGATTACGAAAATTTAATGGGATTAACGAAAATTTAGCAATCATGTGAAAATTCATAATCCTAATCGAGCCTAATAGGCTAGCGAAATTTAAGCTAGCTAATGAATTATATACCATGAAAATTCGATTTAAATATCTCACTACAAATTTCATTGGGCCTATGAGGAATTTGTTAAATAGCGAAATTCCTTTGTTGATAAGCGAAATTTCTCAGTTAGCTATCTCGTAAAATTTTGCTGGGCTAAGCAATTTCGCTAAGGCTAGCAATCCACATAAAGCGAAATTCTTTGCCACATGTTTTTAGGAATTCTTGATTAGCAAACGACCCCGTTTTGATGTATTACCATTTTGAATAGTGAACTTGACTGCCACTTGCAGTGCAGTTATCCAGAGAAGTCTTCCAGCAAAAATGAAGGACCCAGGCAGCTTTACCATTCCATGCTCCATAGGGAAATATGAATTCAAGAAGGCCTTATCTGCATTCTGGTGCGGTATCCAACTTGATTCCCTTATGATAGTCGCGGAGAGATTGAGTGCAGGAAACTCATCCCAACAACGATCACTTCTGGATGTTGATAGATCCATGGCACGACCGGAAGGTGTTCTGAAAGATGTGCTTGTTAAGGTGATTATCTTTCTGTTGGCTTTGTGATGTGAAAATGGAAGAGGATACCCCGAGTTCCTATATTGCTAGGCCCTTTTAGCAGCTGAAATTTGGACACATGGCATGATACCATTTGATGAAAATCCCAGGTGGGGATAAGTGGATAAAGAAAATCTGTAGGCATGGTAAAAAAAAGTTGACATGTGGCGAAAAGTGATTCTCTTTTGCCCACATGTGTTGACCAGTTTGGGAGGAGATAATAAGCTAGTGAAAGGAGAGAGAAAATAGAGGGTTTTTAGAGAGAGAGTGTCTAACTTCTCTCTAGATTTCCAGGCGATTAGACCATTGAATCTCGGTGAGCCAAGAGACAAAGTTGCTCCCCACAGCGAGGCTACTGTGAATCTGGTTTGTGGAGTTTGACAAGCCTTATGGGAGGTAGGGGTATTCTCTACTTGGTTTATTTTGGTTTTTAGAGCCATTTAAAATGGTTTAGATGGTGTAGTAGTGAGTGTTGGTTTGGTCAGATCCAGCACCAGAATTTGAATGCTCGAAAATTATGAGACCCGTTTTATGCAGGTCAAGATTTGCTCCAGATGAAAATGGTCCTTGTGTCTTAATTTGTGTGTTATTTCTTGATATTTGAATAACATGCAAATTTTGTAGATATAACCATCAATGATGTTATGTTTGCATGTAGTTTATAAATATTCATGTGATATAAATAAATACATTGGCATCATGCATTTGTTTATTGTATATGAGCCTATTTTGTAGTATTGTGCCTTGAGATGTACCCATGTTGTTGTGTATTAAATTTTATTAATATCTTCTGCATGCTTGATATATATTAACATGTATTTATAAAATGGCATATTGCATTTCATATGGGGCACCCTAGAATAGTAGGTGTGAGTGCATGACAAACAAATCGGAGGTTGCCCAAACGATGAATTCTTTTAAAATGTGTAGTAGAAATTTATCGGAGAAAGTTGTCGAAGAATTGTGTTGAAATCGTCCAACAATTCACGTCGGAGAAGCCCATGAATTGTTTGGAGAGTTACTTGACAAATTCACCTAGAAGGATTGTCGCGTATTTATATCGGAGGGTTGCCCTGATTAAAATAAATATTTTTGTTGAAGAGCGATTTTCTTTATGTATAAGCATGTGAGGAGTCGGTGAGGACTCCAGGACGTAAGGATTAGGCGTAGATATTCAAAGTAGGATCATGCATTGCTTGAATGTTTGGTTTTCATTACATGTACTTGGGTGGGAAGTAACCCGGTAGCGGGGAAATTCAGCTATGAACATTCTTTCTCGCCTGTCGAGGAAAATTGGCTTAGGTGGGGTGTTCGGAAGGCGGCTCATTGGAGTTGCTTTTGAGAAGAAAGCCGACATATTGGCTTTGATTAAATTTTTGTAAAGCGTGTATGAAATGGTAATTGAAACATGTTTGTATTAAGAGTGATGTAACAACTCTTGAAACTATTGTAATATAGTTGGATATATTTTGGTGAGTATGTTGTGTAGGCTAATGTGGCCATTTTTACTCATGTATGGGTCTCATGATATGAGACACACAGGTTTTCCGTAGGTTGACGGTGGTCAACGGGACCCTCGGGAAATGGGGTCTGAGTGCCTGACATTATGATCTTCTCCATACACATCAAATAATTTATGATTGCCATTGCTATTTGGCATGGAACAGTCTCATGTTTTTGAGAGTCCATCAATATTCTAGTCATAGATGAAGTCATTGCTATACATATTTCTTTGGGGATTTCTTTCTTCAAATTGTAAATATGGAGGAGTAGGTTTTTGATAAAAAAAATTTTGTCCTTTGATGCCATGTTTTTATCCTATTTATTTGATCATTTTCGTGTTCTAAATTATTTGTTTGTGATTCTTCTCAGGTTTGTTTGAACCGCAAGAAGTTTAATTGACCTTTTTGATGTTGAAGGATCTTTTATTAGAGAAGGTTCATTATATTCATACCTTAATTTTTTGGAGTCAAATTTTATTAAATCATTATTTCTATTTCTAATTTTAAGGTTTGTTATAATTTGGATTTTAAATAAAGTTTTCTTTTCTTTCTTTTTGGTTTAGGAGTATTCTTCTCAATTCTATCTAGTGGAGGAGGAGATTGTTCTAAAATTTGGTTGTAGTATTTTATTGTTGTAGTCCTTTATTATCTTTTAATCTTCGGATTCTAGTTTCATCTTCCTTAGGGTTTAGTGTTTGAAGAGTGGTATAGCTTCAAGCCCTTATTATTTTTTTCTTCCAAAGGTGTGGATACGCACCTTTTGAAGTAGTATTCCAATCATACTAGTTTATATTCATTTGGCCAAAAGGATATGGTCTGTGTTGTAGCATATATATAAAAAAAGATTAACATTAGAATATTTATTTCCGCCAGTTTCCATTGTTTGAAATACCATTGGTTTTAAAATTTTCTTTTTGTTCTTTAGTTAATGTTGAGAAAAACCACTTGCTTTTCTCAGCATGTTTCAAAGATTTTGCTTCATTCCTCAGATATTCTTTATCTATCTCAAACTGGAGTTGTCATCATCATGAGAGTGACGAGCTCATCATTTGGTGACATCATTTGCGAATAGGTTGGGACTATGCGGAAATTTTGCATATTTGTTCGGTTCTTGTATATTTCAAATGCAGGGTGCTTGATCGATAATCTACTTCTTCAAAATTAAGTTTGGATGAACATTTGATCTTCTGGAAGGAGTTCGAATTTCTAAAAAGGAATTCGAAGAGCTTGCAGAATATGATCTTCTAGGATGTTCTTTTCTAGATCAAGAAATTCTATAAGAATATTTCTAGATCTAGGGTCCATGTCATAGTTTTGGGTTTGGATATTTAGAGTTAAAGCTTTATGAATGCTCTGGTCATTCATAAATTGGCACTCTAGTTTTGGATAATAAATAATATATAGTCCCGAATGATGTATTTGCTTGCATTAATCCCAATAGGGAATCTTGAATTGGTTATGTGCTTGCATCTCTAAGACATATACATAGTTTGTCTAATCTGTCACAGTTAGGGGTTTAGTTGCTACTTGAATAGCTCTATGTGAAAGAATTTTAAATTTTTCTCTTTATGCTTGATTCTAAATCTCTTGGATCTAGAAGTTCAGCCAGTTCTTTAAATATCAAAATCCTATTAGTGGTATTCTCGGAGATTTAATCCTATAATCTCTTTTGAAAATTCAAAATTCCTACTTTGGCATAGTTCTTTGATGTTTGTTTTGGCATTTCGAGTTTTGATGTCTTTGTTCCCCGTCTTCTATGAAACAGACAATTTATTTTTCATATTTTAAGTAATTTCTGAATTTGTCTAGTTTGTTTCATCAATCCTAGATGAACTGTGCTAGCTGTTCACAAATTTTTTTGATAAAATTTGCCATTGCTACTCTTACTATAGTGATTAGAATTCTAACACTTAATGGGACCACCATTGGGACCATCTACCCATCAACAAGGAAATTACGGCTGACCAACGGACTCAAGGGCTGACCAACACTAACTATGGGAATCATAATTAAAAAAATTGAGTTTCATAGCATATTTCGTAAATTTGCGAAAACACGTGATGCCAATTCTGAAGTGCTTTCATGAGAATCCAGAGAACAAATAGATGCAGTAGGTGCGTTACACAGGAGGTTATTCACTACGAAATGCGGATTATGGCAAAAGGTTCTTGGTTTCGACTGATATACTGCGAAGATCTTAAAACATTCATATTGAGCAATGACCGTGTGTGAAGATAAATGAAAAGGGTACATTTGAAAATTGATCTACAACTTTGAAGAAGATATAGGAATGTTTTATGCAGTCACTTTGAAGCGGAATCTGAATGTGTAACAAAATTCTCTTAGATATTCTCTGCCAACCTTTGTTAGATAGGAGACATCCTCCTTATATAGGAAATAGCAGTAACCAACGGACTCGAGAGTATTGACCTGCTTGTTTTATCAATTCGGTATCTTCTGGTAATTCATTTGATAAATAATATTGGTAATATTAAAATGACCCAGAAATTCTCATAAAAATTCATGTAAGAATGTTCATGGTTGGTGCATTAACATATAATATATGAAAGAGATTTTGGATTAAAAAAAAAATTCAAATCCTATAAAAAATCAAAGCTTGTACGCCCATTGTAGAGTTAATACATTTTACTTATACAGTAAGTGTAAACACCTTGTACATATAACAAACCTTTGTTTTTTTCATTATTAAAAAGTAATACATGCATGCTTTCATTTTATTGGTGAAGGAAATAAGGAAAAAACAACATCAACCATATTTTTCATATTATTTTTAATTGTAAAAGGTTATGACATAAATGTGGAATAGGTTATTAATTATGTTTGAGTTAATTATGACATCGACCAACTTGCACAAAGAATATCCTAAGTTGGTGTATTAGTATAGGACTTAGGAAAGGTATTTTGGATAAATAAAAATAAATAAATCATATGAGAAATGCAAGCTCTTACACCCCTTGTACAATTAATATATTTGTCTTGTACAATTAGTGTAATCACTTTATACAATACAATCAACTCTCATTTTTCCTTATTAAAGAGTAGTACATGCATGTTGCCATTGTTTTGGTAAATGAAATAAGGAAAAAATGACATCAACTATGTTTCCCATATTTTTTAATTGTGAAGTTTATGAATAAATATGTACTAGGTTATTCATTATATTTAAGTTAAGTATGACATCCATCAATGTGTATAAAGAATGTTATAGGTTGGTGCATTAGCATACGATCTACGAAACATATTTTAGATAAAAAAAAATATTCAAATCTTATAAGAAATACAAACTTCTACATTCTTTATACAATTCGAGATTGGTACAAAACATCGTACCAAAACGATACAAAACCATAAAAGGATGACGAAATCACAAAAAATAAAATAAAATCTAGATTTATATGAAAAAAACCACTTTATTAAGAAATAGATTATAAAAAATATGTAAATGTATGATTTCGTGCCGAAAATAGAAAAAAATAACCCATCATTGCTTAAGAAAGATGACTCTCTAAAAGAGAAAGTTGAGGGAAACTATTTTTACTTTGATTTTAGGGAAGAATTTTTCATATAATTATTTGTCCTGTGCTACAATTATTTTTTCCACGTGACCATGTCAACTAGTCCAACCTCATCTAGAGTTCTTTTCCGTCAATAGTACGATATGGAAATTGACTTTCAGCTCTAGCTTCGGTGTGTTTGGCCTTTTAATGAGTTCTTGTTTCTTAAAACAATCATTAGGAGCAGTTTTTACAAATACAGAGATCATAATCGAGTGTTCTCAAAAAATTGTTCTTATAATTTTATTTATTTTAACTCATCAGTATAAAAGTTAAATAATTTAAGAATATATAAAATTTCAGTATTTTTATTTATATATTTTTTTAGATTTTTCATCGCTCAATCATACATAAAAAAAATAATTTTCCTTAGGATTTTCTCTCGGTATATAAGACCAAACTGCATAATTTTTAATTTTGTTGGTCTCATTCCACTCGATTTTAAACCTCTTCAGCTGCTTTCATATGTCTTTTCATTAATTTTATGGTGAGCTTTTTTGCATTTCATATGAACAGATGATGTTCGGATTCACTCCTTGAAGCATTAAAAAACATATGATTTATTTGCTATTTAGTTTCAAATGTCAAACACTAGCTTTCAACTGTAGCCTTTAATTTGTTCCTGGCCATTAATTTTGTATGATTGAATAAGTTGTAGCCTTTTAGCATGTTCAAATTGCTAGGTTGATTGTCCACTAGTATTTTCGTTTTATTTGGTTTTGAACCTTTGCAGGCTGCTTCAAGCTTTTATTTATAAGTCTTTTAATTAATTTTATGGTGAGCTTTTTTTTTTTGCATTTTGACATGAATAAATAAGTACATTTGTTGTCTAAGGAGGTAGGACTTGCTCCTTAAACATTTATAATAGACATTCACGATTTAGTTTCGAATGTCAAACACTAGCCTCTGATTTGTTCTTGGTCATTAATTTTTTATGATTCAATACATTGTAGCCTTCTAGCATGTTTCAAATCGCTAGGTTGATTGTCCTTGTACTTCCCTTCCATCCCACCAGGGGAAGATCCAATATAAGTTTAGTGGGCATATCCTCCAATTCAATTTTGTTTTTGAAATTTTTTTCTCTTTCGGGACACAAACCTGAAAGCAAGGTTCTACCCCCATTGAAAATCCATTAACACTTAAATATTGGGCTACATATCTCATTTATTAATCCTTGTCAAGCTTAAGTAACTTAAACATGTTCTTCTTGAAACCAAATCCTGGCTTCGCTCCTACATCCCACAATATCTAAATTGTTGAATAATCGGATTAAAAACGAATCATCTATATATGAACAATAATATTTATAAAGTTTCTAATCTAAACAAAATATTACCAAGATCTGTGTCAAAACATTAAGAATAATAATATTGTAGTAAATGTGAAAACATACATGGATCCATAGGTTGTTGAGGATTGTGGGTTTTGAATCTTCCTGTATAATACATATATCCAAGATTTCTCTCTAACGATGGGATGGCTTGAAAGAATAGAATAATACGTATATATAAGGGACCATAACCCTGAAAAACCTAATTAGTAATATTCTTATTTTTCCCATCATAAAATCATAAATTTACTATTTTGTATCTACACATAATATACCATACTTTATTATATGCTTCAACTAATTACTTAACATTAATTAGATCACTCTTATTTTGGGTAAATTTATATAATAGCATTAATAACATATGTGGGCCCACATATATTATTCTTTTCCAACAAGCTCCACTTAGCCCTGTATATTTACATATACATAATCTTTATGAGTCTCAAAAAATTGTTATCATAACCAAAAGTATAACCAAACAACCTTGTCCATCAATTATATCAATACAGGATCAAAGCAATATTCATTACATTTATATAGTAACTAAATTCATCAATGGTCACATATATCAACATAACCAAACGACATAGATCAAGCATGGATGTGTAGCATGGAAATTACATTCAATGTGATCCAAACATGCCTATTTCCAATTGGTCCTGTCATATTCTTTTGTGAAATCAAACATTATAAGTTAAAGTGGAAATAAACTAAATACTTTATTTTTGCACATAAATGTTACGTAAAGCATATAATGTGATTAAAAACAACAATAAACACCGAAACACCCCGGTAAAGCATAGACATATAGTCTAACAATATGACACTGCTCACGAAATAGTGTGTCATAGAGATAGGAGTGAGTCATAGTAAGTGGATCCACAATCATGGAGTTTGTGCCAATATTATCTATAATAACTCGAACACTCTAAACTCTTTCTTTAACAACGAAGAACTTAACTTCAATATGCTTTGACTTCGAGGCGCTCTTCTTGTTATTGGAATACATGACTGCTGACTTATTATCATAAAATATCTTTAGTGGTGTTTCAATGCCACCTAAAATGCGTAGTCTAGTGACAAAATTTCGTAGCCATATTCCAAGATTGGATGCCTCAAAACATGCTATAAACTTTGCTTCCATGGTGGAAGAAGCTACAAGTGTCTGCTTGGTACTTCTCTAAGAAATAGCTCCTCCAGCCAATATATAGATATAGTCTAAAGTGGATCTACGACTGTCTCGGCATCCAGCATAATTGGGATCAGAATATCCTAAGATCTCCAATTGATCTGATCTTCGATATGTGAGCATGTAATCCCTTTTGGAAGGAAATCACCCACTTTCCATGTAAATCGGATCATCTTCCTCATCCATAAAGGGAGGAGGAATCACAATAAGAAAGGTACTATATTCTTCACTAAAAAAGACTGACTCTTTCACTCTCCAGATTCCCTAATCTAACTTGTTTGCTCGGAGGTGGCGGATGTACCACCTTCTGATTATTTTGCGAGGCATATCTTTGGCGAGGTTAATGCTCAGCGATCGGTGTTGAAAAATCTAGGAGACTATAATTAGGGTTGTAGAATGACCCGACAAAAAATCTCGTGGCGATTTAAAGGCCTGGCCATCAGTTTCCAGTGATCTCCATACAGCTTTGGTGGTTCAGATCACTCCAGAGGCAGTCGGTGTTTGTCACCATGACCTGACAACCCGATGAATCAATCCACGGAAGACCAATTCCTTATTTGGTGCCCCGGGATATGGAAACGAGAAGTAGGAGGAACGAGGGCGGACGGATGGTCAGTGCCAGTCGTGCTAACCATTTGCAATAGGAAAACAATCTCTTGCGGGCTCGCCTTGAAGGTGAACGGATCAAAAATGCATGAGGGAGTAACCACCCAGGCACCTGATTCAACCAAAATAAGAAAGGCCTATCCGTAGAAAGCGGCAATGACGATTGGCAGAGTTATGCTCAAATGACTCCTGCAGCCACAGAATCGACACCTCTAAAGGCAATGTAGGCGAGTCAAGAGAGGCCCCGCATCATTCTGTCGGTCGTCCGGCCCGTATGCCCCATAAAAATTGTGGAAGAATTCAGCGAAGAAGGCGGCGGTCGGGTGGCGGCTCTGAAAATATACCCGTGTGGCTAGGGAGTGCACCACCATCACTTTCGTTCGGGTATCCCATTGGCTTCACACCGGTCCCATCTATGCCGCACTCTGTCAGGACGAGGACATCTTGTCGTCCCCATTGGGTTGCATCGCAGTTATGAGCCTCCACCGCGCCTTTGCCACATCTTGTCGTTTGCATTGCGCGTGGCTCCTCGGACCCGTCTGACAGCCTTCACCTTGACCAGCGATAGATTAATGCTGAAATGACGGTCTTGTATGGAAGGTGTTCCCGGCCGTCTGAAAAGACCCGCCTGGCTGGTTCCTGAAGCTGCGAGGGGGGTCATGTCGTGGCCTCGTTCAGTGGGTTGTGGGTTGTATTACGTTCCTAGTATACTTATGCTTGGTAAGCGAAAGGGAGCATGATTCCTCTAGGCCGCCTTGGCGGGAGGATGAATCTGGGATTTCACCAGAAGATTTGGGCAAGCTATCCAACAAATCGATGCATACAGCATGGTCTTGGTCCTCAGAGCTGAAGCTTTGAGGCTGACTACACCTTTCATTCAGTGTTATCTACGGATCTTTGTGTGGAAGAATTATCTGGGCAGGCGAACAAATACTGCCTGTTTGGAGAGACAATCATCAGGCAGTACTCTGAGCAGTGTGATTCTGGCAAAAAAATGTGGCCCAGAAGCTGAGGGCGGCCTAGGGCGAAGGGACGGTAAGACAGGGAGAAAATCAGGGGTGAGTCGAGAGAAGAGGAACCTCAGTTCACCCTGCAGACATCTCCTCGCCAGCTCCTCTCTCATGGGTTACTTGACTTCGTAACATGTTAGTGGTGGATCCGGCAGCTATAATCAATCTTTGAGGTCAGGTACCCACGGGGACCACGGGGAGATGAAACTAAGCGTCTCGAACCACAGAAGTTCCTAGTGGAAGCGATCTGCAGTGGCTGGAAGATATAATCAGAATGAGCTGCGAGCAAACCGCTCCGTGGATTGAAAGGATAGCGGCCATTTCCAAGCTCGTCTGAACCGGCCTGATCAATTATGACCGGTTGCAGGGCGTGGCTGTACCAATCCGGCGTCGGAGAGAAGCTACGGCGGCTACGATTCGAACAGGGTGAACACCATAGTACCGGGATAACGACAAGCAATCACGGTTGATTGTGGCCCCATATCCTTTCCTCTTATTAACCGATCAAAGATTCATCACTCACGATGCGCGTGCTTGCTATGCATTAACTGTTTGTTGGCATACCACAATTAACCGTTGGCCGTTAGCGTGGTTGACCTATTCGACTTCGGCCTTTGGCGAGATAAAGTTCCACTTCCTGGCTCGGTTCGGTGGCAGGTACATGCGAATTTGGCCAGGCGACCAGCACAAACCATAGGTGATGTGGCACCCTGTCGCGGGGCGATTACTCAACAAGTCTTGTGCATGCGAATACTTGGGGCCATCTGATACCATACGTTGGTCGGGCTGGCTGCGAAAAAGTACCCTCGACCGTCAAACGTCGGTTACTAACCGATGCTGGGATTGACCTCTGGCTTGACCAATTAGCGGCTCGCGATTACTACTCGGTAGCCTTCTGAAGTGTGAGAAAGGTGAGCTCGACAATTTGGCCTCGAAGACATAGTTTGAGAATAGTGATACGACTCTGTCCAGAAGCGGGTTCAGAGAGGGCGAAATAGTGGTTGTGAATCCTTTAGAATCAAATACTCTTGGGCGTGGGATCAGCCACTTGTGTAGGCTCCTTGTTCGGAGAGGAAAAAGAGCGGTGCGGCACGTTTCTTGTGTTTGTCAGTGTATTCACCTGGACCCACTCACGGCGTGGCGGGCAGTAACCGCGTGCTTCATGGCCCGAATGTCATCCCAGTCTGTCAGTGATCAGATGAGAGTAAAACATTTCCACTCGGACGCCATCGGATTATTGGTGGGGTAGATAACCTTTTAAGCCGGGTTCATCAAATCAAGTGCAAAATGGTTGTGATAGTGTAGTACGAAAAATGTGGTAAATGGAGAGTATAGTAATTTATCTTAGGTCCACCAGCCGATGCCTAAGGCGGCTTCCCTTTACCCACTTCAGCTAGATTATCTATTCCCGTGATCGAGATGGGTTGTATGGATTCTGGATCTGCTGCCAGGATATGCCAAATCTATGTACCGGATCTTGCCCGGAAGCGGCGTTTATCACCGCGTGGACTCTTACGCTGCCTGTTGTAATGTCGTTTGGATTAAAGAATGTCAGGGCAACTTATTAGAGACTGGTAACCAAGATGTTTAGACCACTGCTGGGTAAAACCATGGAGGTATACATTGACGATATGTTGGTAAAGTCCCAGAAGCGCTTGGGACCAGCTACATCTATAAGAAGCTTTTTTCGAACTCCTTAGAGCATACGTGTGAAGCTCAAATCAATAAAGTGCCTTAGGTCGTGTGGGCCGGTTTAGGCTTCATGAGTGACCCTTAGGGGACGGGGAAGCCAACCTGCTCAACAGCTATTGGAATCCCAGGCTCCCGATTCTAGAGAAAGGAATCTGACAGCTCCTTTGGCCCAGGTTAAGCATGCAGGCGGATTCTCCTCTGGTTCTGGCGTCTAAAGCCATTCTTGCCCTTTCGAGAAATTTGGCAAGGCGGATGGAATGAAAGAGTGTGATCAGGCCTTTATAAAATCATGATATCTAAGCGGAACCTCCGGTCCTTGCTAGCCACAGGCTTCTTTAGACACTCTTGTATATCCCATGAGTCTGGATGCCGTAGTGAGTGCGCCACATTCAAGAAAATACGGATGGAAGAAAGCCCGGTGTTCTTCGTCGACAAACCCTTATGTCGCGAGAAACCCGGTCATAACCATCTTGAAGCGGTACTTTAACTCTCTCCGAGAGCGACCCGAAGCTTGTGTACTTCAAGCCACGCTGCGTGTGGTGCTAACGACCTTTCCCTTGATATTATTCCGCAAACGACTTATCACGGGAGAATGGCTCGTTGGGCGGTCAAATTAAGCGAATACCATATCCCGAGTATAGCGATATTACAGCTAAGAGACGGAGTTCGCGAGACTTCTGGCGAGAAATCCCCAATGAAACATACGGACGTTGAATTGGTGGACTCTGGTGTAGGCAGGCGTATAAACCGGTAGAGATGGCATTGGCTCTGACTAAAATCCTCAGTGAGGCGAATCGAGCGAAGCAATCTTCGCGACGGCCTTCAATGATGACCGAATATAAAGCCATCTAGCTAGGGATTAGGCTAGCTGTTGTGATATCAGTCGATAAGCTCATAATTAGAAGTGATTCCCAATTGGTGGTGGGGTAGGTAAACGTAGAATATGAGTCCACGGATCCCCGAATGGCTAAGTATACCTTCACGATTAACAAGCGCCAGGTAGTTTTTCGACGGAAGCTGAAGCACATTCGGGGGCTGATAAGCGAGAGGCCTTGGCCGCTGTGGCGTCTCACAGATAACATAAACGTGACTACGCCTATTTATTATCAGTCGGATTCCTCGATAACCACTATCCGGAGGTAAGCGGTGGTGACCTCCCCTCTGAATGAATACTATGCGCCGATTATATCGACCAGGAGAACTCCACCTTGAAAAGCCGAGGCTTGAAGTGCGAGATCCAGTGCGCGGATTTTCATTTATCAATGGGCATCTATTCAAACGATCCTTGGGCGGGCCATATTTGAAATGCTTAACTACCGAGCAGGGCCAGTATATGTTAGCCGAGTTGCACGAAGGGGTATGGCGATCATCGGCGGGGAACTGGCTGGGGCAATCTTCGAGAGGGTATTATTGTGACTAAGTCGTGTGAAATCGATTAAATCTTGAAAATGTGACCAATCTGACTGCGGGCTCCGATCTTAAGATGCTTATTTCGAGATCTAGTTTCCCTATCTTAAGCCCGGCCCTTCGCTCAATAGAATTGATATATTGGGATAGCTCCCTACCGCTTTACTCGAGGAGGAAGTTGTTGCTAGTGGCCCGTGATTCGCGTGAATGGATAGAGGTCGAGGCTTTCGCATAAATCAAAGACAAGGATGTCACTCAGTTTATCTAGAAGAATATCGTTTGCTGATTTGGTATTCCCCGTTCAGTGTATTAAACAGACCCCAGTTGATAGTCCCGGGTCTATAGAAACACGCGTAGGTTGAAATAAAGAATCATGCTGCGCCATTCGATTATCTCAAGCAACAGCAGCGAGGCTTCTAACAAACCATTGGCGTATTGAAGAAAGCAGTTGGAGTCGGCTAAAGAAACGAATGGGTAAACGAGCTCCTTAGGGTACTCTGAAGCTACTACGGAATGGCCCTTGAGGAAGACTGACCAGCATATCTCGCCGCACTTACCTATGGGATAGAAGCGCTCTGTAATCCCTACGATGTCTGATATGCCTACGCTCAGAACTAATGTGCTGGCGGTTAGTAAGTATATCTTTAAGGACTGAAACCGCGATAAACGGTTTGAGTGTTTGTGCGGATAACATCTTACCATCATGATTAGCGAACTTGTCTGACGGTGCTTCAAACCCTGAGTGTTCGGCCGGGAACTGGTCCTAAGAAGGAATCTTGAGACCTGACTAATCGATATTTGAAAGTTTCAACCATTGGGAAGGACCGTATATTGTAGCATGGCGAACGAGTTTAGTTCATATACCTTAGATAAAAGCACAAACAGTACCGTACTTAGAATGTGGGAATTCTCTGCGACTTCAAAGGTACTATAAATAGAAAGGTTGATTCGATCTCTCGTCGTGTTTATTTAATTTTAATTATCAAAGTCAGGGAGCGGTTGATGACCACAGCCAGGGCGTTAGTAGTTGTTGCCCGGCTAGTTCATTACTAAGTCAGGAGCGGTTGGCATACTATCCAGGCCGGTATGGTTGATGCCCAGTTGGTTTATTACTAAGTTCGGGAAGGTTGATGTCTATCCATTTCGATGATTGATGCCGGCGGAGTTCATTACTAAGTCGAGAGCGGTTGGCCTTACTATCGGCCTAAGTATGATTGATTGACTTCTCATTACTAAGTCAGGAAGGTTGATGTCACATCGACCCGGTATAGTTGATGCCAATTTGGTTCATTACTAGAATCAGGAGGTTGATGTCCCTGCTCAGGCTGGTAATGGTTAATGCCCAACTGGTTAATTACTAAGTCCAGGAACAGTTGACGCCCTATCCGACCCAATATGGTTGATGTCCAGCTGGTTCATTACTAAGTCCGGGAAAAGTTGATGTTCTATCCGGCCTAGTATGGTTGATGCCCAGTTGAGTCATCCATTTATTCATACCCGGCTAGACAAAGTAAAATTACTTGACGAAAATATATATATATATATATATATATATATATATATATATATATATATATATATATATATATATATATATATATATAAGAGAGAGAAGAGAGAGACGAGCAACGACATAAGATTTTCAAGAGCGGCCATCCTTTATTAGCTTCAGGTTGCATGACGCGAAGACTGGGGATATAACCTGAAGACACAAGGCTAAACTAGCGACAGCGAAAATCCACCCCAGTTTCGCCGGAGCGTCAAACTCATATCTTTGGTCTCTAGCGGGAAAGTCGGACTGAGTACTAGCCCGACCTCGGCCAATTTGGGGACTCACTCGTCTCTCTAACATCTACATCAGGATCGGCGATGCAGACCCTTGAGGGGCGGCACTGGGGCATCGCGAATTGATGGCTTCGGAGGTAGAGGCTTTGGCGTGTAGGCATCAGTATGGGATCATGGGCTCACTTCCACAAATATTATGTGCGAAGGCACAACAGTCATAACCAAAATTAAAGATCACTTCAAAGCCTGAGTCAAAAGCCTCCTCCATAGCCTTTTTCTCTTTAAAAGCCTATGCCCGGACCCCGATCAACTAGTCTTTGCTAGCCCCGAGCTCTAAAAGTAAAGAGAAACCTTCATCTGCTTAACGGTTGGCCTCGTCCTCTTCCTTCTGTTGGGCCTCTTACGAGAAGCAACCAAGGCTGCCCAGGCTGTCAATGCAAGACTCCCCGCCCTGCAGAATCCTGCGAGTACATTAAGGCATCACCAGACTACTGGTAACTCAGTTCCACTGGCCGGCTCCGCCAACACCGGTATCAATTTAGCCATCGGCTGGCTTTCATGACGAGCGACGTCTCTCGACTCAGCCCGAGTAGCCCTTTCAATGGCTTCTTAGCCTCAGGCTCAGTCTTTGTGAAATCGCCTCCGCCTGCATCAGAAACGTCGGGGCCTTAGTAAACAGCCATTGGGCGTAGAGTCGGCGCCTCTCATCCCTCAGTCGGGGCCAAGGAACTCGATGCTAATGGCTTTTTCTAATGGCGATAATGGCTGCTTGAATAGACATATTAAGAATATGACAAACTAGGAAATAATGCCAGAACATCACTTAGCAGTTACAAGCATTCCAGTTCCATCAACTAGGCTAAATTACGATTTTGGATTAGCATCTCGTCTTCAACCATCTGCAGGAGGTCCTCTTTACTAGTGGAAGCGGGGGTTGAGATGGCATACTCTTCACCTCTCCTAGGCCCTTACGATTCACGGGCATCCTGTGTCTGGTGGAGTGCAGATCGTTAATAAGTGATGCAGGAGGATTACGCCTATGTTAAAAGGCCTCCAGCAATCGATGATCTCCTAGGCTCTCTTTAGCCCGGGAGCTAAAACCTCCTCCATAGGTGGAGCTGGACCACGTGGAGGATGATGAATTCGATGGTGGTCAATTGTATGGCACATACGTTGGTACGGGTATCACGAGGTCTCTGCGGCTGCCCGAGGCTTGTTCGGAGGTGGATCACTTGGATCGTTGTGGTGAAGGCCTCCTGACTCCGTCAGTGGAGTTGTCGGATAAATTTGGTCATTGAACCATCTCGGAGTGAACTGAGATGACTATTTCCTTCACGTATGAACCCTACTTTAAACCGCTTCAGGATTGCATTCTTGCCCGGCAATGGCATCAGCTTCCACTTTCGGCGACAAAGTTATGGGCTTGGTCAGTTGTTTGTCCCCCTCCTCTTCTTCTTCCAAATCCGAGGGATGACTGGATATGGGGAACCCAAGGGACAAAATCTTCTACTCGGGCTCCATGAACCTTTTGTCGCCCGGACGTCCCCTTTCTTCTCTTATTCAATACTTAGGGGGCAAGACAGGAGCCCTTTCTTGCTAAAAGAGGATGCTCCAAATGGCTACCCCTTTCGCCCCGCCTGGATGCTTGTGGGGCAAGGTCGAAATCCTCACTAGCATAAGAAGGTTTCCCCTGGCATTTGATCTGGATCGCAATTCCCCGTAAGCGGCCTTGGCCTCTGTTCACGGCTGGGATGAGCCACGGGAGTAAGTTTAAGGTTCGTAGTAACGTGTCTCCTCCCTGATTTCTATGGGTAGAAGACGCGGAATGACTAGAGCGTTATAGGTATGGGTTCAAATAAATCTATTCGGATTCTTCAAAGTAGAGGACTTCTTGATGTCGCTCGGCTCAAATCTCCAGCAACTTTCAGTTTTTCCAAAGCGGCCTTCTCGGCTTGATTATTAATTTACCCCAGCGGTTTTCTGCCCTGAAGCAACACACTATAATAAGGTCCGCGCACACAAAAATGCAACGTGTAAAAGCACACACCACACACGCGGAAGACATACGATCGGTTTACAACAAGCGAAGGTGAGGAGAGCTCGAGGTCTCGTCGAGTCCCACGACGGGATCACTCATTTCGCCTCCGGACTTGGCGGGTGGGAGCAGCGAGTGTAGGGGCTCTAGGCGAGCATGCATAGTCGGCCACCATGCGCCAGCACCGAGTGTGAGCAAAGCAAGCTTCCACCAATGAAGATCGACTAATAATGAAGGTTTGATGCGCGACAACGATGAATCCTGACGGCGTTTGGGTGAATATAGGCAAGTGGAGCTCTGGTGAAGTGTAAAAATTGCTTGACCAGGGACGACTCAGGAAAGCGAAGCCCGACTACGAGGTGTTCTAGGGTGAAAAACACTGCATTATATTCTTCTCCCACGGTCGGAGATTCCCGGTAGAGACCCTCAGGCCATTTCAGAAATCTGATATCCTTGAGGATTTGTGATAAGACCCTCACCTCATATGGAGAGGAGGAGATGATGCCTTGCAAAGAGACTCTTGGCTAGGCCTTTGCACCCGGCTTGACTAGTAGAAGTCTCTTCGATCGTCATCGCATGTAGAGACAACGGCGGAGGAAGCCAGATGAAAATCAGCCCCGAGTCACGGTACCGGCCCGGTAAAGATGGGAACCTATGAACCCGTGGAATTAGGAATGTTACATTCACAACATGCCCTAAGGTTCCCTACTGACTCATCCTTTGAAACGAGTCGACGGCGAAACTAACGTACTAGAGTAGAAAAACTATTTTCACCTAAAATGGGAGGAAACAAGTGCCTAGTGAATGGTAGTGATGTACGGAATATCATGGCGAAGCTCTCGGCCGGGAAAAGCGAGTGGTGGAGCAGAGAAGAACAAGTAAAATCGATGATGACTCACACATATATCAAGCATCGAGTGCATGGAGTTATTAAATACCGTGACTCATCACCCTACAGATGGTGAATCCTGGCGGCGGCACTTTTAGCTACCTAGGGCATAGAAGATGAGCGTGGGCCAGGCTCGTGGGCCCTTATGCCATCCTAACTGTTGAGTTTGGGTTTGCCTATTATGTTATGTTCATGAGAATTACTAAGGGCCAATCCATTCCAAGTTTTATCAAATATCCTGACCTGTGATTCAAGTCGGTCCTACCTCTAGTGGGGATCCGGGGCACGAAAAAGAATAAGTGTGAGACACAAAATATCGAAATGTAATTTCATTAATTATGACAAAAAAAAAAAAAACGCTCACAATTACATAACAAATGCTTAAAAAAAGCGATCACCTTCCGGCCCAGTGACATAACGATATAGGCGAAAAATAATAGAAACTGTAGAAAAAAAAAAGATGAAGAAGAAGAATTGGTCCAAAACAACCCCCCCTTCCGTTGACTTAGGAGGGAAGGTTCTTGGCTATAGAGGATTCCATTCAAGTTTTCGAACCACGCGGGGTGTGACCCGAGAGCGGGGGCGTAAAGGAGAGAAGTGAGGAAAATGTTCTCGAAATACAAGCGTTGATTGGATATTTCCAGTCCCTTGCGGCGCCGACTGGTCTGCGAAATCCAGTCAGCCCCCTTCATAATCCTCTTCCATGCGACAATGGAAGATCCGACTCCGTGACCTTCCAGCGCATCTCGGCAGAAAACCCGATGTGTGATGGCACAAAGAATCGCCACCTTGCGGCACTTTTATGAAACCTCGAGCTGAGGAGTCGACAAGCGCATCAAATGTGACACCAAAAATAGAAAATTCCTCGATAATGTGCAAGTTGGAACATACCAACATTAATAGTCCGATGTTCCCCACACAGGCAGTCATAGACATTTTCTTTTTCCGGCCCGGGTACCCTCGATCGGAAGGGGGCGTATCGGTACCGAGGCCCGAACACCTTTACCGTAGGGAAGGCCAATGCTGAGCCAGATCAGTATCACCTTCCGGTGGCGGACCTGATGCATAGACTTATCCTCTCTTGGTGGAACTCTGTCTAAACAGTGGTAATGATTACGGTGATCTCTCGGTCCCAAGACACTCGCACATATGGTTTGGGGTGGTCGAGCACTTCTAAGGGCTCAGTTGCGGCCAGGTTGTGCCGCGCATCAAAAAAGGGAAGAACAAGTCATAGGCGCAAACACAGCCACTCATTCCCTTCATTTCAAAAATGCAACTTTCCCACATGTAAATGGATCAATCTTCTTCCCCCGTAAGGAGGAGGAATCTGACAGAAAGTCTGAGATTCTTCACTAAAAGGCGACTCTCTCATATCAGGATTCCACAGTCTAACTTAGGCATCGGAGAGGTGGCGAGTACCTATATTGATTTCTTGATTGTTTCTTGAGTATATGCTGAGGTTAATCTTCAGACGATCAGTGTTTCGAGAAAATTCAGGAGACTACACCTAGGTTACTTAAATATCTGTCCAACATTCCAACAATGTATACTATATCTGAACGTGTACAAACTTGAGCATACATTAGACTTCCTATAGTTGACGCATAAGGAGTCTCCTTCATTGCCTGAATTTCATAATCACCTTTAGGGCATTGACTACGACTAAATTTATCTCCTTTAGTGACAAGGGTGTCAATTGGTTTACAACTTTGCATGCCAAATCTTTTAAGTACCTTATCAATATAGCCCTTTTGTGATAATCCAAGAATACTCTGAGAGCGATCCCGGTGTATCTTAATCCCTAATACAAAAAAGGCGCCACCAAGATCTACCATCTTAAAATTATTTGATAGAAATATCTTGGTTTCGTGCAATAAGCCTATATTATTAGTGGCAAGCAATATATCATCAACATACAAAACCAGGAAGATGTGCTTACTCCCACTAAACTTGTGGTATACACATTCATCCACCATATTTATCTCAAGCTAGGATATCATGGCAATTTGTAGTACTGTTGATGGGAAGCTTGTAAGATTTCTTTAACTGCAAACCATTTTTCTTTGGGTCTCCGTGCACAAAGTTTACAGTTTGCACCATATAAATTGTTTATTGATGTTGTCATTGAAACAACATCTTCCATCCATTTGATGTAACAAGATCAAAGTATGCAAGAGTGCCATTAAAGTTACTGAAAGAAAAAGAGTCTTTGGAATTCAGCCCCGAGAGAAGAAAGTCTTTAAAATCAATGCCTTCCTTTTGAGTAAAGCCCTTAGCAACAAGACGCGCCTTATATCTCTCCACATCACCTTTCGAATCCCTCTTGGTTTTAAATATCCATTTGCAACCAATGAGTTTCGCACCTTTAGGTAATGGGACAAGATCCCAAACATCATTGTCTTGCATGGAATTGTACTCCTCATTCATGGCATCAATCAACTTTTAAGAATCGGAGCTTTGTATGGCTTGATGGAAGTTGATGGGATCATCTTCCATCATACTGATTTCATCCTCATGCTCTTGGAGAAAAAGCACATAAATCATCACAGAAATAGCGCCTCTCCCCTTTATGTTGCTGGATCTCCTTAGTAGCATTTGTTCTTGAGGTTGTTGAGTTTGTTCTTCATGAACGATATCCACATTTTGAAGAGATATTTTCCCATTCTATATGGGAATCAAATCAACATTATCTTGTTCCGAATTTGTTTCTTAATCAATGACAGGAATAGGAACCTGCACATAGTCAAGAGTAATAGAAGGAGTCGAAAAAGATCCCTCCTCTTCAAAGACAATGTCTCTTACCTTATTTTTCCCCCCAAACTCAACATCCTCAAAAAATGTTGCAGTTCCCATCTTAAAAATAGTTAGGCTATGGGATGTAAGAATTGTATTAGACCTTTGAGTATCTATAAAGTAATTTGGTGATTCTAGAGTCCAATTTATCTTCATTTGGCCTATAAGGCCTTGCCTCAACTGGAAATCCCCAAATGTGTAAATGTTGTAAACTAGGTTTTCGGCCTATCCAAAGCTCATAAAGGGTCTTTAGTGCTGCTTTAATAGGTACTTTATTAAGAATATAAGCTACAGTCTTTAGAGAGATTCTGGTAAGGTATATTGACTAATCATACTCCTTACCATGTCTTTAAGAGTTCTGTTTCATCTTTCAGATACACCATTCATGCTAGGTGATCCTAGCATAGTGTACTATGGGATAATTCCACATTCCTCTAGGTATTTAGAAAATGGACCCGAACGTTGTTCACCAGATCTGTCATATCTACCATAGTATTCACCACCACGGTCAGATCTGACGACTTTAATTCTTTTGTTGAGTTGATTCTCAACTTAGCTTTAAAAGCCTTGAACATGTCCAATGATTGAGACTTCTCTTTAATGAGGTATTGGTATCCATAACTAGAATAATCGTCTATGAACGAAATAAAATGTTGTTGACCATTCCAAGATACCTTAGGGAATGATCCACAAATATCTGTATGAATAAGTTCTAAGACATCTGAAGCTCTATTGGCTCCTAACCTCTTGTTCTTTGTTTTCTTTACCTTAATACACTCAACACATACTTTGAAGTTTGGAAAATCAAGGGAATCAAGAATCCCATTAGACACAAACCTCTTAATGTATGACCTAATCGTTTGTGTCATAAAGTCGCAGAATTCTCATTGGTCAATTTTCTTTTTGTACCACATCAAGAAACATGCAAGGTTTCGTAATATTAAGCAATTATATCAAGCAAATAAAGATTGTCAAATCCCAATAAAGAACTAGTACCAATAATATTTGAATTCAAATAAAGAATAAACTGACTATTTTCGAAAGAATAAGTATAACCCAATTTGTCCAAAATAGAAATAGAAACTAAATTCCATCTAAAGGACGATACAATAAAAGTCTCTTTCAAATCCAAATAAATTCCAATCTTTAATAGCAATCTAAAATGTCCAACAGCCTCGGCTTCCACGATTTTCCGCCATACATAGATGAATCTTCGGCATCATCAGAGCTCGATGGCTTAGGCAACCGCATGAAAACATGTGAGTAGTAGCACCAGAATCTAGCCACCAAGTATTTCTAGCACAAGAGCTAAATTAACCTCTGAACAAACTAAAGCGAGAAGTGTACCTTTCTTTACACGCCAAGCGTGATATTTAGTACAGTCTTTCTTCATATGTCTGGATGTCTTACAAAATGCTGACCTTAATCTTCTATCTTATCTTTATTTCTTTTGAGTGTTGTGGCCCCAAATTTGGGGGTCTGGGTGTCTTCGTCAACCACTTGAAAATTCCTATGGATTTGGTGACCTATACCACAACATTTGTGTCCCATTTATCGGGATCCATATTTTCAAAAAATGAAGCGGAGTCTCCTTGCTGTTAGGGGAGCTCTTACCCAACATACAACCTATACTCTTGATATAATCATGCTTGTCGAAGTCTCAATGAGTAGTATTGACCCCACAGGGGTCCGTTTGTCCATATTCTCAATATACCACATCCTTTACCCAAGACTTATTCATTCATTCCATCCCCAAAAATATGAAAAATAAAAGCAGCAATTACGATTATGAAGTCCGATCACGACCCCATTACCATAATTGCATACTGACTATTTCTCTGATAGTCGAAAGCATTTATTAATTTTTTTACATAAAGTAACGATAGTATTGTCAAGGCTACATGTCGATCTTTCTTCACAATCCTTGTCTCGTCGGGCGTTGTCTCATATAAACTCCACGGCACTAAAAAAGGGGGTCCAGCGACGGGGTACCAAGGCAATGCTATGTGATAATCTCCCTCCTGAGGATTTACTCCCCCACCTAATTACTAAGCCACAATGATCAAACCAACCGTACATCAAGTAGTATCTCACATGAATGTCGTATGTGTGCATGGAATGTCTTCATGCCCTGTCTCAGGAGTAACTCATGAGCTCCTCCACATGCCTATGCAGAGTGTGACAAGCGAATCCTGGTGTGCAATGACACACACATATCTTGAGGCCTACCATTAGCGGTACCCAATGCAGTGCCAATGGGCCTTCTAATCCCAAGTCAATCCGACTCCTATCACACAGCTCCAAGTCTATGTGATGATCATGACCTGTGTCTTCTTTGCCAGAGCTTTGTTTACCTTTGTGGGTCTCTTGCACCCATACATAACTTTTCGGATCTGCGAGTCTCTTACACCCATGTTCGGGCTTTTCACGAGGGGTTAACGGTCCCCTTCTTGCTCCGCTAGCTTTACATTATTTATATTTCTTTTATGTTTTAAACCGTGATACATTGATTGGGCCATCATCGAAATGCGAGCTCACTACCCATTCATCAACAGATGGATGACCATACTGTGCACCACTTGATATGTTGATGTCCCTATGCATATGAAATGCAGATATGTCATTTCATGCTATGTCATGCTACATGCAACATATATAAATTTCGGATAATTATATTTCCTACATATAATTTCCATTTATCACAACTTACATGTTAATACATCACGCAAGCACATATTAACATGAATTGTACATACAACAGCATATTATTTATTTTTTCCGACAAAAACACAACATGGCCTAAATCTCGGACCCACATAAAACAGGGCAACTCTTGGTCCCTTCATGAGTCGATCCAGTTAAACCAAGCACAGACAGTCGAAATACAGCAGTCCCTTAAATTTGCTTTGGGTGTCAGAAGCTTGATCTGAAAATTCATCGGGTTGTCAAGATCCAGAATTCCTAAAAATTCACCTTTTCAGTCCAGAAATTTGGGACTTAAATTTATGGCCTCTCACTGCCTCTAAGAAAACCCCAAGCCATTAAATGGCCTTTAGGCTAGAAATAACCCAAGAATGAAAATTCCCTACCTCGTAAGTTGTGAAACTCCAGATTTTGGTATCCATGCGTGTCTGCCAATGCGTGAATGACTTTGCCTTTGCTCACGGCGAAAACCTCACAGATCCGATTTTGTTAGATCTTAGATGACAAAAAAAAAAAGAATTTCTTTCTCTCTCTCTTACCTGACTCTCCCACGCTCCTTTCGTGATACTCCTCCTTTCCTTTTTTTTTTTTTTTTGACTTTGCTTTTTCTTTTTATCTTTTTATACATGTGTCCATCTCTCATTGGTCGTTTACCCTTAAACAATTTATTTCATTTCAGTTCAATTTAGTTTAAATGAACTTAGCTCAAGTCATTTCCTAACTTTTGAGATTTTCGTAAAAATCTCATCCTTAGAGTCACTAGCAACTTATCACCCAGAAAATTGTAACAAATTTCGATTGTCTCATAATTCGACGAAATTTTTCTACGTCATAATTCCTTGAGGCAGATTTACTGGCGCGATCCATTTAAATCATCCAAGATCAGAAATTTTCATTCACATTTCGTGCATTTATTATTCTTATTATCATTTGCCATTTTGAAAATTTCTAATTTTCGAGGTTTTATTCTTCCCCCTATTGGTGATCCCAAAATCATACATACTATCACACACAAGCACATGTATATGCAATAGTCATTCTGGTTCAATATTAGACTTCTAATATTAGACAAACGCACCTTCATCCCTCGATAAGGGAAAAGGAAGGTTACTCGCATCGTGTCTCGCGTTCCCGAATTGCCTCCTCCACTCCTCGGTGTTTTTATAACACTTTCACCGACCTCTGCGATCTTGTCGCAAAAAACCTGATCCGACGCTATAAAAATGCGCGTTGGTTCCTCCTCAAAGGTCCCATCTGTATCAACAATAATCCCTCCTCAATCCACTACATGAGTTGGATCTGGAGTATACTTCTGAAGCATGGAGACGTGGAACACCTCATGGACACCTGATAAACTAGGTGGTAGCACTAACAGATATGCAACTATGCCCACCCTCTCAAGTACCTCGAAGGGCGATATGCCTCGGCACTGCTTCCTTGCTTGCGGAAGTAGGCCGCTCCTCTCTTAGGCATCACCTTGAGAAAGGCGTGATCACCCACCTCAAACTCTGGTCGGCGTAGTCTTCAGTGTAGCTCTTCTGACTTTGAGCCATAAAGCGGCTTACATCTCAAAAACCCACCTTCTCAGGGTGTCTCTGTCGAATCTGAACGGTGATGAACTCTCTCCGCCTCATCCAGCTCAATCGGGGATGTTTGGCCTCCCATATAAAGTCTCATATAAGTGTCATCGTATACTCGCGATAAATTGTTGTTGTGGCGAATTCCACTAAGGGTAGTGCTCTTCGGCTACCTGGGTCAGGCTAAAACCTATATTGTCCTCTCCGACTGACCATCGGTTGTGGATAAAAAAAAAGGTTCTCATAAATCACGTGTCCACATTGGCACCAAACTCTTTCAAAGTGTGTCGTGTCGGGTTCCACATCGATACAATAGAGATTCAACCATGAGGACATCTGCAAATATGCAAGCGAATTCCCTCTAGAGTGAAGGTCATCGCACCGCTAGAAAGTGTCTTGGAACAGTGGTCAGTCCATAACCCATACGACATCAATGCCTCCACTATGTCCCGAGTAACGAGTCACAAAATCCATCGTGACATGCTCCCACTTCCGCTGCTACCTCGGCGGGTAGCCCTACAGCTTCTAGTGCTCATCGCGCTAACGACAAAGTGAGACACCATCGAGCAAACGTCTGATGTCGCTTTATTACGATCGATGTCGGCGCGAAGATCGATACATCTTGTGCCACCTGGATGCACAACAAATCGAGGCGATGGATCTCCCGAGAAGGATGCTCTCGAATCGATCGTGAGGAATACGACCCGGTCCTATCGCGAAGACTACCATATGTGTGGATGGCCTATCCTTTGTCATCCGTACCTGACTGTACCCGGTCCTTGATGGACAATATCTCCGCGTCCTGACCTCGGGACTCAATCACCCTGCTCAGTAGGGATGGCATAGCTACCAAACTCCCTAGTGCTCCTTGAGCCTGATTACTATATTGCAGTCTAAACGCCGCAGTCTCGACATCACGCCGCCGGCACATTCGTCGGTACTCCGTGACTTAAATGCGAGTGCATCGGCCACTATATTTTACCTTACCGGGATGGTGGCGCAAAGTGAAGTCATAGTCAACCGGATACTCCGTCCATCTGGTTGCCTTATGTTGAGGTCATGCTGTGTGAAAATATACTTCAGACTCTTGTGGTCTAAAAATACCTCAAACTTCTCACCATACAAGTAGTGGCGCCAAATCTTTAAGGCAAAGACAATGGTCGCCAACTCCAGATCATGTGTAGGGTAATTCTGCTCTTGATTCTTTAGTTGTTTGGAACCATAAGCTACAACCCTCTCGAATTACGTAAGACATCGGTGCGTCCCACTAGAGGCATCACGATTGCAGTGTGCCTCTGTCCTAGTTCCGGGATTCATCGGGATAGGAGTTGTAAATGCAGACTCCTTTTCAATTCTGAATGCCTTCTCCTTTCGGGTCATTCGACCTGGTGACCTGCCTAGTAAACGAACGGAGTGCTCCAAGGTGAAGTGCTGGAGTCTAGGAAAACCCTTGATCAGCAATTCTTCACAGTTGGACCTTGAGTTCTTACAGCTCAACCGGTGCCATCCTATGAAGTCATAGAAGCGGGCGGCGGTACCCGAGGTGTAACTTCGATGATAAAGTCCACATCCCTATCTTGAGGTAATCGGTAGCTCATCGAGCATCTCTGCCTGCATATACCGAGTAGATCCAATTCATGTCTCACCTCGTCCTCCAGGGTAAGGCTTGCTAGCCAACCCATCAACTGTCCACTCCATCTAGAGTCATGCACTGTCTAGGGTAAAGCATCATGCTTCTCCCCCTGAAAAGTCACACGGATACCGTCCGGTGTGTAGGCAGAAATCCTCCTACTCACGATCCAATAGTGACTCGATTGTGCCATCAACAATTCATGCTAAGGAATGACATCAAAATCGATATGCCCCATCACCAGAAAGGTCAACATGATAGAATCTTGAGATCTATAATAACTCATGTCTAAAGCATATATGATCAATCCTCCACCCTAGTCTAGGAGACAACTCACGTATAACGGCTCATCCAAGGTCTCTGCACTCTAAACCCAAAAACATCCACACTAGATGCGGCTATAAAGATACGTGCACCAGAATCAAATAATATGTTAGCCCATAAGCGAGATAGCAGAAACATACCATGTCAGATCAGCCCGGCTCGATGCGTGGTGTGATGGAGTAGACAAGCCCTTAGGTCCCTGATGTCTTGGCCCATGAACCCTCTCCTCGACCTCGACCCATAACCTAGTCTCTCTAGCCTATCTGTATAGCAAAAGGTGCATGTGCAACACCTTGAGACTGATATTGGTCCCTCCCAGCCCGCCTTTGGGGTGAAGGAACAAAGCTGCGTCGTGCTTTGTCCCACGATGGCGAGAATGTGCCGTCCCATAATTCCAGGATCCTAGTCTATGTGGACAATCCCGTCTCATGTGCCCAGGCTGATGGCAATGATAGCATGTCATCTGCCCCGTCTAGCTAGAAGCCCCGACTAGGCCTTAGCCTTGATAGCTGCTACCCCATCCTCGAAATCCCCATGGAATAGAAGTCTTTCGTTTCCTTCTCGAATTAGAAGAAGATTGATTCTCCTTCCTTTTAGTACTAGCACCCATATCCTGGATGCTCTGTGTGTCATATACTCCTTTTCCAATGGCCAAGGCTGTCCTGACCATCAAGTCCCCTCCTCCCATGTATGTCGAAGGATGATGTGCCTAAAACCCCTGGAGGTTACTCATCCCCCCCTAGCCCACCGTTGCACTAGTCCGTGCAATGGTAGCAGCCACCGCGCTCGCCTGTGCAATGATGGCGACTGCAGCGCCCGTATCCTTTCTGACTAATCAGAAACAATGACCCGCCACCATCGGGTCTCCTTCTCCCTTGAGGGCCGGAGGATCATATGCCTCGAACCTCTGGAGGTTACTTGACCCCCCTTGGTTCCCAATTGCACCAGCTTGTGCGATAATTGTGGCTCTTTGCACATAAAGGGTGGCGTCGAAGCAACAACAACCTTTATGAAGGTCTGTTAGTCTAAAGCTGGTTGTTGTGGGTTATTACTCCGCGCACCACCCCGGCGTCCTCTTTCTCTACTAGCCATCTACACGTGTCAGATAGCAAAAGAAGTCTCAAATCTCTATCTCATTCTACCTATAGTGTACGTGCCAACCACTAATAGACTTTAACATCATGAACTACACCGTTCATCCCTTTTTCCTTAGTGGTGCATAATGCCAACCACTTCTCGAACTATCATGTTCATTTTGCTTTCCGAACCCCTAAGGTTATGTTTTCTAGCCCTAGTGTTCCATATACAATCTACCATGTATATTATTCACACAAATCACATAGCATGTTAAGCACAAAACACACAACACACAACAATGCATGATCTAGACCCATGCTGCCCATCGACCCTCGTACTCGTGTGCCTAGAATCTTGATACCTAATTTGAGAATGAGCTAGCATCAAGACCATACTTGTGGATCTGAGCATTTCAACCTATGTAATTGTTTACCTGGCTAGTACCAAGATGTGTAGCCCCAAATCCAGGGGTCGGGTTGACAACATCAGCCAGCGAATTCCTGTAGTTCCGGTGACCCGATACCACACTATTGTGTCCATTTATTGGGATCCATATTTAAAAAAAAAAAAAAAAAAAAAAAAAAAGAGTCTCCTTTGTTGAGCTCTACCCAACATCTAGCACAGCCTCTTGAGTATAATCATAACCATTCGGGGTCTCCAACGAAGTAGTATTCTTACAGGGGTCCATATGTCCATATCCCTAATATATACATCCCTTTACCAAGACTCATTCATTCACATTTAAATCTAAAATAAGAAAATAAAACGCTTAATTACAGTCCATAAGAGTCCAATCATGACCCTCTTACCATAATTACATACTGACTATTATACAATAGTCCAAAAGAATTTAATTACAATTCTTTTTACATAAAATACTTTTGCAAAAGTATTGTCAAGGCCACATGTCGGCCTTCTTCACAATCATGACCTCGTCGGAGCGCCGTCTCCCTATAAACTCCCTGTACTTGAAAGGGGGGTCCCACGACGGAGTAAGCAATGCCCAGTAGTGATAATCTCCTACAAGGGTTACTCCCCACCTAATTGCTCATACAATGATCAAACCAACCCATACACATCCAAGTGAAAATGTCTACATGAATGTCGTATGTCATGCATGGAATGTCTTAATGCCCATATCAGGAGTCACTGCATTGACTCATACACATGCACATGCGAGTGTGGCAACCATCATGGGTAGTACCAATGACACACACATATACCGATTCCTTACCAGCTCACCAGTACTCAATGCAAATGTCAATGGGCAACTAATCACAAGTCAATCCCGACTCCTATCACAAAACTCAAAGTTAATGTGATAACCATGACCGTGTGTCTTCTTTGGGAAACAGAACTTTTTGGCTTACACTGCGGGTCTCAGTACACCCACATCCTTTTCTGATCACACACCTGCCCTTACACCCATGTTTCGTGCTTTTCACCCGAGGAGTTAACTGGTCCCCTTCCCGCTCCGCCTAACACACATTATTTATATTTCTTTTATGAGCCTAAACTCCGTGAGATGATTGGTCAGATGTCAGTCCAGTACGAGCTCACTACCCATTCAACACCGATGACGATGACCATACCCATGTCAAGCCAACTCCCTACCCCTACGTATCTCGATCAGAATCCGAACCGAAGCCCGGGGCGTGATACTATCTATACTATATACTGTATAATGTACTATACTGTACTGGGACTCTTATTTAACCTGTTCTTTCTTAGAGTTTGATTCGCACTGTAGTATACAAATTTCGTAATAACAAAATCATTTACATATACCAAAGAATCACACCGAGGGTGTCCACGCAATCTATACACATACGTAGAGTCCCATTTACTTATATAATATTATACATGCACATTTCTAATACTAAATTTCAGATTATGAAGTAGCTACTGTGAGCACCTATCTCCGAAGTCGGCCTCGCTTTGATGATGTGGAACGTCTTGTCTTCAACCTCCTCTTCTGCATCCACAATTCTGATTGAACACCCGCGCTTTACGCTTTAGTGGGAACATAAGCATGGACAACCACCAATGGCGACCGTCACAAGCTTATACATATGCATTTCATATTCATACATATTTCTATAACTTTAATTCCTTTATCATCTTATATATTCCTATTATGTCAATCCTTTCTGTACATATTCTATGTCTGCATATCCTCATCTATACTTTTCGTGTTCCTATTTTTATACTTTACATATTCTTATACTATCATGTCTATTTTTCTCATGTTCAGATATTGTGCATGTATCATATACATTCATATAACCTATCTTATACTATCCTGTACTTTTATCTACATTCTTATACTTTCATATACTAACACTTTTGTATGCTTTCATATGATACTTTCATGTACTATATTTTATGTTTTCCATATATACTATACTTTCATATATCTTCTCGTTTATCTACTTTCTATAATTTTACTTGTTCATATCCTTTCAGGTACTACACTTTGTACTTCTTATATAATCAGATTCATGTACTGCTCATGTACTATCATATACCTATATTCATGTACTGCTCATTCTCTTATACTGTTTTCTTATACTCTTTCATATGATAGTCATATACTGTGTCGCTTATCTTATAATTCACATTCACTATACTTTCATATGATATTCAAATAATCGTGTTTTTACATAATTTGATTTTCATATTCTTTTCATATACATTATCTCCGTTTATATACATTTCGGTCATCGACACTCATATTTCTGTACTTGTATATTTGTTGATAGTTTTTTCATCGCATAAAGGTGGCTATGCTTCTGCTATCATGTCATATATTCTATACATGTCATTTCCTTTAGGTTTCATGTCTCAGAATAATTTTAGAAGCGGATACTGGAAATAACCATGTAAAAATTCGAAGGTACTATCACCGTACGAGACAAGATCTCTATTTGTTAATACCCGAAGGGTATCATCACCGCACGAGACAAGGACCTATGTCATATGTTATCTCAGACTGAATGTACTATCACCGTACGAGACAAAGATCTCGTCTATTGTAGTGATTCTCATGGCCACCCGATCCAAACGGATCTATATCATCGACTCAAACGGGCCTCAATATCCGTCTATGTATCCGTCACGCGTAATTGTATCTTCCCTATAGGCATGCCTATCTATCCCACTACCAGGTTCTAAGAAGACAATCAGCTTTATTACATTTTCTGTACATATCTCATAAGCATGAATAACTATTGTTATCATAATTGCTTATGCAATATATACTATCATTACTTTAATTAGATTAATTTCTCATATTTGTAGTTTCATATTACTTATTCTCATATATCTAGTGAGACATATAGTCATATTTTTTTCTATCATTTAGTTTTGTCTATCATATATCATGAATGCATCTATGCACTCTTGTATTCATATATTCATATATAGCTTATATTCATATCCCTTATATCATTTATGTCATAATTTGAACTATCATTTTGATTTCTATATTCCTATCATGTATGCTTCTTACTTATTCATATATCCATATATGCCTTTCTACTCATGTGTTCCTAGCATGTTCCGGATCTGACTTTCTGCATGTCTATCATATATTCCTACTCATTTCTACGATTCCTATCATGTCTCTTTATCTATTCATATACTTTCTATATTTCCTATCATGATCCATCTATTCATGATGACAATCATATGTCATAAATAAATATATAACTTATATTCATATGTGCCTACCATTTGTGTACTTTAGACTATCATATCTTATGACATATCCTATCATATCTTATCATATCTTATGACTTATACCTATCCTATCTTATGACATATCCTATATTCATATCATATTCATGTTTTATAAACACCTCTATACATATTGCATTTTCTATATTTTCCTTGTTTCATGTCTATTACATATGGCACTTCATATACTTATAAAGTATGATGTCTAAGAAATCACACCTCATTCATATATTCTTATTCCTCTATGAATCTACTTTACTTAGGAACTGGAATCAATCCAATCGGATCATCCAAATTAACGTTATGGCATTTTCATGCCAACTAGTCATTTTACCGATTTTACTAGGGACAGTTTGTATTACTCATTTTTCCGGGGTATTAGCTTCATTTTTGACACTAGGTCTTTTGTACTCATTTAAAGATAAGGTGCACAGATCATCTAATCTAATAACTGTCATCACTGAACTCAAGATATGGCCTGACAAATCTTGACTAATTCCATGTTCAAACTGATGCAGAATTTTACTTGAACATGGCCCCACTTTGGGTGAATTTTTAGGCCCCTTAGAGTCACAATTTGACGATGTCTATTTCTTTAAGTTTGGTTCTCCTTGAAGTCTATTTCAATTGGCCACTTGCATCACTTAAATCGGATAAGCAATGAGAAAGTTATGGCCAAAATACAAAAACTGATCGAAACAGGAAAAATTAGAACAGGTGTACCAGATGTATAACATGCAATTGAGGCCACATCACAAAAATGACCAAAACCTAAAGTGTACTTGTACATGTTCAAGGTGTACCGGTACATGTCACCAGAAAATGCCCAGAATGTGTGTTTTTGTTACATTTTTCCATATTTTGATACTCAAATCAACTCTACACTTCAAACACACATCAAAACCATTTCAAATTCACCTTGGAATCTCTTTTCTATTCAATTCTTCTTTCAATTACATATCTTTCTTCAAAATTCTTTCATGAATTCCTCCAAAAATCATTCTAATATGGGTTATGACCCATACACAAACCGAACATAATGATTAGTTAGGGTTTGTTCTAAACCCTAACTCAATTACTTTCATTGAACTATGAATCCAATCTAAAAAGGGAATTCATAACTCATCTTGTGCCATGGTTTTACCCACCACTTTCTTCCATTCTTTTAAGGATGAAACCCTAGCAAAACCCCAAGTTTAGGGACAAGCTACTAACCAACCAAGTATGGAAATTCATACATAATCTCATAGAATCCATAATAAAGGTCATAGTTCCATACAAAAATCCCAAAGTTCCATACCTTAATTTGGCTTTGCTTGAACTTCTCTTCTTCCTCTTCTTCTTCTTCCTCTTCCTCTTCCTCTTCTTCTCCCTTTTTTGCTCTTCTCTCCCGTTTTTCTCTCTTTTGGAGACCAAAATATAAGATATTTTGATCCCCACCTTAAGGCCATGTTGGCCAAGACAAAAAACCCCATTTTTGATTTTTAAGTTTTCACCACCTCGTCCCCATTTCTCTTTTATTTCATTCCATCTTTTCATTTGGCCTTGAATCCCATAACTTCTTTCTAAATTCTAGTTTGGCATATTATCTTTGGCTTTATTACCCTTTGGGTCCTCAAGGTAATTGACCACTTACCCTTGTCTCTAATATCTGCTTTCGGCCCTAATTTTATTTCCGAAAAATTCCATTTAGCTTATAATATACCCTAAACAAGTCCGAAAACTGCTAGGGTATATTTCGGGGTGTTACACATGCACACACCCAATATGTCGATGTCCCATGCATATGAAATGCAGATATGTCATTTCATGCTATGTCATGCTACATGCATAATAAGAGCTACATGCAACATTTATAAATTTCAGATAATTATATTTCCTACATATAATTTCCATTTATCATAAATCATGTTAATACATCACTTGAAGCACATATTACATGGAATTTACACACAACAAAGACATTATTTATCTTTCCAACAAAACACAAAAATGGCCCCAACCATACGCATAAAATAGGGCACCTCTTGGTTCCTTCCATGGTTCAACTAATTCACCGGTGGATATCAAACACACCACAAACCCGAAGACATCACCCTGGATTAAAACTAAACCCAACCCAGTCCGACCAAGCCAAAATATCCTGGGTTCACTGGATCGTCGAATCGAAAATTCAAATTAAGACTATCCGAAAACAAATCTAAAATTTAGCCCAGATTATCCGAAAAAGTCCAAAAATCTGTAATTTTACACTAAGTCCTAAAATTTGGGATCAAATTTATGGCCTTCACGCCTCTAAGAAAACCCTGCTTCATTAAATAGCCTTTAGGCTAAAATAACCCAAGCAGGAAAAATTCCTACCTCAGAAGTCAATTAACCTAAGATTTTGGTACCCACGTGTAGCTCTCGTTGCGTGGACCAACTTTGCCTTTTGCTACGACGAAAACCTATGATCCGATTTCCATAAATCTTAGATAGAAGAGAAATTTCCTTTCTCTCTCTCTCTTCTCTTTCTCCCACACTTACCCTGCCCGTATTCCTCTTTTTTTTTTTACTTTGTTTTTTCTATCTCTGCAGTATACATGGCACAATGTCCATCTCTATCTCGAGTCCGTTTCTCGCCCAAACAATTTATTTATTTTCAGCCCCACTTTAAATGAACTTAGCTCAAGTCATTTCCCCGACTTCCAATCTCATTCCCTAGTAGAGTCACCCGGCAACTATCTCCTGCAAATCGTAAATTCTGAATAGCTCTGCACTGACAAAATTTTTCAATATTAGATTTACAGACGAATTTAATCTGCTGCCAGCTTGTTTCATCATCCAAGATCTAGAGAATTTTATAGGCTTCCCTAAACCATTCTAGCAATTTAATATTATTATTATCATTTTGCCATTTTTGAAAATTTCTAATTTTCCTAAGTTTTACATTTATCCTTCACTGTTCTTCCTTATCTTTAGTCCTCTCTTATTTTATCCTGTAGGAACTCTACAAATGAGCACTTTCAATCTTTTCTTGCTTCAACCTTTTTTCTTCTTACACACAATATGAAATGAGTTCATTGAGAGTCCATTTCTCCTTTTGGCAGTTATAACTGACATTAAATTAACTGAATTGTGTAGGAATTGATAATAAAACCAAATGCACTGAAAATCTGCCGATATGTAACACTTTAAGACTTTAGTCGCTTTTCGATATGTTTAGTATTTTGTAAGCTTCACTTTGAATGTTTCAGAGTTAAATGCGAAACATGGAAACAAGAGACCCTAGTTACAAACTTAAGGACAATTTTGTACTGGTCCGCAGGCTTAAAAGTCCTAATGTGAAAAGACTAGAGGCCAAAATACAATAAAAGCTGAAATGAACTATAAATGCCCAAGAATTGAAGGACTATTTTGCAATAAAGAAAGTTAACCCAAAAATGGGTTTTATTTAAGGGCCAACATATCTTATCAAATCCATGGATTTAAAGTTCAATTTGTCTCAAATCGGGAGAACCTCGTAGAGAAGAAAGAAGGGAGAAGAAGAGGAAGAAGAGAAGAGGAAGAAGGAGGATTCAAGCCAAGATCAAGCCAAAAAGGTATGGAAACTCACCTTGATTATGAATTCTATGTGATTATGTATGAATTTCCATGCTTGGTTGGTTAGTAGTTTGTCCCCAAACATGGGGTTTTGCTAGGGTTCCATCTTAACCCAAAAATTATGGAAATTAAGGTGGGTAAAATTCCATATGGCACAAGATGGTTATAGAATTCCCCTTTTAGATTGGATTCAAGGTTAAATGACAAGTAATTGAGCTTAGGTTTAGAATAAACCCTACCAAATCCTTGAGTTTGAATTATATGGGTTGTGACCCATATTAGATAGGTTGGGGAAATTCATGAAAGAGTTTTGAGGAATGATAAGAATTGAAAGATGAATTGAATAGAAAAGAGATTCCAAGGTGAATTGGAAATGGTTTTGATGTGTGTTTGAAGGTAGAATTGATTTGAGTATCAGCATGGAAAATGTGAGAAACACACATTTTAGGGCATTTTCGGTTACTTGTACCGAGACACTGAAAGTGCACTCATACACTTTCGAATTCGGGTCGTTTTTGGCCAAAGTGTACCGGTACGCTTTAGGAGGTGTACCCCAGACACTTGCTCGTTTCCGGTTTCGACCAAGCCAGATTTTGGCCATAACTTGATCATTTCTTATCCGATTTGAGGATCTGCGTGGCTATGTAAATAGACTTCAAGGAAAAAACTTAAAGAATAGGCCTGCCAAATTTGATACACAAAGTGTCCGAAAATTCACCAAAGTGGGGCCATGTAAGCCAAATTCTGGTTCCAAAGGAACTTAGAGTAGTCCTGGTTGTTTCGACGTAACTTGAGTTTCGTACCCGAATTGGGTGATTCCAGTTGGAATAGAACTTAGCACCTTATCTTAAAAGAGTCGATAGTGCCAACATGTAAAGCAAGAATTCCCGGAAAAAGTGGAGTATCTCAAATGTTCCTCCGGTAAAATCGGTAAATGGACTAGTTGGCATGAAAATGCCATAACTTCGCTTGTATGATCCGACTGAGTGATTCCAAACTCCTTGCAAAGTAGATTCATAGAAGAATAAGAATCTTGAATAAGGTGTGATTACATACGCATCATACCTACCAAGATATGAAGGACGATCCGTCATGAACACCTAAGGGGCTAAGAATGCCCTATTGGTAAGATAGTGTTATCACCTCAATTGTAAACCACCTAAGACCAGCTTATTAAATAAATACAAGCATCTACCGTCCCGAATAGTACTTCGGTACTCCCCGTTAGTGCTTCGACTGGTCCCGACTAGTACTTCTAAGATCTCCGACAAGGTTCTACACTCGATTAGTACTTCGGGCACTTCCGATTAGTGCTCCCAAGACCCGATTAGTACTTCCGCATTTCTATTAGTGCTACTAAGACTCCTGCTCTAATTAGTGCTACTAGCACTCCTGGTCCCGTTATGCTAAGGCACTCCTCGTCTCCGACTAATGCTACGGCACTCCGTACCATATAGCATCTTCGGTACTTATTGTGTTGTGTCCTACTCCATTCAGCATTAATGGGCCCAGGAAGTCAAACAATTATATGATAAGACTCGAATAGAGAATAAGAATAAAGATCCGAATGTACCTCCTCAGACTGCTCGTAGTACTCACGGGTACTCCCGCCTCTTAATTAAAGCCTCGTAGTACCTACGGTGCCCCCAGATTCGAAAAATGTTCCTGTGAAAATCTACTCCGGCACTCGCATTTTAATTAAGTTCCGTCTAGCCTCTCGATTTAGTTCTCAGAGGTACCTAAGGGTACTCTGCCTCTCGAATAAGTCCCCGACTGATGTTCTCGTAGTACCTAAGGGTACTCCTGATTCGAACAAGTCCCGTAGTGACTCCACTGCACCCTCAGATCCGATAAGTTCCTCAGATCCGAACAAGTCCCGTAGTACCTGGCCGGGTACCCCCGTATCTAATAAGTCCCGTGATCCGGAACAAGTCCCCGTAGTACCTACGGCACCTCAGATCCGATAAGTCCTATATCCGAATAAGTCCCGAGTACCTAATGTACCCCCAGATCCGAGCAATCTACCAGATTCGACAAGTCTCCAGAAGACCTAATGGTACCCCAGATTGGATTAAGTTCTCATTCGCCTCCGATTAAGTTCCAGAGTACCTACGGGTACTCTCGTATTTCATCAAGTTTTGAGTAGTACCTAGGTACCTCAGATCAATTAAACTCGTAGTACCTACGTACCCAGATTCCAGAAACAAGTATAAGTCCAAGAGTACTCCTAAGGGTACTCGTATCCTAAAATAAGTATATGTATCTGCTACGACCAGACCGCATGGACTAATGTCCATACCTGATAGGTATCTGCATACGTCTGATCTGACCCTATATGTGATAGGATTATGATGAGTTCCGACTTATTGTACTTACGGGTACCTTCGCACAAGGATAAGATCCGTAAGATAAGTATATGCTCCGTAAGATCAGTATAAGTTCCGTAAGACCAGTACAAGTTCCATAAGACAAGTATAAGTTCTGTAATACATGTATAAAATCCGAAATACATGTATATGCTCCGTAATACCAGGATAAGATCCGAAATACCGAATATGCCGTGGTCTAGTAAGATACGAAGTACCGATTATAAGTTTTTGTAGTACTTACAGAGTATACGTATAGAATAAGTTCGCAATGCGGTACACGTTAAAATGATACGTGATACCTACGGGTACCTCAGAACTAGTGTAAGTCTGTATAGAATAGGATTACGTAACTCCTACGAAGTCTGAATAAACAAGTTGGTTAAGTCTAAGTTACGTAACTCCTGCAGGGGAGTCTGAATAAACATAAGTCTGTTAAGTATAAGTTATGTAACTCCTACGGGAGTCCCAAATAAGCATAAGTCTGTTAAGTATAAGTTCTGAATAAGTATAAGTTCCGTAACTCCTACGGGAGTCCTGAATAAACATAAATTACATTAGTATAAGTTCGTAACTCTACGAAGTCAGAATAAACATAAGTTTGTTATATAAGTTGGCATAAGAAGAACTGTAACTCCTTCGGGAGGGCCGAAATAAGTATAAGTCAATAGTAACTATAGTTTACTTCATTATAATGAATACGTATGCGTATTTTATGTTTATGTATAGAAATGTTTCCCAGTAAGCGTAAAACATGGGGTTTCCCTGTCAGGTGTAGGTACGAGGGAAGACATCGGCAAACGTAAAAGCACTCTGGTAGGCGGCCTACGAGGAAGGGTTCACTACATGTAGGTTCTGTGCTCTGATTTGTAAATGTAAAAGTAAAGTTTTGTATTTGTAAATGGGACTCAGTTATATGTATATAATATTTTGATTTTGTTATAGGATGTGGGCCATACCCACAGGTACCAGTTGGCTTTTAAAAAAAAAAAAATCAGGTAAAGAGTCCCAGTATTTGGTCTCGCGTCCTGGACTCGGTTCGGATCCGCCAATCGGGTCGGACCGGGATTCGGGGTGTGACAAGATAACTCCAACTTTAGTGCCTTGAGTTTTGAAGCAATGTTAGACATCTGCATGATGTATTCCCTTATATTTCCTTAACCTTGATACTTCATTGAAACCAAGCTCCTAAAAGAGTGCTTGTTTCAACCTTATCGTTTTTCACAAAATGCTTTTCAATATCATCAAGGAATTCTTTGGCGGTGGTAACCTCTCCAGATATTGTTCCCCTTAAGGTTTTTGAAATGTCACGCTTTATGATCATGAGACTCATGCGATTTGAACGATCCCACCTCTCAAATTCCTTTTTAGCTTTAGTAAAGCTATCTGTAGTGAGAGTTGGAGGTTGTTTAATCCTTAAAAAGCAAGGTCGAATCCACTCTGACAGAATTATTAAAATGTTATATTTCCGATCACTTAGGTTTGTCCCATTAAGAATAGGAATGGAATTTATATTAGCAGATACAATAGCAGCAAAAGTATTAGCTAAACAAAATAAGCAAAGCTCACATAAGAGTATATAAAATTAAATAAATAAAGTCAAATATTTGGTGAGTCCCATCACAAGATACCGAGCACAACATCAATATTTAGTCTTCGGACTTTAATATTAACTTGTAAGTAGTTTCTTGGTACAAGAATCAAATATTCAAAATAAATCTTGTCAAACATTAAGTCTATCTTTGGATGAACATAGTGTTCACATGGAAAACCTTATAACTGTGACATATTTACTACCGCAAGTGTGTATATGATTCGGCCAAGCACTAACCTTCCTTTGGACCAATTAATACCCACATGAATATACATACACACAAGCATCCAACATTCCTCATAAACCATCTACGCAAGAGAGGTCACTTTGGTGATATGTTGTTTCAATAAGTGTATTAAAAATATTAAACATCCAAAATTTGAATTTAATTATTCCTTAATTTTGGGCTTTTATCTTTCAAATGAATATTTAAATAAAACCAAATAAAAATGGAAAGATTTATATCTCAAGGACCAAATTGTTTGAATTTGGTTGTTCCTTAATCTGAAAATTTTGGATATATATATTGTAAACCAAACCAAATAACATACAAATTTATGTCACTATTACCAAAGGACTATTGTCTAATCCCCGGCAACGGCGCCATAAAACTTGTTGACCGAACCAAAACACACATATACAAATTTATGACACTATTACCAAAGGACTATTGTCTAATCCCCGGCAACGGCGCCAAAAAAACTTGTTGATCTTATACTATATAAACCACCAATCTCTTAGAGTAAATCATTTTCAAAGTTTGGTTTTGGTCTGATATTCTGCAAGTGCACAGGTCGACAAGTAATAAAATGGATTTAAGTCCAGATATCGATCCCACAGAGATCTCAAGAATTTTAAATCAACTACCCTGACTACTCAATTTCCATACTATTTGGACCACAAAATGATAATAGGATCCAGCATTAAGGTGCTGGAAAATTAAGCGAACAAAAGGAAAATAAGCGAACTATCAATATGCGAAAGATAAAGAATAAAAGAATAATGAATTTCTAATAAAGAACTGAATCTTTGAATAGTTATCCTCGGAGGACACATCAATAGAAGCAGTGATAACGTGAACTATCGATTCACACGTAGTTCTCACGATAAAATTTCTTGGTCTATCTCGATTGAAATACATCAGGCGTTGTAGTGCGGTGGATCTCTCCACGCTCCACATTTCATTATCTAATACTCGACTGATTCTCTTGAATACAGGGGATTAGATAACTACTTTTAACCGGGGACTTCCTAATTACGGATATTTTTCTTTTGTGCGCTATGTACCCATTTTATGAACTATAATGCCAGCTCCTGAGTTATCGGTCAAGCCGGATATCTGACTTCCGATTTGCTCCTCCTCGAAATTAGAATAGATCTAACCTTTCCTTGATTAGATCTCGGCTAACACGGGATTAGCCTCACTATCAGGGTGGGGGTGAACTCTTTGCTTGTTTAAATAGATAACTCAATTCAGCTCGTTCTGATTCAAGTGAGGAGAAGAGGATTTATCTAAATGAACTTACAAAGCTCAAAAGATCCCAGATAAGCGAGGTTAGTATACCTTCAAAGAAATTTACATTACTCGGAATGTCTTCCACCAGTAATCACTGAGAGGACCTCCTTGGCTCCGAGCAATGACCCTTAAATCTTATCGGGTATAAGAATGATATTCGAGATCTAAGAGCTGATCAACCCCGAAAACCCGGTAAATTCGTGCTTGAAATTAACAATTCTTTTGTAAACAACTACGGGAAAGATAAGTCGACTATCATGTTCACTTAATGGGGCTGGATTCCTCAATTCTTGAATTACGTCTGACATTCCTCGATCATAAGAATAAGCGCAATTTGAAAGCTGAAACAATCGAATTCCCATAAATTTGTGCGAACTTCAAACATTCGAATTAGTAATTTGAAAATAGTCAGATTCTGCGTTCGACTTCATCTCAAAAACGATAACATCAGTTCGAGAAAATACAACGAAAAGAAAAAAAATGAGAACAGAATCTGCTCTAAAACGACGGAAATAAAAAAGAAGAAAAAAAAAGAAAGAAAATAAAGAAAATGAGCTTTCAGCTATCCAGACCTCTCGTCTGTGGCCGCCAAGTTGCTTTCATGAGTTGGATAGCTGCGTATTTATAGGGTTCCTCAATTGGGCCCTAATCCCAGTATATTTCTTTGTGGATTTTAGAGTATCGGGCCCGAGTCCTTTGTTCAGTCGCGACCAGTTTCCTTGTCGTGACATCAACGATGTCGCGACATCAATTTCACGTCGCGACCTCAGCTTACTCTATGTAGCCTTGATTTGGTCATTCTTGATGTCGCGACATCACCATCTTGTCGCGACATCTTCTCACGTCTTGGCAGGTTTCGATTGTTCTCTCGTGTATGACGTGATATCTTATCGCTGACGCCCTCGGCTCATTTCATCTCTGATCTTCAGCGATGTCTTGGATGTGCGACATCCAATCTCTTATCGCGACATCATCTTATGGAGCTGGCTTCAGCGGTGTCCCGATGTCGGCGTCAATATCTTTGTCGCGACATCTCTTCCCGTCTTTGCGGCTTTGATGCAGTCGTTCGATGTCACGACATCGATATCTGTTAAACCTCACTTCGCGAAGCTTCACCTGCGCCTTCAAGCGAAGCGATGCGGTGTCGGCGACTTGATCTCGTAATCGCGACAGCCATTATAACAAATCTTTACTCTTGATTGTTTTGATGTCGTGACTTCAGCCTCTTATCGTGACATCGTGATATCGCGACATCAATCTCACGTCGCGACATCAACTTAGTTCTCACAGGGCTTTGGTAGTTGCTCTTGATGTCCGCGACTTCACTCTCACGTGCGATGTCGGCTCATTTCCTTGCGGCTTTCTGGGCGGTCTCAGTCGTGACCTCGATATTTGTTATCCATGTTGCGACTGGTCAGTTTCCTTCAATTTCCTGATGTCGCGACCTCATGACTGGACTGTGTAAACCCCAAAACTGCATCAATGACTCAGCCAGTTCTTTTCATTTACCTTTCTTGCCATTAATTTTCTTTCTCACTTATTCTTGTATTTTTCTACTTTCTTTCTCTCTTCCTGCTTTAATAAAAATTTGGTGAGTTTCTTCATATTTATGTATATGCATTATTCATTTCAGATAGAAAATCAAACGAGAAAAATGGCTAAAATAGATGACTTTTAAGCTCATCAAACTCCCCCAAACTTAAAATTTTGCTTGTCCTCAAGCAAAGAAAAAAAAAAGAAAGAATTGTTTGTCCTCAAACAAGAAGGACATTTTTCTGTTTTGTTCTGCAGTGGCATTCAATTTAATTGAAATGCAAGGTATGCAAAATTTTCTGTACATCTAGCTTCAAGTCCAGTTCAAGGTTGGTCTCTACTCTTTATGCTATGCAAACTAACATGTTGAAATTGTTTTACAAACAATATACTCATTGGATCCTGTTGAATAATGGTGTTTTCCTTTCTCATTTTCATCTTGAGTCATTAACTCCCTAAAGTTCTTCACAATTTTGATTGTTTCCTTTCTTCCAAATTCCATAGGCTTGTTTTTCATGATCTATAATGTAGTGATTTCAGCCTTCAAGATCAATCGGGTCTTTTTAGGCTTTGTTGTTAGGCCTGGGTAATGGGTAGGATGGAAGGAATTTTTAGGTTAAGATTACCCTGAACCTTTTCTCTCCTCTTCTGCCCTTTCCTTCTTGTAGTTTCTATAATAAACTCCCCTAAACTTCATGTTTGGGATATCTCTTTGACTTCTTCAATTCAGAACTGAATGCCCCCTATTTCTCACTTGTAATTTCAATGAGGAATTTTCCTTAGTTTGTCACCATTCAAGGATAGTGCAATGTTTTAACTTTTTAGGCTTTCTAACACTCTTAGCGAACTTTGGGTTAGTAGCTCCCATACCAGATGGCATTAGGGTACTAGGTGTTGAAACACCCATAAGAACTTAATTGTTCAAGAGAGTTAGGCCACAAGATAAAACTTATCCTAGAAGCCTTCTTTTACATTTGCATTTCATTCTTTGCCTTTTTCTTTTCATTCCCTTTTTGAGTTCCTCAAAAATATATATTCCCCCAAACTTCATTTCTTTCTTCCTCTTTGAATTCATGGGTAATCATAGGTTCTTTATTGAAGGATTGATGTCTTAGGATGAGTTGGGGTTTCCATTGGTCTATTTTTGAAGAATAGGCTTGTTGGCTCCAATTTAAGACTCTTTGACATATGCATGTCGACATATGAATAGAGATGGCTAAGGCCGACCAAGCTATCTAAGAATGGCCTGCATCATCTCTTGTCAGCTGTATCACCTAAGATTTCGCCTCAACCAATAATCTAACAAATTCTAGAATTTGGTTGAACTGTTGTGACTAACCATATAGAGTACCTTGACTCATTTTTATTTATGAGTAGTTAAGTTAATTGATATTCAACAGGTTCCTTGACTTACTGTTCATACCACAAACTCAAAAATATGTTTTGTTCATACATTGTATTACCTTCCTCTAATGCGGACTTATCGGTTATTAAATATAATGTTTTTTTAGCATGTTTCAATTAAGCGATATGCATTTTATCCTTATTCTGCAATTTTTTCCTCATTCAACTTACTCCTACTCTACTTCATTTCATTCAATTAGAGAATGTCCTCTGGCGTTTTATTCTTGAACTGGCTTCTACCTTGATTTCCTAATCATGCAACCACAAAGCAACATAACATTGAACAATCAAATGCAAAATAGCACACAACAATTCAATTTAAATTTTTTTTTTTTTTTTATTTCTGATTCATTTGCAACTGTTGGATACACAGTAATGGATAAGGATGGTAAGAATGGTTAGGCAAGGAGAAGGTTTATTTTATTTTTTTTTGGAAGAAATTGGCAAAAATATCGGGGATCCAGTGCAAGTGTTAAAATGGTGGGAATGAAGGGAATTTCATTTCCGCTTCTTTCCTTTCTCTTCTTGGTTTCCCACTCTCTCAATTGTTCTTCAATGACAATCTTATTAGAGAGATCAACTTTCTTGTTCAGTTCATCCTGCCTCTTCCCCAAGCCATTCATTGTGCTCTCCATTTCAGTCATGACTTCCAAGAATTTAGAAAGATTGTTGTTAATAAAATCTAAATTTTCGACCATTCATACTTTGTGAAACCAGTACTCCCCATTGCTTTTTTGTCTCTATCGTTCAATTTGTTTCCGACTCCCTCTGCAGAGATTTGTATAATGGCAAACACTTTATCTGCTCCCAAATTTGGTGTCATGCTCTTTATCTCTTTTCTCTAACAATGCTAGGGTGAGCATCTCGATCAAAGCGCTTGTTATAAAAGCTTCATGACTTCCGGTTGAGTTTGTTAACAAATCGTGATCTCTTTCCTTCATTTCTTTCTTGAACTCTTCTCCTTGCTGTTTCAACATTTTTCCCATCTGTTCCTCTTTTCTGTTCAGCTCTTCTTTCCACTGTTATTCTCTTCTTTGGATCTCCACTTTATGCTCCCTTTCTTTTCTATTTAGCTCTTCCTCCCATTGCTGGTCTCTTCTCTTCAATTCTTTTTCATAAATACTTTCCCTGAATTCCTGCTGTAATTTCCAATCCTTTTCTCTTTCATCTATTCTCTTCTGCAGGGCATGGAGAGCTTCCGATCTGTTTGTTCTTGTGCTCATGAGCTTTCTCGGGTTGGAAGTTTACGATGCCGCGGGGCAGCCAAAGGATGGAGAGATCTGTTGTTTGTCTTCATCACGCCCCTTCATTATGCTGAAACATGTAATCATTGTTGTCGAGGTGAGTTCACAGGTGCTTTCTGCTCCTTGATCGAGTGGCCCTCTGGGTCTCCTTTTACGGTCACTTTAAGCAGGCTTCGCCACGTTCTTTACGGCGCTCCGCTTTTTCCTCACGGTTTCTTGGCCTTACTAACTCTGTCGGAAGAATTGGTGAAGCTCTGAGGACTTCTTCTTGACTCCCAAATTCCTTTCTCCAGCCTTCAAGCATAGAGCGTGATTGTTCTTTGGGTGGGGAAACGAACCTCTTTTGTTCCGCCGCTGATACCTCGCTGATGGGTTTCTCTGACTAACTGTTATATTGATCTTGTACCCCTTGAGTATGGCCTCGGCGTGCAGCTTCTTGTTCTCTCCCTTGTGCATAATGTTTTGTTGGAACCAGCTTACGAGACGCTAGGAAGTAAAACCATACCTTCGCTTCCTCGGTAGAGCTTCCCACACATTCGAGTTCTTGGCTTTCCTTCTCCTTAGTGCTTGCCCCACTTCCATCGGTGAGCTTCTCGTGATCTTTCTAAAGTCGGTTTCCAAATTTTCTTAAATTTGGAGCCATGCTTGTGTGTATTGTCATCCCATAGGCCTCATTGATGGCCTTGGCCGTATGAGACCAGGACTCCTCCTAACATAACGGCTCCATCCTTCCTTCTGCCATATTGGAATAAAACTCTCTCGCAGTCTTTATTATACCCTGCTTTTTGGTGTGCGCAAGACTCTCCCATCCCCTCTACGCTCTATCATCTCATGAGAAAGGAGTCACGGTGTTTTGAATCTCCTCTCATAACAAAACCTTTGTTGCATAGTACTTCTTCAGAATAAGCTTATCGGATGTAATCTTACACTTCTTAACTAGCCTGCTCCTGCTCCCTTTCCCACGCTACCTTTCTTGTCTTGAGATTTAAGCCGGAGCTCTAGTGTTTTAGTGGCATCTCTCCTGCTTGCTCTTCCCGATGAATCTCATCTAACTGTTCTCCTTGGCAAGTTTCTTCTTCTTCTGATTGTTCGTGTTCCCTCATAATGTCGTCTAGGTTAGGGACCAGGGTGGGAATTTCAGCCATTGGAAAGGAGAGGAAAGCTTTTCAGAAAGTTTGGAATGCTAGGGTTTTCGGAGGTTGAGATTCAGGAGGAAGACGAAGGTGAATGGTTATGGGGGTTGGAGTGAATGAAATAGTTTCAAATTTGTTTCAATTCAATCAATGTTTGTGGCTAATTAATGCTTAAGCCAGAATTATCGCGGAAAGTTCCGCCACTTTTTATTTGAGGTCACATTAAATTTAGGGCTTTTTGAAGTGAGTGGTTGGCACATGTCACACTTTTATGTCGCGACATGTATCTTTCTTTCTTTACTGGTCACGACATCAATGTTTTGTAGGACAACAGCTTTGTCACGACATAACCTTCTTTGTCGTGACCCGACCACTTAATTCAATGATTTCAAAAACTTTAATTCTCTTATTGTTCCTAACCGTTTAGACATCTCTTCAGGCATATTTTAAGCAAAGATTTAACAATTAATTCAAATATATCTACAGATTGGGTTAGGGAGAAAGTTACTCCCCTTTTTCTCATGTCGCGACTCCTCTGCAAGTTGCTGGAATTACTCCTGTAGTTGCCTTGCTATTCATGTCTTTAACCCGTTCAGAAGATCACTGCAATATTCAAGAAAATTCTAATTAAGCTTCTGATTTATTTCTAAAAATTAAATCTATCCTTCTAGAAAACAAATGACCTAATTTATTAGCAACTAAAGAAAAGACATATTCAAAATTTAAATTAAATTTAAATCCTCTTGAGTTGCCTCCATTGTTGCTCATTTGAGTCTTTTAAATTTGGTTTCTTGTTGTGGTTCTTAGCTGCTTTTCCTCAAGCACCGGGTTGGAGTTCCACCTCCTCTTCCTGTTGAGATAATGCTAACCTTTGTCCATTGACCTTGAATTCTTCCCCATTGCTCAGTCTTCGGTGTTACTTGCTCAAATGTAGTACTGATACCCTTGTGTATGGCCCACACTCAAATTAGTTTTCCACTGAAACAACTTGATCTGATTAAAGCGGCACACAATTCGCACGTGAACTCTTTTCTCGGGAATTTCGATCATGCCATTTCTTTGTCTTGTCTTTGTATATTCTAGCATTATCATAGGCTTCATTTCTCAGTTCTTCGATTGAACGGTTAGACGATCTTTCTTCCCTTGCGGCCTTGAAATCGAAGTTTAACTTTTAATATTACATTGCCTTGTATTCTAATTCAAGAGGTAGATGACATGGTTTGCAAAAACAAACGTATGGGGACATTCCAATGGGGGTCTTGTATGCAGTCCTGTAAGCCCAAAGTGCATCATCAAGTTTGGAAGACCAGTCCTTCCTGCTTGAGCTCACAGTCTTTTCAAGTATTCTTTTGATCTCTCTGTTGGAAATTTCCGCTTGTCCATTGGTCTGGGGATGATAGGCTAAACTCATTACATGCTTGATCCCATACATGCTCATGAGTTTTGCAAATATTTTGTTTGCAAATGGGTTCCCCATCACTAATGATGGTTACGGGGTTCCAAACACAACCAAAATATTCTTTTGCAAGAAACTCCTGGCTTTGTATTAGTATCATTCTCGAGACCGAACTACTTGCTTCCACCCATTTTGAAGCGTAATCTTTAGCGGTATGTATAGGTTTCAAATGATGGTGGGAAGGTCCCATAAAATCTATTCCCCCGAACATCAAAATTTGTATCACCATAATACCTTTTAGGGCATTTCATTCTGGCTGGCGTATTTCGATCCTTTGGCATCGATCACACAATTTCACCCTGCACAATCTGCGAAGATAGTGGGCCAATAAAACCACTGATTGGGTATCTTGTGGTATCTTTCACGAGAAAAATGTCCTCCATATGAGGAATTACATGGCATTCATTTAAAATATTTGCCTTGTTACCTTAGCACCTATCTTCTTATTATCATGTCGGCACCTCTCTTGGAATAATAATTAGGTCATCCCAAATATAATATCTGGCATCGATTACACGAGTTTCCTCTTACGTTGGTAGCTGAGTTACGAGCATTACTCCACAAGCCCGGATAATTCTAATGCTCCCGACATACCATGGAAGTTGGAAGGAAGCCTTGAATAATTGCTCATGCAGGAAAGTTCTGCGATTAGCGCACATTTTCTTCTTAATCGGCGCTTCTTTCTACTCTTGACAAGTGGTCGGCTATCACATTGTCCACATCCTTTTTTGTCCTTTATTTCCAAATCAAACTCTTGCAGCAATGGCACCCACATATCAATCTTGGCTTAGCTTCCTTTTCGACATGGTACTTGATTCTTTGCATGATCGGTGTGAATTACCACATGGATCTAAAATGTATTGTCTAAATTTTTCACAAGCAAATACTATGGTTAGCATCTCCTTTTTCAGTTGTTGAGTAGTTCTCTTGTGCTTCATTGAAAGTCTTACTAGCATAGTATATGGCCTGAATACTTTCTCTTTTCTTTGCCCCAACCACGGCTCCCATAGCAAAATCAATGGCATCACACATTATTTCAAATCCACTGATTCCGTGCAGTCGCACGTATTATAGGTGTCTGTGCAATCGATCTTGATTTCATCAAAAAGCATCCTGCGAAGTCATGAAATTGAACCTTATCTTTTTCCGATGTCGCATGAGTAGTCTGGCTATTTTGAGAAAAAGTCTTTGATGAATCTCTGTAAAATCCGGCGTACCCCAGCTTCGCCTCGCTTTCTTGTGGTAGGGTGTCTGAGAGTCTTTTATAATGGATACCTTGTTTGATCGACTAGTCCCGATGAGATTTTATGCCCCGAAGCAATACCTTACATTTACCATAAAATGGCATTTTCCCAATTGATGCTAGTATTTGTCTTAGCATCTTTTGATCTTGTTTCGGATTGTTTAAACATTGATCAAATTTGGATCCATACGATCAAAATCATCCGTGAAAATTTCCGCGTAGCGCTGACGAATCAGAATATAGACATCATGCACCTGCGGAATGTGGTAGGCATTACATAACCGCGGCATCATACGAAGGCAAAGGTACCATAAGGGCATGTGAGCGTGGTCTTCTCTTGATCCTTTGGTGCATGCTGTCGATTATATCCACGAGTATCCATCCGGAAAACAAAAGTGAGAGGTGTCACCGCTAACCTATCCAAACATCGATCGATGAAGGCAAAGGAAAATTATCTTTTACGGTTTGTTGTATTCAATTTCTGTAATCATCTGTACCCTCCATCACATCCTTTGTTCTTGTTAGGAATCAGATTATTTTCATTTGATCCGCGATAAACTGCTTTCTTTGGAACCACATATTTGAGCTCACCAGGTATACGAGATAGCGTAGATAAAACCTGACATTTAACAATTTGAGCACCTCCTTCCACGACTACTTCCAGCGCCATCAGTTGGCTCCTCGGTGTTACGAGATGGGTTTGAAGTCTCACCCAGCAGAATCTTGCCATGCAAATTGATGGGTGATACCCTTAGGTTCTTGATATGGACAAACTAACGATTCCTTATGTATTAACCATTTCCGGCCAATCTTTGTTCTCCCGACCTCACTTAATGTGAAATGATCTTTGGTTTTTCTTTGGTAATTCTAGTAGGCATACTTTAAATGACATGGCAACTCTTGAAACTAAGACCTTAAATACTTAGTCTCTTGATGAATTTCCTCTTTTAACTCATCTTCCCCATTATCTTTTACGTTTTGCTTCAAGCTCGACTACAGTTTCTATCTTCTAGCGCTACATGGAAATTTAGAATAGACATCTTGAGTATCTTGAATTCATCTCTTTTCATTGATAAAAACTTGAGTGTTACATTCAGTGTCTTTGCTCGGGGTTGGGAATAGAGACAAAATCAACTACATTGTAACCCTTTCACTGTCTTTACTAATTTTAAATCAAGTTAAACACAAGCGACCTTCTCAGCCTTAAGATGAGAACTCATTCTTGCATGTCAATCATTTTGCTCCAGTAGCTAGGAATAGTCTTCCTAATAGTAGGGTGCTTGTGAATCTTAACCATGTCGGAATGATGAAGTCTCACCCGAATACAAACCCAGCGTGACAAACACATCTTCAAGCCAGACCTTCGAGTTTCACCATCGACATTTGAAGAGTAACAGCTAGATTAAGCTCCCTAAACTTAATTTCTACAAACGTAAAGAGGCATCGTATCGGGATACTAGCTCCCGAGTCACATAGAGCTCATGGAATTCCATTCCTCCAACAATACAAGGAATTGTGAAACTTCCTGGGTCCTTCATTCTACCGGTAGTTCTTCGACATCAAGACTTGTAAGTGGCAAAGTGAGACCTGACTATTCCTCTTCTGCTTTTTCTTTTCTTGCTCGTAAGATGTCCGAATTTCAGAGGCACAAGTGGCATCTCGAGTCACCACTTCGCAAAAGGCATTATCGATCTCCGCCTTCCGGAAAGTTTTCAAGAACCTGCACCTGCTTCCTCCATCTTTGATTTCTCGCAGCTCTTGTGGAAATGGGATCGTTGTGCTTTGTTCCTGATGCCTCTTCTTCTACTCCTTCTTGTCATTCTCCAAGGTCTCTTCCCTTCTCGGTCTTTTGCTACTTTGTCGTCGTCAATCTTTTTTCTTTCTCTCTAACTCCTTCCCACCTCGCCCGCATGCCATAGCCTTTGGGTTCTTCCTTGTGTCACTCAGAGCAGATCTTTCCTCTCGACTTCTTGTGGTTAGGGCCAGTCGCCTACTTAGGCTCCGTGTTCTTCCAGTGATGGTTGGTAGTGTTATGAAAAATTTGAGAATCGCAGCAAGAGTCGTGCCTAAACTTTGTTCATGGAGGTTCATTTATTATCCCCCATAAACTCCGCAAAGACTGCTCCTCAAAAGACGGGGCTCTCCTCCGACCCCGGTATTCGCTTCTCGTACCATTTCTCATCACGCCGCCGGAACCTCGTGGCCGGCCGATACCATGCTGTGGTTTCTGTCCCCTACTCTCCACCATACGAGAAATTTCATGGTTCCCGAAATGTGGGTGATAATGTGTCGGAAGGTTAGGATGGTAAGCTCTTGGCTCTCACCCAAAATAATACTCAACCTTCAAGATCATAAAGTCCTTCACTCTTCACACTCTTCATTAACTCCCTTCAATTGCTCCTATTTCATGAGCGGTGTGTGTCTTTCTTTCTTGCTTGTCTAACCCGCGGCATAATGGCATCCAACTTGGCCCGTCATCTGCTAGCTCCATGATTCCCTTCTCTCGTTGTTTCCTCTTGAAAGTTTCCTCGTAAGGAGTTCATGTTACTTAGCCGATCTTCAATCGCTTGGTCTGACTTTCTAAGGCCGCTCGCCCGCCGATCAGCTCTTGATTCACCAGATACGCCATACTGAGAACTGTCTAGCTCTTCGATCTATCCCATGCATCGGGACACTCAAAGAACCGCTGGTCTTTCCTGCTACAGCTGTGCTTTCACTTCCCGCCGAACGTAATGAGGCTTCCTTCTTTCGTGGTGGTGAGGGCCGGGGAAAGAATCTACCTGGGCAGGCTACTTGCTCTCCTGCACGCGTAACCATATGGTAAAGATTCATACCATGTACAAGCCGCAGATTCCCTGGGAGAACCGGAATAAGATGCGCTTTATGACTTCGGTCTTCACCCCATTCAACTTAACAAGATTGGCCACATCCCGAGGAATCTTCCCGTGTGCTCGCTTGGATCTTCGTGATGACCGCAAACTAGATGCTGCTGACCATTGCAATCGGCAGTCGGCTTTAATTCAAAATTATTAGCATCTACCAGTCGTCTGGGACGTCAGTATTCTTCCCGTATAATTAGCCTCCGGGAACTCCATTGCATCAAGCACGGAGGCCTCTTGTATGTATTTCAACCCGATCCCGCCTTCATCCGCATTTATTGAGTTTTTTCTCTCGCCTCTGGTCTTTCTCGCCGAGCGCCCTTTCTATTTCCGTGTCACCGAATAGATCTGTTCGCTTCCTATGCATCAAAGTTTTTCGAAAGCAAAACATACCCCATTAATAGATTAGTCAAATATAAAATATATATTCAATATGGGTTGTTAGTCGCTGCTCACCAAACTGCTTTTGTTCTTTTTCTAAAAATGTCCAAATTAGTATTTTTCTTTCATCTCAATATTGATTTACTTAACGATCCCCAAGAACGGCGCCATAAACTTCAGAAACCAAACCAAATAACATACGTGTCACTATTACCAAAGGACTATTGTTTCCAATCCTCGGCAACGGCGCTTATAAAACTTATATACAATCGAACCAAACACACATATACAATACGAGTGACACTATTACCAAGGACTATTGTTCAATCCCGCAACGCGCCATAAAACTTGTAAACCAAACCAAATAACATGGGCCAAATTTATGTCACTATTACCAAAGGACTATTAGTCTAATCACCGGCAATCGCCATAAAACTACTGCTTTGGACAACCAAAACACTAAATACTTATGACACTATTACCAAAGGACTATTGCCTATCCGGCATGCGCCTTCAAAAACTTATACTATATAAACCACCAATCTCTTAGAGTAAATCATTTTCAAAGTTTGGTTTTTGGTCCGATATTCTCGTTGCGCACGTATCGACAAGTACGTGGATTTAAGTCTCATATCGATCCCACAGAGATCCAATTTTAAATCAACCACCGACTACCACTTCCATACGACCACGATAATAGGATCCAGCATTAAGGCGCTGAAAATTAAACGGTAACAAAAGGGAAAAATAATCGAACTATCCAACATACCGAAAGATAAAGAATAAAAGAATAATGAATTTCTAATAAAAGAACCGAATACCTATTAGTTATCCTCAGACATCATTAGAAACAAGTGATAGTGAACCATCGATCCCGTAGTTACCCCAAAATTTCTGATTGGCCTCCGCTCAAAATTCGTCCGCTACGCCGTAGTGCACCCTCCACCCACATTTCATTGAGTCTAATATCTCAATCGAGATTCTCTCTCGAATACAGTGGAATTAGATAACTACTAACAGGACTTCCTAATTCGATATTTTTCTTTTGCAATACTTCTCATACCATTTTATGGATCAGAACCTTAGTCTCCGTTATCTAATGCTGCGATATACAACTTCGCATTTGTTCCTCCGAAATTAGTCAGATCAACCTTTCCTCGATTAGACCTCGCCTAACACGGATTGGCCTCACTATCCGACCAGGTGAACTTTGCTTGGTTAAATAGGATAACTCATTCAACTCGTTTCTTCAAGTGAGAAGAGGATTAGATCTAAGTGAACTTAGCTCAAAGATCCCGAATAGCGTACATTACTGTGAATGTCTTCCCTCGTGGCTACTCGTAGACCTCCTTGAAATCGGGAAAGCAATGACGCAAATCTTTAATCCGTATAAGAAACCGATATTCGTATCCTAAGACAATCAACCCAAAACCGTAAGTAAATTCATTAACCGGAATAACAAGCCGTCAGAAAGATAAATTTCATCATCGTGTTCACTTACGGCCGATTCTCAATACTGAATACACGATACAAAGATTCCTCTGATCATAAGAATAACCGCACTTGAAACCGAAACAATCGACTCCATAAATTTGTCTCGAACTTCAAACATTCCGTGTAGTAATTTGAAAATAAATCGACTCATGCTCACCATCTCAAACGATAACATCCATCTCGTAAAATACAACGAGCAAAAAAATGAGAAACGTAATCGCTTCTAAAACGACCCGGAAATAAAAAAGAAGAAAAAAAGAAAAGAAAATAAAGAAAATGAGCTTTTCGCCTATCCGACCTTCGTCACAGGGTCGCCAAGCCGCTTTCATGAGTTGGATAGTCGCCAGATAGGGTTCCTCACCGGGGCCCCCAATCCCAATAGCTCGCCGGTGGATTTTAGAGCATTCGTGCCCGTCATCGCTCGTCGCGACCGCTCTTTGATCAACGATGTCGCGACATCAATTTCACGCCGCGACCTCGCCTACTTGGCGTAGCCTTGATTTGTCATTTTGATGTCGCGATTATCACCATCTTGTCGCGACATCTTCTCACGCCTTGGCGTTTTCTCGATAGTTCTTCTCGATGTCGCGACGCTTCGATATCTTCGTCAGCGACCTCGCCATTTCATCCGCAGCTAACTGATATTCGAATGTCATGGACCCTTTGTCGCGACATCATCTTATGGAACCGTAGGCTTCAACCGGTCGCTTCCCCGATGTCGCGAATGCCAATATCTTGTCGCTACACTTCTTCAATGCCTGCGTTTTGATCTGTCGTTCTCGATGTCACGGCACATCGTTATCTTGTCGCGACCAATTTTCATGAAGTGCTTCAATTTTCAATCGGCAGTCCGGTGTCGCTGACCATTCATGTCGCGACATCGCCTTATGGTTTGCGCTCTTCGATGGTTTTTGATGTCGTGACTCACTTCTTGTCGACATCATCGATGTCGCGACATCAATCTCACGTCAGCGACATCAACTTAGTTCTTCGGGTTGACCGTTGCTCTTGGATGTCACGACTTCACTCTCACGTCGCGACGCCGCTTCTTGCGCTTTCAAGAGCGCCTCGTCGCGATTTGTTATCCATGTCACGACCAATTGGGATTTCTTCACTTCCTCGACGTCGCGACTCATGACCGGATCGTGTAAACCCCAAACCGCATCAATGACTCAGCCGCTTGTTTTCATTTCGCCATTCGACCGCACCTTCCTCCACTTATTGTCGTATTTTTCTACTTTCTTCTCTCTTTCCCGCTTAATGTACTTGTTTCTTCATTTCTCAGACATAATTATTCATTTCAGATGAAAATCGAACGTAAAAATGGACTAAAATAGATGACTTTAAGCTCATCATATATATATATATATATATATTCTTTCAAAATATCTCAACGTAATCCACTAAAAAAAGCAATCGATACAAATTCCTCAAACTTGAATATGTAATAGAATATAAATATAGATCTTTTTTTTAATTGATTCCTTACTTGTAAAACTGAGAGAATAATATTTATTCATAATAAATTCGTATCTTTACATGCGGTACATATTTATAAAAGATATTGAGATTTCACAATCGTTATTCCTTAAGGATCCTACAATCAAGCTATTCCTATACTAAGTTATTTGCCTAACGTGAGAATATTCTCTAAACTAGGAAAGAATATAATAGTATGATGAAAGAATTACAATAGAGAATCTTTGACTATTAATCCAATATCGCAACACTCCCCCTCAGGTTGGTGCATAGATGTCACACATGCCCAACTTGCCCAAAATCTTTGAGAACACTAGACTTGAAACAGCTTTGGTGAGGATATCAGCCAATTGATCTTTGGATTGAATCTTAGGCAACTTAACAATTTTCTCATCTAATTTCTCCTTAATGAAGAATCTGTCAACCTCCACATGCTTTGTACGATCATGTTGTACCGGATTAAGAGCAATATCACATGTTGCTTTATTGTCATAATAAAGCCGAATCAGTTGCCTAGGTAGATAGCCCAAATCCATCAATAGAAGTCTTAGCCACAATGCTTCACATATTCCAAGTGTCATACCCCTAAATTCAGCCTCTGAGCTTGAACATGCAACAACATTCTGCTTCTTGCTTCTCTATGTAACAAGATTACCACCTACAAAGGTGAAATATCCCGGCAGATCATCCACATCTATTGCTTCAAATTCCTGCACAAAGATCAATTAGTGCATCCACACTTTGACAATCTACATTTTAGGGGTGAACAAATGCCCTTTCCAAGAGCGGACTTCAGATACCTTAAAATGCGCATAACTGCATTCATATGTTGTTCTCTAGGATTATGCATAAACTGGCTAATAATACTCAATGCATAGGAAAGATCTGGCCTATTGTGGGCTAAGTACATCAATCTTCAAACGAGCCTCTGACATCTCCCTTTATCAACAGGCACCTGATTAGTCTCAACACATAACTTCAATCCTTCTTCTACTGGTGTATCAGCTGGTTGACATGCTGACATACCAGTTTCCTACAACAAATCTAAAGCATATTTTCTTTGAGACAAGAAAATCCCTTTATCAGATCGAGACACTTCGATCCCAAGAAAATATTTCAAGTGACCGAGGTCTTTCATTTCGAATTCGCTTGACAAGTAACTTTGTAGAGCCTTCCTTTCATCAGGTCATTTCATGTAAATCACCATGTCATCCACGTACAATAAGGGCAAAGTGGATCTTACCATGCCGTTTTCAATAAGAATAAAGTGTGGTATGAATTACTCTGATGGTAGCCAAAAGACCTCACGGACTTTGTGAACCTTTCAAACCATGCTCTCGGAGATTGTTTTAGCCCATACAACGATTTCTTTAATTTGCACACTTTTCGACAATGCACTCGGTATCATAATCTTCGGGTGGTAAATCCATGTACACTTCTTCTGACAACTCGCCATGCGTAGTTACAAGCCACGTCAAACGTTGCAATGGCCAATCTAGGTTCCCAGCTAGAGACAATAAGACTCGAATTGTGTTGATTTTAGCTACAGGTGCAAATGTATATATATAATCAATTCCATAAGTCTGTCAGAATTCCTTTGCTACCAAGCCTCGCTTTTAAAACTTTCAATTGTACCATCCGCTGAAGCTTCACAAGATAAACCCACTGACATCCAACTGGTTTCTTCCCTAGAGGACTAGATCAACAAGTTCCCAAGTTTCATTCTTTCCGCAAGGATTTACTTCCTCATTCATAGTAAATTTTCTACCTGGTCGCCTTAAGGCTTCCCGCACAACTGTTAGAATAGATACATTAGATAATTGATTTACAAATGACTTATTTGATTCGCATAAGCGATGGTTAGACACATAAAGGACTCATAGGATATTTAACTTTACTTAGAAAGTTCGGCTGAGTATGTGGTTCAGAACAACACTGTTTCATGAGGTGGTGTTGTTTCTTGGTGTCAGAACACGAGAACTATCCCATTGCCTGCATCAGTTTATCAGAATGAGAGATTCAGATGAGAGGTTGATCCATAACCCATTTCTAACTCACTATCATCATCCACTCATACCACCTCAAACCAAGTCACCAAAGATTCTCATTACCAAGTTCAAGGTGTTCCTTTTCATTCCCATTCAGATTGTTACCAGGTTCAGAGAGTTCTCCTTCTATAGAGATCAGAAAATCATAGTCTAGAGCTTGAACTTCTTCCAGGTGATCCCCTTGAAGTTTAAGCTCATAGGAAAAATACATCGAGTCTTCATGAAAACTACATCCATTGTAACAAACATTTGTTTGCTTGGAGGGTGATAACATCGACTTGGATAAGCAAGATACCCTGCAAAAGACATCGCAATGCTCGAGGTGTCAACTTGTTGCGCTGACGCTTATGAAGATGTACAAATGCTACACAACCAAATACATGAGGTGGTAATTTTGGACCGACTGGAGCAACAATTGCTTCAATAAGAGCCTGAGATGGTGTCCTAAATCACAGTACCGAAGGTACTTAGCTGATCAAATATGCTGCAGAGGTAAGTGCGTGTCCCCAATAGGATGAAGGCGTATGTGCTTCTATCAATGAAGCACGGACAACCTCCAACAAGGATTCCATTTTCTGTCTGGCCGCCCCATTCTATTAGGGTGTATCGTAATTAAGTAGTTTGATGAATGGTTCTAGCGGGCTTCCAAATACCGCTCAATTCAAACTCGAATATTCACCTCCATTGTCATCAAAGGAGGAACTCCGAACTTGTGCATTGTACTGCCTACAAACCATTTTATGAAAATTTTGAAATAACAAGTTTACTTCACTTTTGGACTTCATTAAACATACCCAAGTCATCTTGGTACAATCATCAATAAAATTAACAAACCAACGCAATCCATCCAAAGTAGCAAATTTAGATGGGCCCCAAATATCAGAATGTATGATCATAAAAGGAACTGGACTTTTGTTCAAAGTTAATGGAACGGCTAATAATGGATTTTGCAGTTCACAAACATCACATTGGAAACTAAAGACATCAAAGTTTGCAAATAAACTAGGAAATAATTTCTTCATGTGACCAAAAGAAGCATGCCCCAAACGTCGATGCCATAACCATATCTCAGATTTCCCTTCTTTTTTTTTTTTTTTCGAACCCCAATCTAAAGCTTCGACGTGAATTCCATCTCGAACTTTTAGACACCGAGTCCAAGTAATACAACTTCCCTCGCCTAACACCACAACCAATCATTTGCCTTGTCCGCATGTCCTTAAATACACAAAATTCAGGCCAAAAAATGACAACACAAAATAAGGTAGTGGTTATTTGAGAAACTGACAAAAGATTATAATTCAAAGAGGGAACAACCAAAACAGAATCTAAATTCAAGGTGTTAGTGAGGGACAAGGATCCTTCCCCAATAATCGGAATTGAGGTACCATTGGCAGTGGAAATAGATTGTTGTGAGGAAGATTTAAGAGGTGAAACTTGTCTAGAATCAAATGTCATATGATCCGTAGCACCGAAATCAATTATCCATGCACTATTAGAAACAGGTGTATAAATATTTAAAACCTTACCACCATTACCTGTTGCTGCTGCCAATGCCGAGGACTTTTCAACTCTATCATCCTCTGGCTTTGTTTCAACAATTGCAGCAGTAAAGGCCTTCTTGGAATTCTTCTTCCAGAATCACGCTTAGCGATCCCACCATTCCTATATCCCACAAGTTCATAGCATCGACTTTTTGTATGACCGCTTTGATTACGTTGAGTGCATTTCAGATGATGATTTTCGCCGCCACCATTAGCAAACCTAGGATGGATGGGCCTTTTCGTCTCATGGTTGCCGAGGAGACCGGCCCAGTCACCATGGTTTAAGCTCGTAATTTTCAGTTTGTCCATTCATCACCCCACGCCGAACAACATCTCACGGCGAACTAGGCATAACACTCTTCTAAATTCAAGGATAGGATCCTTCCTCAAGATTTGCCGTGCACTCGCTTCGAAATCACCCTGTGAATCTCAACAAGAAAGATATGCACCCTTTGTCGCCAAGCAATTTCGATAGGTGCAATATCCGTCTCTTATCCACTATGACCACCTTATCACGATGATCTAACTCATCAAGATTTCACGCTCCATAATATAAGAGAGTGGTCTGCCATTTTAGTTTTGCAAGAGAAATTTCTTGCTCAAGGTAAAAACCCAGAATTCATCCGTCCACTAAAAGGCTTTAGACAGAGCTTTCCAAATATCTCGTGTGGTGGGAAAGCGAATGTATCACTTCATAATCTCCGGGAACATAGACATCATCAACCATCTTTTGACCTTCTGATTGTCTGAATACCACTTTTCATAGCCTTCATCTTTCTCCTTAGGTACTTGCGATAGTTACGAATGAAGGAGAGTTTCTCCTTCTCAAAGAATTTGCATCTCTAACATTTGAGACCACAGATCATAGTTAGTCTCATTCAATACAATTCCTGAATTGAATGATGAACCTTCGTGTTGAATAATGATGGGGGTAGATTTGGTGACAGACGTTTCAGAATTTGACTTGCTCATGATTTAAGGATTCAAAGAAGAATGATTTAGGGTTTCGTGGCTCTGATACCAACTTGTAAAACAGAGAAGAATATTTTTATTCATAATAAATCTGTATCTTTACATGTACATATTTATAGAGATATTAGAGATCCTACAATCAAGCTATTCCTATAATTAGATCCTACAATCAAGCTATTACTATAATTAAGTTATTTGTCTAATAGAGAAATATCTCTAAACTAGGAAATAATATAATAGTACTAGAAAAGAATTATAATAGAGAATCTTTGACTATTAATCCAATATCGCAATGGAATGTGAGTTTTTTTTTTTTAATTAACAAAAAATCTTCCAGATTCTTAACGGAATCTTTTTGAATTTGTAACTGAATTTATATAAAATAATAGATTTTTTTTTATTAAGAAAATCTTGAAGATTCTTCGTCTATTTTTTTAATAATAAAAAAAGGTTAACTTTTGACACGTAAAAATGGATTCTACATGTTCCGACCCGCTTTATAATAAAAATGGTATAATCGTAATAAAATAAAACTCGCATGCTCCATCTCAAGTTTTTCACTATTTGGGTCTCAAATGCATTGATTCGTGCCACGTAGGGTGATCCTAATCAACAAAATTTATATACCTGTTCCTCCTACCGCCGTAGTCACACGCGTGATAGTGGTCTAGTGGTCGAACACGGATGGGCTTTCATCCTAAAATGACGGTTATGCACGGTTGCAAGGCTTTCTATTCGACTCTGATTGGCTTTCAAAACAACAGCAAGTAGAGGCCAAACTGAGAAATTGTAAAAACTGAAAATAAAGTGTGAAAAGTTAACTTTGAAGATTTAGGTCACTAACTTGGTAAGTTAGGGCAAACAAGGTCCCTGTTTTATCCTCGTTATGACATGCAACCTATAGTCCAAGTATAACCGATCTATGTTTAACTAGCAAACCCCACCTCTTTGAAATCAACTCCTATTCGAGCTGCACACAAGTAGTACGCATCGCGGCCCTTTAATGCTTTGAAACTCTAGCATTTAAATATCATTTCAGGCTCAGAAGACCATCTAAAGAACCACGTTGCATCTAGCATTAAGTATGCACCGTATCCTCAAAGCATGGAGAGTATTGGCCAAATCAATAACATTCAATGCTATTCAACCCTAAGTCGAGAAGATGGGGGTCATAAAACACAAGACCTATGGCTTTTAATAAGAGGACAACATGCATATGCCCCACCACCAAGCTTAGCTTCCTTCCTCTTCAAAGAAAGGAGGCTTAAAGCCAAGCATCTCTTGAGTCACATCCTCAAGAGGAATATAAGCCGTTATAAGTAAGAGTGAGAGAAGAGAGAAAAGCAAACCCTAACTAAAGCTACGAAGATATTTACAAAATGAAAAAACTTACAAATTCTTCTCTCCCAAAATTCTCTATATTTATTACAAAAAGAGAGGGGGTTTATATAGGCCACCTCAATACATGAAAATATTTCAAAACCTACAAATTTGGCTAAGTTAAAGGACAAGAGAGTAATACACCAAATTTGAAGTCGGTTAGCATTAAATACAAAAGCATGATTTGAGTAGTAAAATTTCGCTTAGAAGAATTTCGCTAGGTAGCTTAAATCACTGTGCATAAATGAAATTAGAAATTTCGCTTAAAGCTGCACTCGCATTTAGCGAAATTCTCACAATTTTAGCGAAATTCTTAGTGAGAAGGAATACAAAATTTCGCTAGGAACAAAGGCTCAGCGAAACTCGGGGTTTGTTCTAGCTTGTACCAGCAATTCACGAAGGTTGCGAAATTTTCGCTAAGGTTAAATTCGCATCCTAGCGAAAAATTTTCGAACTCTGCGCGGTACCTGTGCTTTGTTGATCTTCATCCCTGTCTTCAACTCAGATCAATTTTTCTTCACTTTGCCTTCTGCTTTCATTGATTCTGGTCAAGTTAATGGTCGACACTTGAGTTCAAACTTCAAGGATTCACTATACATCTCGATATCAACCCCATAGTGCGCAAAACCCGCAAAACAGCCAAAATTACCTCTAAACTAAGATAAGTGATACTAAAAGACTTGAACACTTCCAATCGTATATCACATGACAAAATGTTGGCTCAAAACCATTCTGAGAGGGTCTGCACCACTGGGCACCGACCACACCCCCCAACCAAACGCTAGTCCCTTAGCAATGCAAAAACAAAAAGGAGATGCATGTAGTGATTTCAAGTTTATGATTCAAAAGGTATATGCACATATAAACATTGCTTTTAAACTGGGAAAATCGACATCACAATTGTAAATCGATATGAAAGAACTAAATCCATACAAGGAACACTCTAGTCAATCTTGGTTCCATGATTCTCAAACTTGAATTTCCACCTAAGTTCAATGGTCTTTTTATATAACTAAATTCAGTTTCAATAAATCGCAAAATTTGTCTCCTCCCCCAACCTAGCACCCACATACCCTTAAGTCGTTGAACAACCTAGATAAGGATAGTTACGCACTTCTCTTTATTCAACTACATTGTAGGAAGCAATGCTTAAAATCTCGACTTCACCAAAGTCCGTGGTAACGGGGGTCCACCGATGACTCTAACCAATTAAGGTTTAGGGCATCAAGCCAAAAGGATCATCAATTAATAAACTCTACAGGTTTCAATTCGAACTCCGTGATGACTTCGAAAATCAAGCACCTAAGCAAATCAAGCAGACCTCTACCTGATCCACCCCATGTAACGAACACTAAATCGATGACTCCTCAACCAATTAAGGCATATACACGTTTCAAAGGCTTTCGCCATGTACACCCCCTGACCGTGCTCTAGTTTCAAGGCAAAATCATGACTTTATTTTTCTTTTTCTTCTTTCTTTCTTTTTCTTTTGCTTTTTCTTTCTTTTTCTTTTCGAAGACAACATTGGTCTTCAAGTATGGGTACCACAAACCTATCCTAGGCTGCCAACATGCTTAAGGCCTACATGCAAAGCGAAAGGAAGCGAACAAATTCACAAATTCTATTGAAATAATCAACTGAGTGCAGTTGTGTGAATTAGCATAAGTGGAGAAATTTCAAGTCGAGTATGCTAGAACCTGTGAAGTGACCAAAATTGTTTCAAGCATGGAATTTGTTTCTAACATGAGGTGACAACAAGGCTTCAATTTCCCAACATAAAGCACCAACTGTCCAGATCAGCAGCAATTCAATTGTTCAATTGAAAAGAAAAACATTTACACATGGTAAAGGCACAAACATGATATGTACAAAAGTCAGAGCATAAATATAAACTGAATAGCTTTTGATATAGCCAAAATGGCTAGTACATGAATACAAAGCTAAACACAAAAATATCACTGCCTACTATGGCTAATACATAAATCCTAATCAAAATCAGTAGGCAGTTGATAAAGCTGATAACTATACAAAATCATAAAAAGAGACCTAACCACCTCACTGCTATGGTGGTGGTGGTGGTGGGTCTGAAGCTGCTGCTGCTGCAGCCAGAACATCCAAAGAAGCGGCGGCTGTGGTGGGGTCCTCTCTCCGATCGTGAATACAGGAAGACCTGCGGTCATAATCAGGTCGCATGGAATGGCACTGGCCAACTCTCTCGATCCTAGGTCGTCAAGGTGAGTCGCTTAGGGAACAACAGCATCCATCACACCAGCTATCTCTCTCGAAATGACATGACTGCATCCACGAATTTATATGCTGAATAGACGTGGGCCAGAGTATCGCCACAACCACGATGTAGTCCGTGGAGGAGGGGATGGAGGCGCAGATCCGTGGAACCGACTCACGATTCCTCGGGGCCTGTGGGAAGGTATATCATCCGTATGGCGGCCTTCTGCAATACTCGACTCTCAGACCCTCCCGGGTCCCTGCGGTCGTAAGTGGAAAGATACGGCATAGTCATCACCCGCTCCACCGACATGACCAGCACGAACCTCATCTCAACTCAAGCTCCTCCGGAATCCCATATGCTCGAGAACATGGCAGAGGAGTCTCTGCGATAAGTAGTGGAACGCTCGCCTCGTACTGTGTCCTTCCGATGGACCTTCCTCAACCGCAGAACAGAGGCCATCACTCAAATGTGAGGGACTGAACCAAAATCCCGAGATCCGGCAGCAGCGCTCCAAGATGGCCCCCTCCTCCACGTAATGCCGGCGAAATAAGCCTGCCCCGAACAGATGGTCAAGAACAAAGATCCGAGGCGGGAGCCGCTCCTATAAAATACTGTCCAAGAAGGAGAAACTCTACAAGGCCGAACCATCTCTCGCGAAGGAGGTGTGGTCCCAATCTCCTCGTAATCCGCATTGGTCGGCAGGCGTACGCAGGCCAAGAGCTGTCAAATATCGTCAGCCTCGAAAATTCCACTCCGCGATCATCAATAATCGAATCAAGCTCACGCGACCAGTGATCCTCTGTGAGGTCATCGAACGGTAAAACTCCAACACCACTGCGGGGCGCAATGCCGCCGGAGTCATGAAAGGTATTGAATACCTCGATCAACCCCATGGCCCCTAAGATCTAGGATCACCTCAAGTGGACGCTGTGAGTACGACTCTCGATGGAACTGGCCTGGCGACAGAGTCGCATGATTCCCTGAATGTGGTTCCCTACGAACAATGGCCTCCGAATCCTCGAGGCAGGCGACAGCTGAGGTGATGAAGTCGCCTCCGCAGCAGATGTGACTGGTGACGGCTACGGCCGAGAGGATGATGACTCGCCTGGGCCCGATGTGCGGGCCCGCTTGGAGGGCCTGGGCCTCCGAACTTCCTCCAGGTATCAGATGGGGCACGGTCCCATCCGTGTCCGATAGCGCCGAATCCCCAGCTCGCCGATAATGCCTCGGGACCGGTGATGGTACCGAGTCGGGACCGAGCCGGGCCTTCTCTCGTACCGACCCACTACGGCCGAACGCGGACTCCACCCCGAGTACGGAACTATACCGATATCAAATAAAATAATCGAAAGGGCCTACCACCGAAAAATGTATCGCTGCACCGTAATACTGAACCGAGGCCTCCTGAGGATAATCGAATCACTCAAGTAAGCAAACGAACCAGTGGCTCACCGGGCCGCGAATCGAAATCGCCTAATCGGCAACTAAAGGCTCAGAAAGACCAGATGCTAAGGCGGCACCAAAAGTTTGAACTACAACGCACGGCAGCCTCTCCAGATCATAAAGGGAGGTTCAATAAGGCTCCTACGTGGCTGGTGCAATGCGCTCAGGTGTACGTGATCAGGCCGGCAACACTAGAAACTCGGGCCAAGGCTCAGTTGAGATCGAGCCTGGGTGCAAGGGCTCGAAGTACAAAACGCATTGCGGCGGTGGGCACCGCATCAATACGGCATATGGAAGCCGGTAAGCTCGTAGCCGCGATGCAGTGACAGTGGACTCGGGCCGTGGTGCGCGCAACTCCGCAGCAGCGCCAAGGCGCTGAAGCCGGGAGACTCAACGGGCGGGCAAGAGGCTGGGAGCTTCGTGGCTTACTGAGGGGGAGAATGTAAAGTGACAATTTAGCCAACCCCTCCCCGTTTATATAAGCATTTAACTAAGAGTCGAAGGGTCTCCCGCTAAATCTCGCTACTTCTGAGCGATATTGCCTAAACCGAGTATACTACCTGTATTTCAAAAATTTTAAATTAATTAATAATATATAGAATAAAAATTATTATTATAAAATTCACTATAGAACTATAACTAAACTCGAACACACAATACTATACTATATAAACAAAGTACTAAATATTAAAAATTACTAAATTAAAAAGTTTGCTAAAAACAATTGAAATTAACTAAAATTTACTAATTCAAGACAAAAAGTAAACATGGTGAACTCGTGAATTCTAGCTTATGGAAAACACCGAACCAGCTTCATTCCCAAAATTTACTCAAGGGGGTCATGAGAATAATCTCTCAACCCCGCAGCAGTCCTGGCCGAGTCCATGGTGTCAAGGTGCCCAAATGTTGATCCATTCCTCACCGATGGCTTGTGAATTGGAGCGCTTGGCTTCAGAGTCGTGTTGATGGCAAGACCAATATCTCCTCATCTCCATGGCTTATTACTCCTTGCATTTCGTAGACATCAGGGTTTTCCCGCACACCGACAATTGGAAACAACTTCATCAGAATTTGATTTTCGCTAAATAAATTTTGCTTGTTATTCAAATGGAAGATGTTTAACTCCAAAGTCATGTTACCAAAGGTTAGTTGCATGACTCCATCTCTAAATTTATTATCGCATTGGTCGGGCTTAAATGGTCTTCCTAAGATGATCGAACATGATCGGGTTCACTTGTAATCGGGCTCAAGAGTCAAGCAATTAAGCAAAATCTACCGGGTAGTAGAATTTGTCTATTTCACAAGGACATCCTCACCATCCCTTAGGGATTTTCTACCGATCGATCGCCAATGATAAGGTGATGTTGGTGGTTTAGTTCACCTAAACCTAGATGTCAGATAATCGACACGCTCATTAGGGTTCACTGGCTCCTAAATCGAGCAAGGACTTTTCTATGCAATTCCCACCAATATTGACCGAAATTGTGGGAGATCCTGGATCCTTGTATTTGACAGGTATTTGCTTTGGATTATGGCACTAACTTGTTCAGTAAGAAATGCTTTCAATGCCTAATCTCTTCTTGATTGTGCAAAGATCTTTCAAAATTTTGCATAAGCAGGCACTTGTTTGATTATGTCCAATAAAGGTATGTTAACCTTCACTTGCCTTAAGACCCTAAGATGCCCGTCACGTGGTATGCCTTCTTCTTACCTCTAAGTGCTTGTGGAAGTCGGAGTATGTATTTCATTGAATCCTCCTTAGGAGAATATGCTCGTATCACAATCTCTTCTCCTGATCGGATCTTTCAACAAAGCCAGATAGGCTGATCAACCCTTTTCCACTCCTCGCAATTATAGCTTTAACTTCATCCATTCCCAAATTGTCGATGACCCCACCTCATGAATTCCCTTGGATTTGGAAGTGTTTGTGATGGAAACCTCCCTTTCTCTTGTACATCTAGCAACTGTTGATCTCGTGATTGAATAGGATTGTCAATTCTTCGGTTGAGATCGCTCTCAAGCCCATCTATTCTCTTGTTCAAATGCGGTTTCTACAAAGGTCAATCCTTTGTGCGCTGTAATATCGATCCCTTTTGTTCCTCATCAAAGTTGCCCACCACCTTACTCACCCAATATGGTTCCAATCGGAGAAGGATGGTGGTTGTCATGATTGGTGAAGGGGTACAACCAGGTTTGGCAATTCGGGGTACATAGGCAAGTTGGGTCTCCGTGTTGAGCCAGGTGATTCCTCCAATCGAATTGTATGTATTGTCATATGGGAGTATTGGATTGTTGTGGCTTGTATTGTCCTAGCGTTGTTTGCACACTCTCGACATCAAATCCTTCACTGCAGGGGCCATAGGACATGGTTCTACTGGGTGTACAGGGGATTGGAAATTGGTGCAAGAATTGGACTGTGTAGGATTTTCAGTCACTGCATGCACCTCTTGGAGCTGTTTACCTTCAAGCTCCTCTACCTTTCTAGCCAGGGTTGAAATCCTAGCTCTCATTTCTATTTCCTCCTCGGGCAAAGGCATACATCCCACCTCTTCGTTAACTATGGGTCTCATCCTTTCCACTCTAGGGTTAGGCTCATCCCAACCCTTAGAAGTTTCAGCCACGTAATTTAAAAAATCCATGGCTTCGTCCGGATGCTTGCTTAAAAAGTCTCCTCCACACATGGTTTCCAAAAGCTGCCTCATGGCAGGAGACATACCACCATAGAAGTGGTTCACCAACATCCAAGTGTCAAACCCATGATGTGATGGCACCGATGGCTCTGTATAAATCTCTCCCAACACCGGTAAAATCTCTCACCATCCCGAATGCAAAGGTATAAATTTACTCTTTCAAATTATTGGTCTATGAGCACCAAGAACTTCTTCGTGAATTCCCCGCTCGCAAATTTCCGCCAATTTCTAATGGTTCTAGCCTCAATGAGTCGAGCCATATCTTGGCCTTGTCCTTAGGGTCAATGGAAATGCTTTCACTCTTCAAGAACCATGTCCATCATACCTTCCTTGAAAGTAGTGTACTTCCTCAAAATCCCTAATATGTGTGTATGGATTTTCATTTCCATACCATGATATGAGTAGGGTACTAAATAAGGCCTCACCGCTACTTCGCAATAGAGGAATGATACAGATGGGGCACTAACTCTAGGAGGGTGGATGTGATCCTCAGTGGTTCTAAGCATTTGATTCATGGGGGTTCCAAAGCTGACTCGTTGTTCCTCGTATGGGATCCATGGTATCGCATAGTAAGACCGACTTCACCGACCGGGTCAGGTCGTGTACCGATTCTACGCATTCACCGATGTGTCTCTATCCCACTCGTTGCCAAACTCGTTACAAAATTATAGAGACAACAAAAAGAACCAACAGCTCGCAAAAAGGTTAGCAAGCTAGCGAACAAAATTAAAACTAACTAATCGAAAACCTGGAATGAAGGTAGTTACCGGCAGGCCGAAAACTAGCGCCATCGCACCGAGTGACAAAAAGAGGGTGGGTTGTTACCTTCACTTGTGATTTTGATCACAAGTACACTTCAACTTACCATTAGTGCTCAGCACCATCCCTAACGGCGCCATTTGGATTCGTGCCACAAAGAGTGGTGGTGATCCGAATCAACAAAATTTATATACCTGTCTCCTCCTACTCGTCAGAAATAAGCCACGCAAGATAGCTGGGTCTAGGCCTAACACGGATGGGTTTTCATCCTAAAAATGATTTGCATAAGTGCACTAAGGTAAGGCTTTCTATTTGGACTCTTTGGATTTGCTTCAAAAACCGTGGAAGTAGGTTGAAAACTGAGAAATTGTAAAAAACTGAAAATAAAGTGTGAAAAGTTAACTTGAAGATTTGTGTCACTAACTTCGGTAAGTTAGTGGCAAACAAGTGTCCTCGGGTTTTATCCCTCGCTATGACATGCAACCTATAGTCCAAGGCATAACCTGATCTATGTTTAACTAGCAAACCTCACCCTTGAAATCAACTCCTATTCAGCCAACACAAGTAGCATGCATCTATGGCCCTTAATGCTTGGAAACCCTAGCATTTAAATATCATCCCCGAGGCTCAGAAGACCATCTAAAGAACCACAAGGCATCTAGGCATTAAGTATGCACCGTATCCTAAAGCATGGAGAGACACAAATCAATAACATTCAATGCTATTCAACCCTAAGTCGAGAAGACGGGGTCATAAACACGTGACCTATGGCTTTTAATACAAGAGGACAACATGCATATGCCCCACCACCAAGCTAGCTTCCTTCCTTCTCAAAGAAAGGAGAGCGAGCCAAGCATCTCTTGAGTTGTCATCCTCAAGAGGGGTGTTTGCAGCCAAGAAAGTAAGGGAAAGATGGCAGAGAAGAGAGAAGCAAACCCTAACTAAAGCTACGTAAAGATATTTACAAAAATGAAAACTTACAAATTCCTTCTCTCCCCCAAAATTCTCTATATTTATTACAAAAGAGAGGGGGTTTATATAGCTGCTCCCAATACATGAAAATACTCAAAACTTACAAATTTGGCTAAGTTAAAGGACAAGAGAGCAATACACCAAATTTGAAGCTCATAGCATTTAAATACAAAAGCATGATCTATATAATAGTAAAATTCTCGCTTAGGTTGAAGAATTTCGCTAGGGTAGAATAATCACTGTGCATAGCTTAAAACAGAAATTTCTCGCTAAAGCCGTGCACTCGTTAAGGCGTAAATTTCGCTAGCTTAGCTTAAATTTTAGTGAGTAGCTTAAATACAAAATTTCTCGCTAGAACAAAGGCCTAGCGAAACTCGGGCAAATTGGGTCTAAATAAAATTAGCAATTTCCTCAAGTAGGTTAGCAGTCTCTCACAAGGTTACAATTTTCGCATCCTAGCGAAAATTTTCGCAACTCTAGCGAAAAATTCTGTGCTTTGTCGATCTTCATCCTGCCTTCAATCGCATCAATTTTTTCTTCACTACTCGCTTCATTGATTCTTTGGGTCGGGTTGATGGTCGACACTTGAGTTCAAACTTCATGATTCATACATCTCGAGACAACTCCCATAGTGCGCAAAACCTCGCAAAATGTACCAAAATAACCTCTAAACTAAGATAAGTGATACTAAAAAGACTTAACACTTTTAATCAAGATAATGATATGATTAAGGCACAAAAGCACTCAAAACCTATCTAATATAGGGGTTCAAAATTTCACTCGGGGTACTAATCATGCATCCAAAACAAAATCTCAAATTTTAGAAAAGGAAAAGTGATTTGATTTAAAAAAAAACCTATCTTGAACAATATTTAAAACAAAATTATATTCTTAATGATTCAACATAGAACCGAGGTGCTCTGATACCAATTGTTGAATAATCGGATTAAAAACGGGTAATCTATATATGAACAATAATATTTATAAAGTTTCTAATCCAAACAAAATATTTTCAAGATCTATGTCAAAACATTAAGAATAATAATAATATAATAAATATGAAAACATATATGGATTAATCATAGGTTATTGAAGATTGTGGGTTTTGAATCTTCCTATATAATAGATATATCCAAGATTTCTCTCTGGTTTCTCTATGATGAAGGAATACCTTGAAAGAACATAATAATACGTATATATAAGAGACTATAACTCTGAAAAACCTAATTAGTAATATTTCGATTTTACCCATCATAAAATTAGGAATATACTATCTAGTATTTACACATAATATACCATACTTTATTACATGCTTCGACCCATTATTTAACATTAATTAGATAAGTGTTATTTTGGGTGAATTTATATAATAGCATTAATAACATATGTGGGCACACATATGTATGCCCCCATTAATATCTCATTTATTAATCCTTGCCAACCTTAAGTAACTTAAACATGTCTATGTTGAAACCCAATCCTGGCTCCGCTCCTATATCCCACAATGTCCAAACACATAAAAATAGCTTGGGATGCATGCAACTAGGAAATTATTAGCTTTCAAAAAAAAAAAACCTTCCACACTAGAAACGGCCAAACTAGTTTAACGCAAGGCTATGACTCACCCTTCTTCATCAAAAGCCTTTATTTTATGCGTGCGGAAGCGTGGGCTCAAGGGGCACATGCTAATTTCCTTTTTCTTAGGTGACGTTAATTTGCTTTTTTGACTTAATCCTAATTCTAAATAAAACTTTTGTTTTGAATAGTGCTGAATAGAATTAAATATTTAGTTGCTTGTATTTTCTAAAAAAAATTAATCTTTTAAAAATTTTATCTAAATTTTGAGACAATACAAATTTTTAAATATATATGTTTTTATTTGATTAGCATGTAACATATTATGAGAGTTTTAATTAGATAATAATTATTTTGGCTTTTTTTATTGAGTAAAAAATTTCAAAAATTTAACATAAATCAAGAAAAAGTTTAAAAACAAACAGCTGTCACCTTAGTTTTTTCTTGTTTTTTTTCTAAATATAATTACTCAATAATAAGTTTTTAAAATGCTGAAAATGAAAGAAAGAGGATACTTTGCCCCCTACTTATAATTTTTTTTATAGTTATAAAACATTGTTGACAAGAAATGCTATCACCAACTTCATATTAATAATTTTTAGGGGTAATTGATAGGAATAATCCATAGTTTAATCAATTTTCTTTAATTAATCTCATCTATGGTTTAACTAGGAATGATCTCACGTTTGAGTAGTCCTACATCCGAATGGTCCGTGACCGATAACGACTTGCTTAACCGATTTTGGATATCCTACGTGGCAGGAATTGTGACGCCCCTACCCCATAACTATGACAAGTGAGGGGACGCCACAAAGAGGTGAGACCTGTAAACCTCTCTTTGGCAAATAATTGAGAACAACTAAAGCAAAAAGTAAAAAATGACATAATCATACTTCAAAAGTCTGAATTATAAAAATTCAAGACTACAAAATATATAACCAAGTAAAACTACCACCATAAGGGCAATAAAAGTCCTGCATATGTTCGAGTCTAAAAAATTATCAGATCATCACAGTTTTACTATAACAAAAAAAAAAAAAAAAAATTTACACAACCACTTCTATTACAAAAAGAATAGGGTCCAACAAAGGGAGCCTTGGCACTATGTTGGTTTTGGATCGGTGGAATGTCCCCGATAACTTCTTTTTCAAAGACTCACATGGATTAAAACACCATATGTTTATAGTTTAGTGAGGAAAATACATAAAAACAAAACCACTTATAATTATTCTTAAATGCAGTAAACAAGCATGCAATATTAATTCAGGAGAATAATTACATTTAACCATTTTCATGCTTATCAGGTTCATAAATATATATATATATATATATATATATATGTGTGTGTGTGTGTGTGTGTGTGTGTGTGTGTGTGTGTGTGTGTGTGTGTGTGTGTGTGTGTGTGTGTGTGTGTACTTATCCTTTGCTAGTCATATTTGGAACATAAGGTACCTGAGGGTACACTACAGTACGGTACAGAAGTATGCTGATGCATCATAAATTCTTATTTTCATAAGCATACTGGGTCCTTGTTATTCATGTAATTTTCTATATAAATGTTCGCCATATGCATCAAGAAATGAATAATAGGTACACTGCATAAGTACCTATAGGTACAATACAATATGCGCATACATGGGTGGAGTGCCGAAGCATTGAACAGGAGTGTCATAACACTAATCAAGAGTGTCGAAGGACTAACTAATCAGGAGTGCCGAAGCACTAAACCCTATTTATTCACTATTCGGTCTTAAGCACACATACAATTATATGTGATTCAGAACATTTTATAAAGGTCTAACCTCATTCATATTATTTTCCAAGTCAATTCTTATGACCGTATTTTCTTCATACATATCAACATGTTCAAATCAAAACTATTATGCATTAACAATGCATTTTTGCCAAAAAGGTCAAATTAAGGGAAATGTTCTTCCCACCAAGAGACAAAATTTTCACCTTCACTTGCACAATTTTTTGGGAACAAATGAGACATATTTTACCCAAACTTCTTTCATGAAAGTTGTAATTATATGAGTTTATTTTCAGTAGAAATTAGAATAATCTCATTTGGATCATTATAACTTAACTTATGGCCACAATACAGAACCTACCCATGTTAAGAAATCAAAACCCGTATCTTTACTTCAGTCTCAAAACAGTGGTTTAGGTTCAGAATTGCTTCAGCAATTTCTAGATCTTTGTAGGGTCTACCTTTAGGTTCTTCCCAACAAGAATCATCCAATTCCATGCCAGGAGGCCAATTTATGCCATTGCTGGGAAAATAAGTTCTAGGGAAATGTTGACAGCACTTCCCTTATAATTCTATCATATCCATTTTACACAAAATGGTCCTTAGAAAAGGACACTCCCAACACAATTTTGCAATACTTTCTTCATGGAATTTGTTCTCCCAAAAGTCTAGATTACACAAAAATTTGAAACACTCAATTTGGATGAGTAAAACTCAATTTATGTCCCAAACACCAAGATCACAAAATTAGAGGGGATAAACCTAAGCCAATTTTAATTATTCAGTTCCGCACTTTCAGCACCATAAGAGCCGAATTTGATTACACTTCCTTCTTGGAAGTTATTCTACAAGAAGTCTAGATTACACATAAATTGGAATCATTAAATTTGGAGGTCTAATGGCCAAGTTATGGCCAGACAAAGAGCAAGGGTCGAAAAAACTAGACAAGACCTCCACCCACATACAAACCCTAAAATCATTTTTCACACTAAACTCCTTCATTGAGGATCCAAAACAAAAGCACAACACAAAAACACAAAATAGCGAAGGAATCCCAAACTTAACCATTAAACCGCAACCTAAATCAAAATATACCCATAGATGGAGGAAATTAGGATTTTCCTAACCTTAGAGCTTCAAAGCTTTCCTTTTTAGTTTTTCTCTTCTTCTTCTTCCTTCTTCCGTTCTTCCTTTTTCCTCTTCTTCCAAATCTGTGCCCAGGTCCTCCCTTAAGACAAAATGAGAACTCCTTGTTCTATAGAGACAAAATGTATCTATCCCTTTTGTTATAAGGTCATGCTTACAAAACATCATTTTCTTGGCTTAAGTTCTTGCCATTTTATTCTGAAGTTCATCTATCGGTAAATCACTTATCATTATTCCATACAGTATTACAACTTCTCAAGATAATGTCATTTGAGTCCTTATTTTGTACTAACCATTATACGCTTGACTCTCGACAATCACATTGTCATTTTCAATTTTAGCACTTAAATCTGCAAAATCTTTAAGTTTTAATTTTATCAGACTTATATTGTAATAATTTACATGTATAATTTTAAGTGTTACAATTCTTCTCTAAAAGAATTTTGTCCAAATCACACCAATAAAAAAGTTTACTATATTATGCCCTCTATAATCGCTTCGCTCCGGCAGCCTTCCTCCGCTAACAGTGTTTGAGTTTCACTCAATCTGTGATTTGTTTGTTTCGTAACGCTCATCATTTAATAGTTTCTTGACTCTTCATCATACCTAAAACTTACGTAAAATTTGTACTTTTGTATCAAGGTGATATGCGATTCATCTTAATCCAGATTTTACTATTGTATTAATATGGAATACATCGTAACTCGCTAACTCGGGAGAGTGCCAACCGATGTGGACTCACCTGGTCCAATTCTTTCTAAAATCCCATATGGGCCAATTAATCTTGAACTCAACTTCCCTCCTCTTTCCAAACTGTTATTCCTCCACGATACTTAATAATACTTTCAGTCAAACATTTCATATACAAACACTTTCTTTCATCAACATAAGACTTTCTACTTCCACAATGCGTTTTTAACCTTGGTTAACACCTTGAACTTATCCTCTCAGATCTTCACTATGTTCAACCACCACTGAGTATCATTCAACTCCGTCCAACATACGGATTTTTGCATTCCACCATATATGGCTTCAGTGTCATAGCAATACTTGCTTGATAATTATCATATAGGCAAATTCCATCAATGGAATATGTGATCCCAACTTCCGTGAAATTCCATTACACATCCCCCGGCTTACACTTCGAAAGACTTGAAATCAACTCTGATTGGGTAAGTATTTATCTACTGTGGAATGTTGTAATTAGTCTGCTTAGTCTCTAACTTAATCCTCTTAGAACCTTGATGTAAATCGTGAACTTATCCGCCACACAGATGCAACCACACACCATGCACCAGACAATCTAACTATTATATAAAGTTCAACTAAGGATCCATAGAATAGTCAATCCACTAGTACAAAATAGTCTTCACTTCATGGTTTCACTAACTATAACCCCATACCGAATCAGCTTTATGAGAGGAAGACCATACATAAAATCCATAGCACAGATTGTCTCACTTCCATCAGAACCTGACGGGGTCGAACAACCCAGACGCGATTTGATAATCACTTTCATCACAATGTTATCGGATACATACTTTGTCACATTCGACTTCACACCACACATCGCTTTCAACCACACTTAATTCCGTACGAAGGTGGAACACCGATACAAGCCTGATATTTGTAAACTATTTTTTCATTTCATCATCTGTAATACATAATCATTATTATAATATACTTCTATTTTCCTTTACCGGTTAATGCCTTAACCTTTCCACCACTGTACCTCTTCTATTCAACATCATCTTTTTAGGCATAAACTATCATTTGCTTCAAAACAGTCGATCTTTAACTCAGCCAACACTCCATCCTATTCTCCATCTACTGAACTACAGTGCTAAAGCTAACACCGTCTTTTTGCTTAAGGCATCTGCCACCACATTAGCTTTTCCTGGGTGGTAATCTATGATGCAATCATAATCTTTAAACAATTCTAGCCACCGACGTTGCCTCAAATTAATCTCCTTCTATGTTAACAAATATTTGAGACTTTTATGATCTGTATAAATTCTGCATTTTTCACCATATAAGTAGTGTCGCCATATCTTCAAAGCGAATACTACCTCAACCAATTCCAAATCATGTATAGGATAATTTTGAATTATGTGGTCAACCGTTTGGATGTGATATGCCACTTACTTTTTTACTTCATCCTTCATTAAAGTACTAATAATAACCCAAAACAATTCTTACATCACTATATATAGTATAAACTTTACTCTGGGTAGTCGCATCAATCGGTGCTTCAACCAAAGATTTCTTCAACTACTCAAAATTATCTTGACATTTATCTATCCACTTAAACTTTACTTCTTTTCCGAGTAATTTGGTGAGTGGAGAAGTTATGACAAAGAATCCCTTGACAAATCTTCTAAAATATCCTGCTAAGCCTAAGAAACTTCTCACTTCGATCACATTTTGAGGCGGTTTCCAATTCACCACAACACCTTAGATCAACTCTATACCCTACACCTACAATATGGCCTAGAATAAACTTTTTAGCCAAAAATCCACCAAAAGCTTGGCATACAACTTCTTCTCTCCTCAAAGTCTCTGTAACGATTCAGAGATGCTACTCATGTTTCAGCTTCCTCCGAAGAGTACCTTAATATATCATCAATAAAATACTACTACAAAACTGTCAAATAGGTTAAAACAACCGTATTCATCAAATCCATGATTGTCATTGGTGCATTATTCAACCCAAATGGCATTACTAAAAACTCATAATGGCCATATAGGGTCCTAAATGTTGTCTTTAGCATGTTGGCATCTTTTACTCACAATTGATAGTACCCTAATCGCAAGTCTATCTTAGAGAAGACACCTGCTCCTTTCAACTGATCAGATAGATCTTCAATTCTTGACAACGGGTACTTGTTTTTCACTATCACCTTATTGATCTACCGATAATCAATGCACACCCATAGAGTGTCATCTTTCTTTTTCATGAACAAAACAGGCGCACCCCAAGGAGAAACATAGGTTCGGATTAACCCTTTATCCAGAAGCTCTTGTAGTTGAATCTTTAGCTCTTTCAACTCAGTTGGAGCCATCCTGTATGCCTTGCAGAGCTGTCTCAGACAAAATCCCCACAGATAAATCCACCTCTTTTCAAGTGGAATACCCAAGCTTCGTGAAATACATCTCGAAAAATCTCTTCCATCATTATAATGATTTTCCAATTCTATTCGACTCTTAATCCAAAAGGCCTCACATCCTTTCTCAGAATTGCCGAGTTTCAGACATAGTCGAAATCACATTAGGCAAATGGACTAAACTGAATACCATACAATGTCACTCGCTCATAAGAACATTTAAGCACTATTGATCTCTTATCACAATCAACTATTACCCGATGCTTAGACAACCAATCCATCCCCAATATCAAATCAAACTTAAGGATAGGCAAAGCAATCACGTCAGTGAGAAACTCTCTATCATTAATCACTATAGGGCAATTCTTATATAATATGTTAACATTAACACTATACCCTGTGGGATTGGTCATGTGATATCATACAGTAATCAGCTTCACTGATGGCATTCTATCAAACACATGCTCGGTACAGATATACGAATGAGTAGAACCAGGGTCTATCAAAGCATACATCTCAAAATCATAAAGAGAGAAAATACTCACTATAACTTCAAGAGCATCCTGATCCTCACGAGCTTTCATAGCATACGCCGTGTCAAGCATGTAGAAATAGTGGTTATCCACGCTCTATCACAATACTTGCTCGCCTCACTATGACACTCGAACTCGCCGATCACGAGTCGCTGGATGTGCCATTGATCCTCCACGTCCATTGCCTTGAGGATTCCTAGAATCTCCTTATTCTCGGGACACCGCTGGAGAAATGATAATGCATTTCCCCACATCCTAAGCACCGTCCAAATAATCTCTACTACAAACACTCGAATGCCACTTATGGCAATGAGGGCATTCTGGGTTTTCTCCTTGTCCTGGGGACATGCCTCTACCAGAACTAGGTGTCGTTGTAGGCCCTTGTCTTCTTCCCCTACCAACAAAACTATACACTGATTCAAATGACCGTCTCAGCTCTTTTGCATACGAGGAGGTTTCCTCAAAAAACTTTCTTCTCGAACCTCTTCTACTACTTACTCGCACTTTTTCCACACTTTCATAAATTCTCTTCCACACCGCTTGATAGAAATTCACCTATTGTAGAGACGTAACAGGTGCAAGATACTTCTTTATTATGGATTCATTTAATGCATTCTCAAACTGCATACACCGGAATGCTTAGGTGAGGACTTCTTCTGGCGCATACTTACTGAGGTGGCTAATGTAATACCCAAAATATGCCCTAACAGTTTTATAACATGTTTAGGGTATATTATTAGTGCCTTTGGAAATTTTTCTATACTATATTTGCTAAGGAGAAAATTTCGAAACCCGTAATTTGTATAAGATACAAGGGTAATTTTAACTTGTCAAAATTGGATACAAAAGACATAATATAAGAAGATGGTAGGTTATTATATAAATGGCATAACTTGGATTTGCTAAATATATGAGAGTTTGAGAACAAAGTGCAATAAAAGAAAATTAAAGGTCAAAGTAGGTGAGACTAAATCGGGTCTCTCATTCGAGAGAACAAACGTAGAGCGGATAAGTAGAGGAGAAGCAGAAAGAATAAAGAAAGAAGAAAAGGAAGAAGAGAAGAAATGTATGGAACTTGTTAAGTTTTGTATGGAAAAATCAAACCATAAACCTTTTTTTTTGTGATGAATTTGGGTCTAAAAGAACCCTACTTGGTATATTGGTGGTGTTTGGAAGTTTTAGTCGAGGTTTGGAGTTGTTTTGATTTGGTTTTATGGTTTATTTGAGGTTGTATGGAAACTAAGTATGGATTCCCCAAATGTGTAAGATGGGGTTAGCAAACCATAAGTCTTCCCCTATATGTGTTTTGGGAATTTTTTGGTTGTGTTTTGGACTTGAGTCACTGTTGATTGTAACCCCTAATCGAGGAAATATTTGTATTAAGTGGTTATCAGGGGTTTTAGGAGATGCCAAAATTTCTTCAACTTCGGACGGTCATAAATTCTTCGTCTGAACTCGGTTTCGGATGTTCTTGAACTCTATAGAAAGATCTTTGAGTCTATAATCCATTCATATATAGATTGATAATATTGGAACTCATATTAGGTCCATAAATCCCGAAAAACAAAAGAGGGCCCTGCTGGTTCTCGCTGTTGCCATCCGGGTCGGAAGACTCCAACTCTGATGGTCATACTTTCTTCGCTCGAACTCCGCTGGGATGTTCTCGACTCTATGGAAAGCCATTTGAGTCTAGAATCCATCCATATATAGCTTCATGATATTGGAACTCATATTAGGTCTAGAAATCATGAAAAATAGTAGGCCTTGCTGGTTCTACTTGTAGTCATTGTTCATGGGAAGCCTCCAACTTCGGACGATCATAATTTCTTCGTCCGAACTCCGTTTCAGATGTTCTTAGACTCTATGGAAAGCCCTTTGAGTCTAGAATTCATCCATTTGTAGCTTGATGAAATTGGAATGATAGTAAATAACTCATAAGCATACATGATAACCATAGTTATTCATCTATATAATGAGATATGAAAAATGCAAAGATATGAATAAATGATTGTAAATATCGTGATATGATCACTCTGATGACAATAATACTGAATATGAGATATACTAAACATAAAATACATACTGATTGGCTCGCTGTAACTCCTGTAAAGTGGATACGGGCATGCCTATTAAACAAGTCTCTGGCAAAGATAATCGATCAATTAGCTCTGCTTAGCTATTACAACGCCTTCAAGCCCTTATAGATGGTCATTGTCTCGCATAATGATAACAACGCCTTCTCGGCCCTTATAGATGGTCATCATTGTCTCGCACACGATAACAAATGTTTTAGTCCTTATAAACCATTGTTTCAGATAGTGAGTACAGCCGCCAGTTCTTTATAGTTTTCCTTATCCACTTTTAATACTATACATGAAACATACGAATGATTTGAATAAGACATATGAAATCATATGAAATTTGGATAAGAAATGAAACATGATATGATAAGTAAATATGAGATACGTATATGTTCAATGATATGTTGAAATGATAGCAAAGCAGAATGATATCAAGGTATCACTGATGAAATATTTCTGATTTAAGCTGTAATATCACGGTCATCGAAGACGAAAGGCAGAGGTGAATGTGGATGCATCTGTTGATCGATCAACACAGAAGATGCCCACCGAAGACTCTTTTAGCTCCATTTTGGCATATGTAATATTCTTTTGTTGCTGTAAACAAATATAAAGTTTTTGTATGTCGAATACCCCATTTGTGGAGCTTGAATATATTTTGAAATTCCGCCGCTACAGAATATATCTCAAGATACATGCTTATTAGTATGAATGAACAAAGTTATAAGCAGGCAGTGAAATGAACAATGACACTTTCGCCCCTACACGCATTACAAGGCGGTCGGGGGGGCGGGAGGTGTCAGGTTAGTTGCACGTGAGCCTAGGTTTAGGCGTTCGACAAGCCTAAACCTTCTAGATAGATTATAAGATAAACATGCATATGTTAAGTAATGTGTTGACCTTCGAAGGGATGTCCTTTGTTTTCAGAGTAGATGGATCGTCCCAAGAAGCCATCGAGTGTTAACCTGCGGAACAAGAGTTATCGCCTTCTCGAGCCTTCGGGAAGTATCGTACCTACGAGCCCATGGAAGCCTTGCCGAGAATATCGCAGATTGAAGTGGGCTCGAGTATTGGATAGATTGACCACTCCTAAAGCTCCAATAGACACAGTAAGAAGACATGGAGCAGAGGAATTCCATGGGTCGAGCATGGAAGAGTCAGCGAAAGCCGAATTCTGGTTAAAAAAGCTAGAAAGGGTATTGGAATAGGTTAGATGCCCTCCCGATTAGAGAGCATCATGTGCAATCTCACTATTGCAGGGTGAGGCATATGATTGGTGGAAATTGGTGCTCAAAAGTCCAGGGATTCCGAATCCCATGACATGGAATTTTCATTCAAGAATTTAGGGAAAATATGTTGCGTATACATGTAAAGGGAGTCCAAGTGGAAACACTTCCTGAATATGAAGTAAAGGAACTTATCTCGTATCGAGTATGAGAAGAGTTCAAATATAGTAGCAAATAAGAATTCATGTTTCGATCCTCACCGAGGCATTTTGGTGTAGGAAATTTGAAGATGGACTACATGATTCCATCAAGAGGTACTTAGCACCTGTGACTTCTCTCCAACAAGTGAACTTTTATCAGTTGGTTCAAGCTACAATGAAACACCCGTGCTAAGCTTTACGCTTATAATAAACTCGTGGATCTAATTACCAACACGATCATCACACTTCTATACATATGCATATACATCTAACATATCATATCATTTAAACATGCTTATATGCACATTTCATATTTACTCATCATACCATGTCTCATTTCTTATCATTTTACACTTTAGTTTCATGTCTTGTCACAATATATTGTTTTTTCATCGCATAGCGGTGCTATGCTTCTTATCATATCATATCATTTCATATAGTCATATTCAAGTCATTTGTTTTATATTTCATGCCTACATAAACCTTGTAGTGGATAAAGAAACTATAAGGGCCCAAGTGTTTACCACTGCAGACGAAACAAGGGTCTATATGGGCCCGAAGGCGCCTGCTTTCATCAGACGAGACAATGACCATCTATAAGGGCCCGGCGCTCAATGACCCAAATCCGGGCCAACTGATCAAGATAAGCCGCACTTGTTTTCCTAATAGGCATGTCCATCTATCCTCTACCAAGTTCAAGAATCTATGTGTATTTTATGTTCGCATATCTCATATTCCCACAATTATTGTCATCCAAAGAATCATATGCGATATTTACAATCATTTATTAGTATCTTTGCATTTTTCATATCTCATTATATTTATGAATAACTATGGTTACCATGTATGCTTATGAGATATTTACTATCATTCCAATTTCATCAAGCTATATATGGATGGATTCTAAAGTCAAAGGTCTTTCCCTAGAGTCCAAGAACATCCAAAACGGAGTTCGGACGAAGAAATTATGACCGTCTAAAGTTGAAGGCTACCTATGAACAGTGACTACGAGCAGAACCAGCAAGGCCTACTATTTTTCATGATTTTTGGACTTAATATGAGTTCCAATATTATCAAGCTATATATGGATGGATTCTAGACTCAAATTTCTTTCCATAGAGTCTAAGAACATCAAAAACGGAGTTCGGATGAAGAAATTATGACCGTCCGAAGTTGAAGGCTTCCTATGAACAATGACTACGAGTAGAACCAGCAAGGCCTAATATATTTTGTGATTTTTGGACTTAATATGAGTTCCAATATTATCAAGCTATATATGGATGGATTCTAGACTCAAATTTCTTTCCATAGAGTTTAATAACATAAAAAACGGAGTTCGGACGAAGAAATTATGACTGCTTCTGGTCGAGGCTTCCATGAACAAAGGATCACGAAAGCAAAACCAGCAAGGCTCACTGCTGTAATTTCTGGAACTATTATGAGTTCCAATATCATCAAGCTATATATGTATAGATTCTTTCTATAGAGTCTAAGAACATCTGAAACGGAGTTCGAACGAAGAAATTATGATCGTCCGAAGTTGGAGGCTTCCCATGAATAAAGGATTAATAAGCGTAACTGGGGCAGACAAGCTTCATCGATTGCATTTATCTAATATGAGTTCCAATATTATCAAATTATATATTGATGGATTCTAGACTCAAAGGTCTTTCCATAGAGTCCAAGAACATCTGAAACGAAGTTCGGACGAAGAAATTATGACCATCCGAAATTTGAGAAATTTTGACAGTATCTCCCATAAAATCCCAATATTTCCTTAATACAATCCTCAATTGAGGATTACAATTAACCAACCCAAGTCTAAAACACAACGAATATACCAAGTAGGGTTCTTTTAGACCCAAATTCATCAAAAATGGGTTTATGGTTTGATTTTTTTTTTCCATACTAAAATCCATAAAAACCCATACTTTCATACTAAAATCCATACTTCCATACCAAAATTAGCAAGTTCCATACTAGTGTACAAAAATCCATACCTTTCTTCTCTTCTTCTTCTTCTTCTCTTCCTTTCTCTCTTCTTCTCCCCTTCACATTTTGTGAGACCATAAAATGAGATATTTTTGGTCTCATCCCCTTTTTATATTTAATATTTCCTTTTATTGCACTTTGGTCCTCTATCTCTCCTCTATTTGCAAATCAAGTCATGCATATTCTACTTTAGCCCATAGTCTTCTTATCTTATGACTTTTATATCCTGTTTTGACAAATTCCACTTTTACCCTTGTATCTTGTACAAATTCCAAGTTTTCGAAATTTTCTCACTTAGCAAAATAATAATTACGAAAAATTTCCAAATGCACTAATAATATACCCTAATTATGTTTAAAAACAACTAGGGTGTATTTTGGGGCGTTACAATCTAATGCGGGTAGAGGTGCTTTAGTTGGACAGGGAGAAATCCTAGAGTGCACTCATCAAGTATACATTTACATTCTGGGTGTTTGGTGTGTTATTGATAGGAGGGTGTTTCGATGTGGAAGCCTGATACTGATAGCACAGTGTCCCCGAGAGTTAGGGGATAATAGAAGTCAACAAGGAAGTGGCAGAGGAAGATCTGCGACACCACTTTCGACTCGCGATTGAGGTAGGGGTCATAGTAGCCCATCTTAGCATAAAGGACGAGGAGGCATAGTTTCAGAGATAGTGGATCGTCCTATGCCTACAGCACCAGGACGAGCATATGCTATGAAGGCTCGTGAGGATTAGGATGCTCCTGAGGTTGAGAATGGGTATATTTCTATATGATATTGAGATGATGCATCGATTGATCCTCGATCACCATTCATATGTGTGTGGAGCATGTATTTGACAAAGTACTGATGGAGAAATTGAAGCATATGCCATGCATGTGACTAAATTCACGCACAAATACAAGGTGAATAACGTATACAAAATTACCCTATTATTATACGCGTTATATTTCTATTGATTTGATAAACTACCATTCCGAGAGTTTGACTTGATTTAATGGATTGACAAAAGGATAGTAGTGTTGAGATGCTCGATCAACTGAGGTGATACCGCTGCTGGCATTAGATCCAGCGTAATGTCCAATGTGATCTTAGCCATGCAAGCAGACGAAGAAAGGATATAAGGCTTTCTTAGTTTTTGATACTGACTCCAAGAGAGGTCAAGTTGATGTGAAAAGATCCCAAGAGTAAGGGAATTTCCGCATGTATTCCCCAAAGAGTTACCGTGCATTCCCTTGAGAGAGGGAGGTGACTTATCCATAGAAATTATACCAGAACAGCCCCTGTGGTCTAGGCACTTTACAGATGGCTCCAAAGCAGAGTCAAGGAGCAAAGGTTCAACTACAAGAGCTTTTAGATAAAGGGTCTAGACGACCTAGTATTTCGCTGGGGTGCACCTATTTTATTTGTGAAAAGAAAGATGGCACTTACGGATGTGCATCGACATCGACGCATCAATAAGGTGACAACAATGAAAACAAGTACCCATTGCCTAGAATCAAAGATCTTTTTGATCAGTTGAAAGGAGCTGGTGTCTTTTCGAAGATCAACCTGCGATCTGGATATTATCAGTTGAGAGTAAAGGAAGTAGATGTGCCGAAGACCGCATTTAGAACCCGATATGGCCATTATGAGTTTTTGGTAATGCCATTTGGGTTGACTAATGCACCGGTAGCATTCATGGATTTAATGAATAGGGTATTCCGACCTTATGTGGACTGGCCAGAGGTGGTCTTTATTGATGACATCCTGGTGTATTCTAAGGATGTACAGGAACATGAACAACATCTGAAAAACAAATTCTATAGACGCTAAGAGAAAAGAAGTTATATGCTGCTTAGAAAATGTGATTTTTGCCAAAGGAAGTTTCCTTCTAGCCATATCAGACAACTGAGGGTATAAGAGTTTACCCTACAAAGATTGAGGTCGCTGAATTGGAAACCACTGAATGTAACCGAGGTGAGAAGTTTCGGGCCTAGCAAAGTTATTATAGAAGATTTCAGGAGAGGCTTTCATAGCCTGGCCACTGCTACTTCAAGAAAGGAATAAAGTTTGAGTGACAGACAAATGTCAAGGCACATGGAATGGGGCCGAAGTGATGCCGGTCGGCACTGCATTACTTAGCTCTACGAAAATAGTATACCTTATATAGTGATGCTTGCATTGGTTTGGGATGCATGCACGCAAGATGGGAAAGTGGTGGCTTATGCAGCCCAAACAATTTGAAGCCACATGAACAGCACTATCCTACTCATGACCTAGAGTCGGGTCACAGAGTGTTTGCTGAAAATATGGCGACACTACTTCAGACGGGGAAAAGTGTAGAATTTGCACTGATCATAAGAGTCTCAAGTACTTGCTAACACAGAAAGAGTTAAATTTGAGACAATGAGTGGTTAGAGTTTATTCAAGGATTAAGGACTGCATCATGTACTACCACCCCGAAAAGGCTAATGTAGTAGCCGATGCTTTAAATCGAAAGACAGTGGTAGCAATGTCACCGCACACAAAGTTGATTGAGACTACATGATGGAGCTATGTTAGCTCAACTAGAAGCGCAAATCCGCTTTAAAGCAAATGATTATGATGTAGAAAATGATGAAGAGCCACAGAAAGTCTGATGTTAGAGATGGTGACGACCGAAGCCAATGAAAGAAGCAGAAGTTTTATTTCCGTAAATGTATTATTGCAGCGATGATAAAGAGCTAAAGAAAAAGTTACTATTTGAGGCTCATAATACGGTATTTACCATGCATCCTGGAGGTACTAAGATGTACCAGACTTGAAATAGTTTTACTGGGTGGAAAGGAAATGAAAAGAGATTTTACCTATGTGGCTCAAGTGCCTGACGTGGTCGCAAGTCAAAGTCAACACCACGCGCCAACAGGTTTGTTAAATCCCCTTCCACTCCCAATGGAAGTGGGATAACATTACCATGAATTTTTGTGTCGTTTCTCATACAATAAAGCATGATTCTGCCCGTGATCGCTGAAGCCTACAAAGTCGGCCTGACGATACGGCCAGACGACTATTCTATGGATCGACTAGCTGAGTTATATGTGGAGGAGATTATACGATTGCATGGTGTACCGTTATCTATTGTGTCAGATAGAGATCCACGTTTTACATCAAGGTTCTGGAAGAAATTACAATCAGCTTTGGGCACTAAGTTGAAGTTCAGTACAACATTCCATTCGCAAACAGATGGACAGTTAGAGAGGTTGATTCAAGTACTTGAAGATATGCTTAGAGGATGTGTCCTGGAATTTTCGGGAAGTTGGGATAGTTATATTCCATTGATGGAATTTGCCTATAACAATAGTTTTCTAATCACATTGTATGACACCACACAGGCTTGTGAATAGTCTGGAATGTAGAACTCCTCGTGTGTTGACTGAGTTAAACGAGCATAAAGTGATTGGTCCGCACATAGTAAAGATACGGAAGAGAAAGTGTGTTATTCAAAAAGGCAAGCATAGTGATCGACAAAAATCTTATGCCGATTTGAAGTGGAGAGACATTGCATATGAAGTGGGAGACAAGGTCTTCTTGAAATTATTGTCATGGAGGAAAATTCTAAGATTTGGTAAAAATGGAATATTGAGTTTGAGGTTCAAAGGGTCATATGAGGTTTTGGAATGAATTGGCCCTGTGGCTTATCATTTGGCACTCCCTCCAAAATTGGCCAAATTACACAATGTGTTTCATGTGTTGATGCTTCAGAGAGACCGCTCTAATGAGTCACACATACTACCAGTGCAGGATGTGCAAATACAAGCAGATTTGTCATATGATGAAGAGTCAAAAGCTATTATGGCTCGAGAGGTGAAACAGTTGAGGAATAAGCAAGTACCGTTAGTGAAAGTGCTCTAGCAACACCATGGCAGGGAAGAAGCTACTTGGGAGCCAGAAGCAACTATGAAAGCGCAGTATCCGCAACTCTTCACTACAGGTAAAAATTTCGAGGACGAAATTTCTTTAAGTGAGAATGTGAACACCCTAAAATATGCCCCTAATGTTTTATAACATGTTTAGCGTATATTATTAGTCCATTTGGAAATTTTTCGTAATTATTATTTTGCTAAGTGAGAAAATTTCGAAACCCGAAATTTGTACAAGATACAAGGGTAAATTTGTAACTTGTCAAAATGTGACACAAAAGACATAATATAAGAAGATGGTAAGTTATTATATAAATGGCATAACTTGATTTGCAAATATAGGAGAGTTTGAGGACAAAGTGCAATAAAAGGAAAATTAAAGGTCAAAAGGGGGTGAGACCAAATTGGTCTCTCATTTTTAGAGAGAACAAAACGTAGAGTGAAGAAGAGAGGAGAAGAGAAGAAGAAGAGAAGAAGAAGAGGAAGAAGAGAAGAAATGTATGGAACTTGTTAAGTTTTGTATGGAAAAATCAAACCATAAACCCCTTTTTTTTTTTGATGAATTTGGGTCTAAAAGAACCCTACTTGGTATATTGGTGGTGTTTGGCAGTTTTAGACTAGATTTTGAGTTGTTTTGGTTTTGTTTTTTGCGGGTTGATTCGGGGGCTGTATGGAACTACATGGATTCCAAATTTTTTAGACTTAGGAAACCTCCTAACCCATTTATTGTGTAGGATGGGGTTAACAAACCATAAGTCTTCCCTATGTATGTGTTTTTGGGAATTTTTTTGTTGTTTTTTGACTCAGTTAGTTTGATTGCAATCCTCAATTAAGGAACACGTACATGAAATATTGGGGTTTAGGAAATGCCACAAAATTTCTCCAACTTCTGGACAACAGAATTTCTTTGTCCGATCTGCTTCGATGTTCTTAGGCTCTATGGTGTCCCTTTGAGCCTAGAATCCATCCATATATATAGATTGATAATATTGAACTCATATTAGGTTCGTAAATCACGAAAAACAAGAGGGCCCCACGGTTCGCTCGTAGTTACTGGTCATGGGAAGCCTCCAATTTTGGATGGTCATAATTTCTTCGTCCGAACTCTGTTTCGGATGTTCTTGGACTCTATGGAAAGAAATTTGAGTGTAGAATCCATCCATATATAGCTTAATGATATTGGAACTCATATTAGGTTTAGAAATCATGAAAAATAGTAGGTCCTGCTGGTTAGGCTCGTAGTCACTGTTCATGGAAAGCCTCCAACTTCAGATGGTCATAATTTCTTCGTTCGAACTCCATTTCGGATGTTCTTGGACTCTATGGAAAGCCCTTTGAGTCTAGAATTCATCCATATATAGCTTGATGAAATTGGAATGATAGTAAATAGCTCATAAGCATACATGGTAAATCCAGTTATTCATGCATATAATGAGATATGAAAATGCAAAATAATGAATAAATGATTGTAACATCGATATGATCATCGGATGACAATAATTATTCGAGAATATATATGTTGAACATAAAATACACATGGATTGTCCGCTAGAACCTCGTAGAGGGATAGATGGGCATGCCTATTAGGAAAACAAGTCTCGCAAAGATACTGATCAGCTTAGCCCTGGGTTGGGGTCATTACAATACTTCGGGCCCTTATAGATAGTCATTGTCTCGCATAATGATAATGTAGCCTTCGGGCCCTTTTATAGATGGGTCATTGTCTCGCATAATGATAATAAAGTAGTTTCGTGCCCCAGACCACTATTCAAGACAAGGAGTACAAAGGCCTTCTGCCCTTATAGTTTCCTTTTATCCACTTCTATGTTTATGCAAGCATGAAATATAAAACAAATGACTTGAATATGACATATGAAATGTATATGAAAGTTGATAAGAAATGAAACATGATATGATAAGTAAATATGAGATATGTATAAGCATGTTTCAATGATATGATATGTTAGATGTGTATGCATGTGTATATAAGTGTGATGATCCGTGTTAGTGGTCGTCCACGAGTTTATTCCCACTAAGCGTAAAGCTTAGCACGGGTATTCATCCGTGTAGGTATGGAAGCTGAGGCAAGAAGGCCGGACAACCGTCATCAGTCTCCAAGGTCAACACATAGTTAGATGCCCACAGGAAGACTTTTTGGTCTATTTTGGTATATGTAATATTCTTTTTGTTGTTTGTAAGCGAATGTAAAGTTTTTGTATAAGTCAAACACTCCCATTTGTGGAGCTTGAATATATTTTGAAATTTCGCCACTATAGAATATATCTCAAGATACATGCTTATTAGTGTATGAATGAACAGGTTATAGTGTGTACAGTGAAAATGAATGACACCGCCTCTATATCACACGTGGGTGGCTGGTCTGAAGTGGGGGGCGGGGGTGGGGGTGGTGTCACATCTAAACTCCTTCTCATATTCGGCCACAGACTAATTCCTCTTGCCTCAAATTCAAGAATTGCTTCCACTTAGCTTCCTTATACGAATCTCTAACATATTTTGCCTGAAATTCTTGGACAAAGAAATCCCAAGGCATCGTATCTAGTAGATGTGGACGCCTTAAGCTTCCACCAATCATAGACCCCACTTTGCAGGAGTGAGACCGCATATGAGACCCTCTGCTCAGAAGGACATTTTACTTCCTCCAAAATCTTCTGAAGCTTCTCTAGCCAACAATCAGCCTTTTCAGATTCTTCCAAACTCTTTTTATGGAACTCCTCCGTTGCATGTCTTCTTACTAAATCAATCGAAGCTTTTAGGGCGGTCAAACGCTCTAAAACCTGAGCCATATCATGAGAAATCTTTAACAATGCTTATGTTGGCTCGAAAAGCATATCACGGTCACTTCTTACAAATTCCGAAGGATCAGAGGCTGAGGGACCTGGTTATCTTGGATTAACACTTTCAGCAACCTCTTCAACAAGATTCTGGGGTTGATCCATCCTATTCAGAAAACAAGGACATCCGCATTAGGTCAACACAATACTATACACATACACTTCTAACTTATGAACTATTCCAGAAACGCCTAAACTTAGGCTCTTATACCACTAAATTCAGGAACTCTCTACCCCATAAAATCACATTAAATAAGGGATGCCACACAAAGCCGAGGACCAGAAACTGTGGATTGGCAAATAATTGAGAACAACTCAAGCAAAAGTCAAAAGACATAATCATACTGAAGTCCGACTATAAAAATTTAAGACTACAAAATATATAACCAAGTAAACTACCACCATAAAGGGGTGCTGAAAAGTCCTATACGATGCTCGAGTCTAAAAATTAATTAGATCAATACAAGTTTCACTATAGCAAAAAAAAAAAAAAAATTACACAACCACTTCTGTCAAAGGAATAGATCTCATAAATAATCTACAATGTATGGCCTTGACGAACGCGAAATGTCCCTGACAACTTATTTAGCACTCATATGATTTAAACACCCATGCTGCTTATACCGAGTGGAGGAAAATACATAAAACAAAATCACTTATACTATTCTCAAATACAAAGAATGTCATGGCTATTATTTTCAAGAAAATAATTACATTTAACCATTTTCATGCTTATCGTTCATATATATATATATATATATATATAGTATATATATATATATATATATATATATATATATATATATATATATATATATATATATATATATATATACACGTACATAATTTTGCAAAGTTATCATATCTATCTTCTCGTAGGATTACATTTTCATATAGTTCTAATGCAGGTACCCGAGGGCACACTACAAGAGCGGCATTTTAAGTATATTGACATCATAAATTCTTATTTTCATAAGCATATGGGTCCTTATTCATGTAATACTTTTCATATAAATGTTTATCCAGATAGTATCAAGAAGAATGAATAATAAAGACTGTAGGTACTAAGATAAAGACAAGAGTGCCAAAGCATCAACAGAGGTCATAACACGACCAGAGGTCAAGCACTAAATGTATGTCAGAGCACTAATCATGGTGCAAGTTGAAGCACTAAACCCTATTTATTAACTATCTGGTCTTAAGTAGGCATGCAATTATATGTGATTCAGAACATTTTAGAGAGGTCTAACTTCATTCATATTATTTTCCAAGTCAATTCTTATGACCGTAATATCTTCATACATATCAACATGTTCAAATCATAACTATCATGCATTAACAATGCATTTTTTCCAAAGAGGTCAAATTATGGGAAATGTTCTTCTCACCTAGAGACAGGTTTTTCACCTTCATTTTCACAATTTTCTAGGAACAAACGAAATATATTTTACCCAAACTTATTTCATGAAATTTGTAATTCTATGAGTCTATTTTTATTAGAAATTGGAATCATCTCATTTGGATCATTATAACTTAACTTATGGCCAAAATATAGAACCTACCCATGTTAAGAAATCAAAACCCGTATCTTCACTCGCCCTCAAAAACAGGGACTTAGGGTAAGAATCTGCTTCAAGACTTCAGACTTGTAGGTCTACCTCTTAGGGTTCTTCCCCAACTATAATCATCCAATTTGGAGGTCAGGAGGCCAAGTTATGGCAGTACAAGAAAACAGGTTATGGAGAAATTTTGACAGCACTTCCCCTATAATTCTATTATATCCATTTTACACAAAATGGTCCTCAACAAATGACACTCACAATACAATTTTGCAATACTTTCTTCATAAAAGTTGTTCTCCCAAAAGTCTAGATTACACAAAAATTTAAAACACTCAATTTGGATGAGTAAAACTCAACTTATGACCCAAACACCAAGATCAGACTAAAATCGTATGATAAACCCAAAAGCTTACCTTTAAGCTCTATTCGGGTTCCGTGACTTATCAAGCACCATAGGGGCCAAATTTGATTATAATTCCTTCTTTGAGTTATTCTAAAAGAAGTCTAGATTACACAAAAATTGGAATCACTGAATTTGGAGGTCTAATGGCCAAGTTATGGCTGACAAAGAGGTGGTCAAAACTGACAGCACCTCCTCAATTCTTTATGAACCCTAACTCATTTTTCACACCAAACTCCTTCATTGAGGATCCAAAACAAAAGCACAACACAAACAAACACAAAATTGAAAAAGGAAATCCCAAACCTTAACCAAACTTTAAACCATAAATCAAAATATACCCATAGATTGAGGAAATTAGGATTTTCCTAACCTTAGAGCTTCAAAGCTTTCATTTTTAGTTTTTCTCTTCCTTTTTCTCTTCTTCTTCCTTCTTCCTTTCTTCTCCCTTTTTTCTCCCTTCTCTTCTTCCAAACTGTGCCCTAGCTCTCCCTTAAGTCAAAATGAGAACTCCCTTGTTCTATGAGACAAAATGTGGTCTTATCCCTTTCTGTTATAAGGCCATGTTTGGCAAAAATCTCATTTTTGGTTTAAGTTTTTCCCTTTTGCTATTTAGCCCTCAAAGTTCATTCTATTTGCAAATCACTTATCATTATTCCATAATAACATATAATCTTCTTACATAATGTCCTTTGAGTCCTTATTTTGTAATTGACCATTATACCCTTGACTCTTGGATAAATTCCTGATTTATCATTTTTCACTCTTAGCACTTAAATTCCAGAAAAAACTCTTCAAGTTTTACTTTTATTATTCCTCTAAACTGTAATAAACTATTAGGGTATAATTTTGGGTGTTATAGGAGTGTAGTGCTTGAAGTTTGTCTAAATGGCGAGAAAATCATATTCTTCTTTGACCTTGTAAAATTCTCATCAAGGTATTATTTTGAAGGCCAAAAAATCACATTCTTCTTTGACCTAGTGTGTTTCCCAATGATCACACTACAAGGAAGAAAGCCTTTAGTTGTGGTCACCGACCCTGGTTAAATGTAGTATATAATACAACTATAAAATATAGTTGTGGATGAAGACAATCGTGACATGGCATGGCTATAGGTGGTATGGAGAAATCCTATAGATGCAGCCACTTTATAAATCGCGGCTATAGGCTCTTCAATTGTTCACCAACCTGGCATAGTTTATAGCCGCGATTTGTTGTTGACCTCAGTCACAGGGTGGTTTATAACCGCAGTTTGTGGTTAACCCCGGCCATAGGAATGGTTCATAGCCACAGTTGGCAACTATGGAAAACAAAAGAGGTTGTCATGATTTTGTCTAAATGATTCAAAACAAGTTTACAATAAGTTATGTAGTATTCAAAAACTTAATGTTTATAATTAATTTATCAAACAAAGCCTGTCATTGATACCGTGATTAATCAAATTCTAATAACAAAGCATAATGTATGTTAGGTTAGTGGAATGCTACATGAGGACATAATCGAGAATTTAATTCAAACCTCTCGTGGTTCGAAAGAGTCTCCAATCATAAGCAGCCATATACACATCCCAATTACACTGAAAAAAAAAAAATGAGAAATCTATTGTCGAATGGTAATTATAGAAGAGATGAAGAAACATCTTCCCTGAGGCTGAGGCTGAATTCCATTTTAAACTAAAGGTCAGTATATTGTAAACTTTTTGAGGGCCACAATTCAAGGTCAGTATATTTTAAACTAAAAATATGATATAACAATAATGTGGGTAGAGGATTAAAGAATAAAAAAACAAAGTAAGAATATAAAGGAGCTAAATAACAGTTTTTAAATTACTGAGGATGACAAAACAGATACCAAAGAGTCAGAGACTAATAGAAAGTTTCTCAAGTGAAAATTTTTGGCTCCGTTTGGAACCCGGAAAATACTAGGGAAAGGAAAAAAAACACTAAGAAAAATGATTTTCTCATATTTGGTTCTACGGTGGAAAATATGAAATAAAATATAATCAAAATTTCTCAAATTTTTACATATTTTTAAATTTCTTAGTCATTATATAATAGAGATACACAAATAAAATAAGATTAAAAAAACATATAGAATTAATTTATTAAGTTTAAACATATTTTATATTTTCCTCCAAATTGTCTTTCCTTCCAAATTTCCTTGTTATTTTCTTTCCTTAGTATTTTCCGGTTCCAAACGGAGCCTTAGTGAATCAACAAATGCAGATACCAAGTTCTACCTCTTTCCATAGGTTATACTCAATTCTGACAACTAAATGATGCATATACATATACAAATGCAAGAATAGAACAGAACAGATATCGATTGACATGATCAAACCACATTTGAGGATTTTACATAATTTTTTTGTCTAACTGATATTACCTCCAACATCTCTAATATTTCCTTCTTCTATTTTTTGGCGCTGCACTCTCTATGTTAATAATCCTTCTTTTAGAGACAGAATTTGAACATTATACCAATAAATTACCAAACATTCTAATACCATATTTTCACATAGTAGGTGTTCTGGGACTACATTCAAAAACATTGCTCCACAACTTTTCATCATTCTCTAGTATTATGGGTCAATTATTTCTAATCTCCACATCTTAATTCTTATACAATGATAAAAATGGCAACTATGGCCACTTCCAGTTATGCCACCGATATTCACTATGCCCTCATTTTTCATTCTATTAGCATTCCATATAGTACTCCACTCTTAAACTTTAACCTTTGCCTTTTTGTTGGTAAGATACATTGTTCCTACCGACTTAAACTCGAGACCCTCCTCCTTATGCTCCAATTCTAGCCCTTAACCACTGAGCTAGGCCTCATTCTAGTAGTATGATTCTAAGTTAAGTGAATACATAGTCTTGTTTGGCGAGTGGAACCATACCAGTAGCAAATACCATAAGACCATCACTCTAGCAATTATCATTCAAACAAATACCAACATGATACTGTTCTGTAGAAAACACAAATCGCAAAGTGGAAATGACTAATGCATAAATATAAAACACAAAACAATGGGCAGATGTTCATTATTAGGCAGTAAAGGTTACATCTGACAGGTAATTACAAGTTAGACCTATATATAAGACACCAAAATTTGAGTTAAGAGAGAACCATGGAACTAACCTGATGATCAAAATGCTTAACAGACGAGGCATCATTTGCATTCCTTTCCTCCACTTTCACAAAAGAATGGCGTTTAACCCTGAATATTTCTGAATCAGAATCATCACTGTATGGGTCCACAACAGGCTTAATCTCTTACCCATGAAAATTTTGATGGGTGCTCAAGCATTCATCACATGATGGAGAAGATAGACAAGATTCATGAATATTTTGGAATATGTCTTCAGAAGCTTTCCAGAAACATGGTCTCCTAAGTTAAACTTAGCATCCGTCTGTACCTGATATGAAAAATATAGAAATGAAAAGTTGCATTTTCGTTGGCTAGAAATTTAAAGTAAAATTGATCTACTGCAAGAGTTCTAGTGCAGAAAAACATAAGTAATACAAGAAACAAAAACAATAAAACAGTGAATAAACAACATATGAACTCAGAGAGCTAAATCTTACATTCTTGGGTATGGAAGAGCTCTCAACTGGTTTTAAAAAAGAGCACAGAGTTGATGCAGCACAAGAAAGGGAAGCATCTGATGTTTCAGTTCTGTAATATTCTCTCCCACTGTTGAAAGGAGGCTGGCTATGAGAACTCTCCTCTAGCTCTGGGGACTCAGCCTGGGTGGCAGCTGAAATCTCAGGGACCAGTCCAAAGTCTATCTCACAATAAGGATAGTATCCATCCTCTTCAGATATTGAGAACATATCTGACAGAGGAGATATATTTAGCATGTTGAATCTCTGGAAATATTTTTTCCTCCTGCTCAAATTTCTTAGCTGCAGCTTCCATTTCTGAAATGTCTTCTCTCAAAGAGAGAGTGTGATGATGATTGCTCTCATATGGTAACTTTAGTGAGCTAATATCTGGACAAAGAAATCAAGAATATTAGAAAGAATTGAAGTGACATAAAAGATCAACCAAACAAAATTGAAAAGAAAAGAGAAAAATCATCTTAAAGCTAGCAATTGTATTATACCGTGGCGAAGGCACATAGGATGCAACAGCTTGCAGTATAAGATGGCTATAGCGCCATGTTTTCATGGGGCCGCAGAGAATGGGCCTAACGAATTTGGAACATAAGACACGCTTGATTTCATTAAAGCCTAGAACCGAATCAGCTTCACAAAAGAAAGCTTCATGGAATGCTGAGATACCAAGTCAGAAGAGGTTTGAAATACTTTTCCCACATGGACAATGCACGTCCAAGTAGTTTCCACAATTAGCTCGAAACAAATTCATTTTTAAATTATGATTTCTAGACTGGGATTCTGTTCTTTTAATTTCCTTCTAACTACAATATCAAAATCCTTATTAAAGAGGGTTAATCGATCTTACCTTTTGAACCAAATGAACTCGTTTTATCACCCTCATGATGTACTCGCTCTTCCTGCCTTATCTCTAACTAAATCTCCGGCATAACAGGAGGAAGGAAGAAGGAATAAATTCACAAAAGAAAAATATGAATGGAAGTACTATTGGACAAAAACGAAAAAAAAACAGAGAAGCAAACCAATTAAGGATAATCACCAATCACGGTGCCTAGACAACAAAATCAATTAGACAATACCATAAATTGAAGGGAAAAAAATATGAAGGACAAGAAACTAATCGCGTCATTCAAATCATAGAATCCAAAGAAGTGAAGAATGCAAAAGTTAGAAAACCTAAATCCAGGACTAGTTTGAGAAGCTCCAGCCGTGGTCCCGAAAAAAACTGATGTGTTACAGCGCTGTGCTGACGGCCCCACTTCATCCGCCGAACTCAAGTGTGGTTGAATTGTCTTCGCGGCGATTTCGATGAGGATTCCATTATCCCGACAATGGAATATGGAAAGACACTTTGAAACTGAAGATCTGAGCGGGAATTTCAAAGAGTTTATAATTTTTCCTTCCTTCCTTCCTCCAGACCAGTTTTGCTTCTCCGTTCTGCGCCGGCACTCTCCACCACTCCTCGACCAAAACCTCTTCATCAAGTCATTACCTAAATGTGAGAAATCGTTTATCGCTTTGTAGATCCCATCGCATCACCGAAAAGTGAAAATAGATCTTGATCCTTGGTTGATTTCAAATTCAAAATTTTGAACAGATCAAAGAAGAAAAATCAGTCTCGAAAGAGTTTTCAAATCTTATTGGAGAGGAATCTTCACATCTCACTATGGTAGAGAGAGTTAGGGTAGAGAATGTGAGAGGAAGAGAGGGTGTTCATGGAGAGAAAGAGGAAATGATCGAACCAAACGTAGTTTTGTGTGTTTATGAAATGGGGCCCCAGATGATCATGTTTTCACGATAATTCAAGCACCGTAGCAACATATGTATTTTTAATTACTAATTAATTAACTTGCTATAATTATGCTATTATAAATCATTTTTCTAGTAGTGTCATTAGTTCAAGTCCCCTTAAAGTTGCTAGAGGATTTACCGAATGAATTATTAACTTTGAGTTTTCTGCACAGCGGTTCATTAAGCATACTGCAATCTACATGTTTTATATTGACTAATCCTTATTACATCTTATTAATTTCATTGAATCAGAGAGTGAAAGACCTTATCAAATGATTAGGTTACGCATTGACTCTCTCATGAATAGGAGTGTAACCGAGCTGAGTCGAGCCGAGTATTAGGCAGGCTCGGCTCGGCTCAGTTTTAAAGGAATAGGCTCGAGCCTATTCACGAGCTTGTTTATAAGTTGACGAGCCAAGTTTGAGGGTACTCGGGCTAAACTCGTTTAACTTACGAGCCTCAAAATGATGTTCGGGCTCGACTTGTTTAACTTAATAAGAGTTGGCGAGTAACGAGCTTCTAACTAGCGAGCATGCAGCAGTGACTTCGGTTACATCCCTATTTAAAGGAAATGTTCATCTAAAATAGCCAACATACAACTAAATTAAAAAGATAAGAAAATAAAAGTTCAATTAACTTGATTGAAGTTCAAGAGTTAACATATTCATCATGTTCATTTGTAGGAAAAATTTGTTGTGCATCAAGTCTTCTCCATGTTCACGAGCTTGTTCACGAGCCCTATTTAAAGAAAATGTTCATCTAAAATAGCCAACATACAACTAAATTAAAAAGATAAGACAATAAAAGTTCAATTAACTTGATTGAATTTCAAGAGTTAAAATATTCATCATGTTCATTTGTAGGAAAAATTTGTTGTGCATCAAGTCTTCTCCATGTTCACGAGCCTGTTCACGAGCTTAGTTCACGAGCCTGGTTAACGACCTTGCTCACGAGCCTATTCAAGAGCCTGTTTATGAACTGACGAGCCGAGGTTGAGGGTGCTCGAGTTCGGCTTGTTTAACTTATGAGCCTCAAAATGATGTTCGGGCTCGACTCGTTTAACTTAATAAACGAGTTCGAGTGAGCTTCTAACGAGTCGAACACCGAGTAGCTAGCGAGTAGCTCGTGAGAAGCTCGGCTCGATTACAGCCCTACTCATGAAGCACCAGTCATCAGTCTAACTAGAATAATGAAATTCTGTCGGGCTAAGTCCCAATATTAATAAAAATTATGGGTAATTGACGGGAATAATCTGTAGTTTGATCGATCTTTTTTAATTAGTCTCATCTACGGTTTAACTTATGAATAATCTCATGTTTATGGGGTCTTGTATCCGAATGGTCCCTAGTCACCAGTGACTGGATGAATGAGTTAAAAAAATCCTATGTAGCAGCTCTTCCCTCCAAAACTCATTTCAGTCCTAACAACCTTTTCCTCTTCACCTTCCCTCACCTCTACAAATAGATTCTCTCATTTTAACCCTAACAATTTCTTCCTTTTCTCTCCTCTCAAATCCTCACCTCACCTCCAAACCTAACAATCCATCGACTCAATTCGATGCATCGCCTGTTGTTCAAGTTTTGCATTATTGTTGGTTTCTCGATACCAACTGTTCCCTAAATTCCTATAGTGCTTATATTAGTGTCCTCTAGTGAATTCACCAATTCTTCTATCACTCTGTGCTGTGAAGAGTTGTGTTCTATTCTTGGTGCCGCAATCTCTACAATGGGCATTACAAGAAAATTGGGATATAGTAGCCTAATTTTAGCAAGGGTCAAAAAAATTTATGACTAAAAATACTTATAGTCGCATTTATGTATTTCATGCAGTTGAAGGAATTTGCCACCACCCTTTAGCCGGGGAAATTAATTGGCCGCTACTATACAATCCATTATAGTTAGAAAAAATTTTAAACGGGGCTAAATTTGACCCAATAGACACAAGTGGGTTTTGACCGCAACTATATGGTATCCTAATTTTAATCGCACCTCTCTCCCTCTTGCTCTCTCTCTCTCGCACCTTTCTCTTTAGGAATCTGGAAATGTCCTCCTAGTCACAGTTTTTTGCCCTAATCTCCTCCTCCACTGATTCGACATTGCTCAATGGGACTATGGATCTCCTCAAAAATCAATGACTAGGGTTTCTCCGCTGGTAAACTATCGCCGGTGGATTCGCGAAGTTGGGGAGACATCAGGACCTCTAATTCGAATGGCGGTAGATCTCTGATTTTCCTCTTCCACAGTCCTCAAGGTCTCGTCTCTCTGGTCTCATAGCTCCCGCCATTCTACTCCCTCACGATCTATTCAAGTTAGTTTAGAAATATATGACATGTTCGTATTGATTGGCATGTCTCTCCATTTTCAGGTTTGAAGGGAATAACTTGGTAAATCAGGGTTTTCTCACTGATTACTCATTTTGGGGCTCTGATAGTATTATTTTTCCGAATTTTCTAATAGAATTTTGCATTGTAGTTTATTGCGTGTGATCTGTTCTTGGCAATGATGTTGTTGTATTATAAACCTGGTGGGATACATTTGCTTCCGATGGATGATTGTTTATGCAATTTTTAGTGCGAGATTTGTGAATTCCATTTGTTTCAGCAATAATGAACATCTCTATTGTTTGAAAATATTTTTTCTGAATTTCTGGAAATTGTTTGTTGAAATGTCTAGATGAACGAGTTGAGTTCTGCAGTATTCTGATTTATGAATTTTGTTTCGTTATTCTGGATAGGATAATGAACGCTTTTTGTTGGCCTTTTCAAGTAGTTGTATACATCCTGTATACCCTGGGGTACCTTTTTTTAGTGCTTCTCTTTAATCAATAGAAGATGCCTTTACTTATTAAAAATGCTGAAAAACTTAAAATATGCCCTGTTCTGTTACAATGGCTGTAATTTCTTAGGACAACAACTGGATTGGAAACCAAGCACCCAAGCAATTGGGATACATAGGATGATTGTGCTCTTGAGAAAATTGGCAAATGAATAACATGTATGCTTCATGGTTGGACCACTTAGAATGCTGCTCTTGGTTTTTTTTTTTTTTGGTTGGAATTAATAATATAATATTTGTAATTGATCAAACAATTGGTACAAGCATATGATTCTGCGGTTTTAAAGTTCAGTAAAGAGAAGGGTCTTTAGAATCTGCTTCAAATTCTGAGTGAAGTTAGCTAATTTAGCTATTTTGAATAATTTTCATCCTAAGTTAAGTTGTCTCTTGACTTCTACTTAATGGAATTTCTGAATCTATATGAGAGAAACTGGAATGGAATTTATAAGGATGAAATTGCTGTAGATAGGAAGAAGCACTACTAGATTAGCCAAAGAGCGATTTGACATTATCATGGGAGTTGCTCGAGGACTTCTTGCCTCCATCAAGACTCTAGATTGAGAATCATCCATGGAGATCTCAAAACCAGTAATGTATTACTTGACAGTGAGGACTAATAATATGTTGTGTGTGGTTCTTGACTCCAACTGCCAAAGGTTTCAGTGGGGTTCATTACATAGATATAGAAACTTTCTTGTTAGAGAATACCTTGACCCCATAAACTGCAAGTCAAAGAAATAGAAGTTTGGGTCCCCAGAAAAAAAGTTAGACTGTCTTGAACCTGATAGGAGGTTGCTAGTACCTTTTCATCTCTGCCCCTGTACTGGTTATCCAAAGATTCTGTCCTTGTGCGTGTGGAGTCCATGATTAATGGGCCCATTTCCTTGAATCCTTTCTTATATCTATATTCAAATCTTATTCTATAATTTATATGCTACACTTGTTGGTTAATTCCTTTTTTTCCCCACTTGTTGTGTACTCTTTCCTGTCAATCTTGAACTTATTTTTCACAAATATAAACATAACTATTATTTCTGTAATTTGGGGTACTTGTTTATAACTGTTATTTTCATGGGTAACTTTTTAGTGCATGTAACTGACCTTATTATACAATCAGGCTTCCAGATCAAAATGTTTCTTATCTGAGTTACAACTATAATACTTTAATTTGTGGATTTTTGTGTTCTATGGTTCATTGCTCATTTATTTGCTCAATCAAAACTGCAGTTGGATGTTAAAGCTGTCAAAAAGGCTATACTGGATGGCAAGAATAGATTACTTCACCTGACTTCAATTCATTTTCATAGCAAAGAGCTGTTTTCTTGATATGTCATTCCATAATGTTTTCTTGTTCCTTGACAGTTTTGTTTCATCATTGTCTTTCCAATTTAGGGTTTTGAAGAACTGATGAGAGTCTTCTTCAAGAAAGTTTGGCAGGTACCATCAGGAACACCTTATTTTTGGTCTGGCCCAAAAATTCATTCTTAAAAATGATTCTATTCCTAGCCTTCCAAACTGTCCACAATAAGCACAAAGGTCTCACTTGCCACACCTTCCTCTGCCTCAAGCTTCTTTACCTCCACTATGTATTACCAGTAATCTATGGGATCAATGCTTTTTCATTTCAGTTTGTAATACCTTGCATTAATATATTTGGTGCTATCATGAAAAATGTAACAATATAAATCTTTGACCCAAAACCAAGTTGTTCCTCAAAATCTTTAGGCCATATAGCTTCTTTTTCTAGTTTTGTCACTGTCATTTAGTATATGTTTAGTGTGTGTTTTCAAATGGAAGGGCAATATACCCTTTGGAATAATGTACACTTTATGCTAGGCTTATTTAGTCCAGATGACATGTTCATGCTCTTATTTTGCTTGACAAGAAAGAGGTGCCGTTAGTGGCTCTCACGGTTTGGAAATTTAAGATGATATTAGGACTTAAGAAATTATTCCTGTACTTAAGATTCCATACATTGTTTAGACATCTTTCTTCTTTAACTTGACATGTGGCCCATGTAGTGATAGTGTAGACCCCAAAAAGCAGTATTTTTTATTTTTTTTATTTTTTATATTTTATTTTATAATTAAAAATATAAAAAATATATAAAAAAATCAAAATCAAAATCAAAAAGTGGGAGACATAGACCCATGTTCCCATGTTTTAAGCATTAAAACATGGTGTTTAAAACATGGAAGTGGAAGTCTTTTTGGGGGGAGGAGCTTCCCTTTGTAAGAGGAAGCCAGATAAGAAGAAGATCCAGAGAAAGAGGTAGGGAGAAAAAAAAAGAAGAAAGAGGGAGAATTCGGGAGAGGGAGCAGAAGAGATCCGGATGAGAGAGGAGGAGAGGAAAAGAAAGAATAGTGGGGAGCCAAAAAAAAAAAAAAAAACGGTGGAGCAAAAGATGAAAAGAAGAGGGGGTTGAAGCTTCTTCTTCTTCTCCTGCTTCTTCTACTTCACTCCCGGTGCCTGCGGTTTCCTAGAGTTCGGCCGCCTATGCTGACGTCACAGCTCCTTCTACCACCGTCGCTCAATCATCGTCGTCCAGGTCGAGATCGCGAGGGAAGGCAGTAAAGTCTTGAGATCAAGGTGCGTCGGATCAGCTGATCGGTGAATCCTGTTGATCAGCAGGCATTTCTCAGAAGCGTCTAGATCTAAGAGTGTGCTGCTGCTGCTTCTGCTTTCTCTCAGGAATCTTCCACAAAAGCCCCAGGAATCTGCTTTTTCAATGCAAATTCAATCACATACTCCTTCTATTCTAGCCTCAGCTGGGATCTCAAGCTGTTGGTAATTGTATAATTGATTGTCAATTTCTGATTTATTGATGAACAATTTGCACATCACGAGCCACGATCGATCAGTTTACACATCATGAGATGAATGGTTTGCTTGCATTATGTGGATATTAGTTTTTCATGAATTTAGAATGCGGAGAGCCAAACGGAGGTTCTTGGAGAGATTTTTTTTTTTCCTTCTGGAATTATTCTTTGAGACACTTGTAAGAGGAGATTTTAAATGGGGTTTTTCTGATCAAGGATTCTAGATCCCCAATAGAAAATTCCCTTTTGGAGTTCAATGGAGTGCTGAAGGCTAGGCAGCAGGTGGTTGCAGGTTTGATGTACTATATCACTCTTGTTGTGCTGAAGGCTGTCACCTTTGGATCTTTGATTTAAAAGCTCTTGAAATATGAGTAACAACTTTAAGCTATTTCGGAGTTTTAAGTTTCTGAACACTCTGTTTGGTTGGCGAGAAAGTTCTGGAAAATGAAATGAACTTAGAATCTTACATCAGTCTGTTTGTAACCTGTTTTGAGATCTAAAAGTGTTTTAAGCTGTATTTTACTTGATTTTTTTTTTTTTGTACTCTGTTTGTAACCTTAATGCTAGCAGCGAATAGATGTTAGGAGGTCTAAAATATCTTATGTTATGTCGAACTTGGTTTTCTTATGCATTGTGTTTCGCCACTGTGAAAATGCAGGAAAAGAAAATAAGATTGAAATATTAGGATTCTAGCGTGTTTTTGATTTCAAACTGTTTAATCTGTTATGAACTTAATTTAATTTCTTTAATAGTGCTTTGATTGCTCAGAAAATACATTAAAATGGAAATGAGGTTGGATTATTAGGAGAGCCAATTTCATTCTAACTTGTGGCGGTATTGTGAGATTTCAAACATTTTGAGCTATCTTGGAAGTTACATTTCCTTAATGCTCCGATTTTATGCTGAGGAAGTGCAGGAAATGAAATGAGCTTGGACTCTTGCAAGAGCCAATTTCATTTTAACCTTTTGAGAGATTTATTCTAATGCTCCCTTTGGTTGCAGATAAACCACAGGAAAAGGAAATGAGTGCATTGAGTGTTGTTTTGAGTGAGGTTTTCTTGAATTCATGATGGTATTGTTGATTTGAGTTGCAGGAGCAGATTGATTAATGATATGTTACTTTTTATGTACCTCAGTTTGAGATTTTGTTTCAGAAATGCTTTTGTTTGGAACTGAGAGTAAGATTTTTTTAATTAATTAATTAATTTTTTTTTTGGTGTGTGTGTGGAGATGTATGCCTCGGTTTTAACAAAATGGGAAAGTGCCCATTAAACTTAGGTCCAGCTCATTAGGTCCAACCCATCAATTTATATCAAATTAGGCCCACCAAGCCTACTTCTTAGGTCCAACCCATTTACCGTAGGCCTGGCCTTTATTAGGATCGACATTCACAAATTAGCCCATTTTGCATAGTTCAACTGACTGTATGACCAAAAATTTGGAGTCCAACGAATTTATGGCTGACGGCCTGTGTAATGAAGCCCTTCCTAGGGTGACATTTACCCCTTAGGCCTAACCCAACCTATTCAGGGCCAAAGTAGCTTCTAGGTCGACCCATTTACCTTAGGCTCAACCCAACTATTAGGATCAAGCCCGCTTCACAGGGCCGCTCATTTGCCTTAGGCCCAGCCCCAACCTATTGGGGCCCGTCCCAGCTTGCCCAAGCCGACTAATTCTACTTTATAGGTCCAATCCATCTACCTTAGGCCCATTAACTTAGGCTCATCCCATATTTAGAAACTCATCAAATTAGATCCAATTAGGTTCATCCATTTAGGTCCAATACATTAGTTTATGCTTCGGCAGGCGTATCATGCTTATAGGCTCGTCAATTAGGTTAAATTTATTAACTTAGACCCGTATTTAGAAGCCCAGGCATAATATGTCCAATACTTTAGGTTAGTGTGGAAGCCCTTAGGACTCAATCCAACCCCCTTGAAGTACGTATTACGATAAGGCTCTGCTGGGCGGTCGAGTCGGCTCTTAATTTATTCTGATTTATCATTTCTAAAAAAAAAAAATTGTCTTCACAACAAAAAAATCAATTTCTAAATTTTCAATTTTTTTCCTATTTTTCAATTTCATTTTTTAATTTTTTAATTTCAAAATAATATTTTTTTTAATTCCTCAAAATTCAAGTAATCTAATTTCTAAAGTCAATTCCCTCCTGTATTTTTTATTTTATTTTATTTATTTATTATTATATTATATTATATTATTTTATTTTATTTTATTTTTAATTGAATTTAATTTAATTTTTAATTTTATTTTTATTTTTATTTTTAATTTTAATTAATTTAATTTTATCTTATTTATTTTATTTTCTTTCTTTTTCAAGTTTTCAATTTCAAAATTCAATTTCATTTTTTAATTTCTATTTTTTAGTTTTTAATTTTAAATTTACAACTTCCCAATTTCAAAATTCAAAGTCACAAATTTCAAAATTCGAATATCCCAATTTCTAATTTCAAATTTCTAAATATCAAATCTCCAATTTATAAAATTCAAGCTTCCAATTTCAAAAATCTCAATTCAAAATTCTTAAGCTTCAAATTTATTTCAGAATTCTTAATTTCCAATATTTCAAACTATCTCTTTCTTTTTCAAGTTTTTAATTTTAAAATTCAATTCCCTCATTTTTCAATTTCATTTTTTTTCTTTTCAATTTTAAATTTACAATTTCCCAATTTCAAAATTCAAAGTGTCACAAATTTCAAAATTCGAATATCCCAATTTCTAAATCTCAAATCTCAAATTTATAAAATTCAAGCTTCCAATTTCAAAATCTCAATTCAAAATTCTTAAGCTTCAAATTCATTTCAGAATTCTTAATTTCCAATATTTCAAACTACCAACTTCAAAATTTCAATTTCAAATCAGTTTTCAAAAATTCCAAACACGTGATTAATTATATAGTTCCTATAAAATGGGATCTTGTGGAGTTAATTTGTGACATATAAATGGGTTTGGGTGGGGCCCGACATCTCATGTATCATTTTAACAAATAATTTGACCTCTAATCTGTAATCAATTTCCAATAAAATGTGAATATTTCATATTTGTTATTACACTAACATTGTTAGTAGCGCTTTGGATCTATCACCCAGGTACACATTTTTGTCATCTAATTTCACTTATTTATATATTTATTTATTCGTATATTCATTTCTATATGCCTAGTGCGTTATTATATCATATTACTGTTTTGAGATTCATCGATCAATTGGGACAAAGTCAGATTTTCCCTAAACTCGCTTAGAAACCGCTTATACTGGCTTAAAGGGGTGCTACGACTTACTATCGTACCTTCCCGATAGGTAACATGACCTCCGAACCTAAACTTTGTTTTCCATCACTTTCTTACTCAGGAAATACATTTCAGTGCTTTTATTTCTTATTTTGTTTTTTCCCTTTAAAATAAAACAAAAATAAGTGGCGACTCCAAATCGTTTTTTAAATGGTTTTCCAACAAACACAAAAAGCGAGTCTCGCCCATTCGAGTGGGGACGCACGTGGAAAATGCGGGTCCACAGATAGGCTTTAGTGGATTTTTCACTTCAGTTTGCTTCTTCAAAATCTTCTTTCTTTCATGCTCTTGTAGAACATTGAATTCAAATTAATCTGTTTTATGGTTTGATCCCTTTAAAAACCCTTATGCTCATTTCTATTGGATTCATGAAACTAGTCTATGTTCTTGATTTTATGGACTTAGGCTTGTGAGCGTCCTCAAGATTTACTGCCATGGTTTTCCCTTCTAAAGTTAGTGTTCAAGTCTTAACTCATCTCATCATTTCTCCCTCTGGAAATTACCGAATTGGATAAAAGATAGAGCTCAAAGTCAACAGAGTTGTATAAATAACTGGCTGAACTCAACCTTGAGAGTGGCCGGATTTATGAGCCATATCTTGGAACAAAGATATTCCTTAAGTAGACCAGGTAATGAATATCACCTATGTGATAAACACATGCCCACATTCAAGGTAAAGTTCAGTAGATCTGATGGTTATTCATGGGGTTTGTCTTACACAATTTTCCATTATGTCCTGCTAGCTACATAATTTAAAGCAAGTAATGCTGCTTTTAGTGCAAAATCTCTAATCTCTTTTATGAACACTCTAATTATTCCATGTACCTGTGCTTCTATCACTTTCAGAAATTCAACAGTCTTGGGATTGGCTGTCAGATGACGGCCTTCTGCTCTGGTTTTGAAATAAAATCTGTTTAAAAACTTGACCAGGTAGTGGCTGGCTGGCAGCAGGGGAAGATGAATCACATAACTAGTGGCCATCTTATGCTGGGACAATGGTTGGTCCTTTTCATGAATGCTTTACTTGAATAATTTTTACCCATGCGTGCTTTACTTGAATAAACAAATTACTCTTATTGTGATGTGTTTGGTAGCATTGTCTTTGAGTTTGGGCTTTATAATCGTTTGCTGATTGGAACTTTATAATTGTTTTCTGGTTAAGACTAGATCAGTTGCATAGAATTTTTCACTCAATTGTGACTGGAGCTTTGTTCCTTCTCAAACAGGCCATATTACTGATAACCTCCTTCTTAAAAATCTCATATTTGTAGGGAGTTTCATTTAGCTTTAATTCAATATCATGCCTTTTAAGATCACAGATCTGGATCTAACTTGGTTAGGGTTAAATATGCATGCATTGTGCAGGATAGCGTAGAAACATGGAGGATCCAGATCGCTACTGGGAACAAGACAACTGGGTGCTAGAGGTGCCGGTGAAGGTGCCCTACGAGTAGCGGTGAGTCTGTCAGACGCCGACGCCGACTGGGACATCGACTACCATCTTGACTTGGGTCTTATCATCGATCTTCCTCTCTCCAAGAAAGGAGAGATCAAGCTTCCTTCTCTCTCCGATCTCTTCTGAATTACTTGTTTGTTCTTGAGAGTCGTTGTTGAATGAATTCCACTACAAGAGCCGCTATGGCTCTTGGGCCGTTTTCATGGCTTGAATCAGACGTTTCTTTACGTATTTCAATTTATGTAATATTTTTAAAGATTTGTATTTGAATGATAAGATATTTTCTATTTTTGAGAAAAACCATGAATTTGAAGTGTGTCTTCATTTAAAATTGGAAAATTAAGTGTGTTGATCTTTCAAATGTTTGGGTTGGGTTGCATAATTTGAATATGTTTAGCTCTATTGGGAAATCCTTACAACTGATTTGTTAATCCAAAAAAACAAAAATATTTAGCTTTATTGGGAAGCCATCGGGTCACACGTAAGGCAATCCTGTGGCAATGACTAGCCTCAAACTATGGCTATAGAGCATCTTATAGCTATGACCAAACTCAAATTGCAGTTATAGATCAATTAGTCTTATGGTCGTGGCTAGACTCAAACCGCGGTTATAGAGCATCCTATAGCCGTAGCCAGATTCAAATTGTGGCTATAGAGCATTCTTATGGCCCCATAATATATATAGCCTACAGTTGGGGTCGAGCTTGACTGTGATGCCCCTAACACAGCACCCTGTGTCGCACCCTGTGTCAGGTGAGGGTGTCTTGTTTTTTTATTTTTTTCCTATTTACTATAAACTTGTTCATTCATATATTGTTAAACATTTAACTTGAAATATATTCTGTAGCAACGTATTACAAAATATATTCAAACTCCATCAATGAGAGTGTTCAACATATACAAACTTTACATTGTTTACAAAAACAAAGATATATACAAAATAGACCGAAAAGGTCCTCAGTGGGCACCTAGTGTTGTGTTGACTTAAATTATCGACATGCAAGATTGTCCGGCTTATTTCCTTCTTTTGTACCTACACTATGAAACACCGCGTATGTTTATAGCTTAGTGAGAATAATACCGTAGATAACCCTAATATGATCATCTTACTTTTGTATTACATGCATATACATCTAACATATCATATACTTATACACATGCTCTATACATATTTCATACATATCATTTATACATGCTATACAAATCTCATACTTCTACTTATCATATCGTGGGTTTTTATTTCTTATCATCGCTATATATATTTTGTGGCCTACTTTGCTTCGTTCTGTCACAATGTAATTTATCATCATATAGCATATGCTTCTCTATATCATTTCATATCATGTCATTTACTATATTCAAATAATTTGCATATTCTTGTTGGCTGTTTTTATGTTTCATACCGTATATACCTTAAAAAGTGGATACACAGAAACTATACGGGGACTCAAATGTAAGGTTATCATCAGATGGCATAACGAATCATATGTACCAAAGGTGTTGTTAATAATAGATGGCATAACGACTTATATGACCCGAATGTTTGTGAATGACTTAACTGGGCCAATCGACGTATGTTGCGACTTTATCCCTAATATTGCGCACGCTCCATCTATCCTTCATTAGTTCCTAAGGCATAATCAATTTTATTTCATTTTCAGTACATATCTCATATCCATGAATAACTATTGTTATCTGTTATCATATGCAATATTTACGATCATTTACTCTTATCTTTGCATTTTCATGTATTTCCGTATACTATCAAATATTTCTTATAAACATAGCTCCCTTTTAGACAAATTTTCTGGGTCCAATGGGGTCCAAATTTGAAGACACGTATTTCAAGGATATTTGTTATCCTAGAAGTCTAGTTTACTCTGAATTTTGAATCAACTAAATTGATGTGAGTAAACTTAACTTATAGCTCCAAACAACCAGACTACCTAATGTCAAAACAGAATCAAAATATAATCAACTATGTCAAGTAACTTAGCTCTCCTTGGATTTAATTTTTTAAAAGAGTAATTGAGTCTAATTTCAGATACACCTATTTCAAGGAGATTTAAGTCTTCTCCTAGAAGTTTATTTTACCTAGAGTTTTGAATCACTCAATTTAAAGAAATAAGTTATGGCAAAAACAAAACATGGGCTTTAAAAAACTGACAATATCTCCCTAAAACCCAACATTTTCTATACAAATTTTTTCCCCTATCGGGCGACCACAACCAAACCAAACAACCATATAACAACTTAGAGCAACCCCCAAAACTGAACTAAACCAATCAACTTCATTGTTGGAGGTAGGAGAATTCCTAACTAACAAATAGGAAAAACCCAAGCCTAAACACAATCCCATCAAATATTCATACAAATCCTTATATAGACAAGGATTCAAACTAGTATCCATAATTCCAAAGGCTTTTTCTCTTTCTTCCTCTTCTTCTTCTTTTCTTCTCTTCCTCTTCTCTCTCAAACGTGACCTAGCTCAAATGAGACAATTGCCTAAATTGCAAGACCAAATGTGGTCTTATCCACTTACAAGGCTAAGGCCATGTTTGGCAAATGGATTTTGTGATTTATTACCCATTTTTGCATTTAAGTCCTCTTATTCGCTTTCATTTACACATTCTTTTCTCACATATTCTAATTGAGCATATAGTCTAATGATTTTATGACATTTGGGTCCTTAGTTGATAAATTACTAATTTACCCTTGACCCTTAGATTAATTCTGGGTTTTGCTTATTTTATTTTTAGCGTTATTATTCTCGAAAACTTTAAATTTTAACTTGTATTACACCCTTAACATGTTATAAAACTATCAGGGTATAATTTTGGGTGTTACAACTCTCCCCCCCTTAAAGGAATTTCGTCATCGAAATTATTACCCGGAGTGAAGAGTTGCGGATACTGTGCTCTCATAGTTGCTTCTAGCTCCCAAGCAGCTCTCCCCTACCATGGTGTTGCCGCAGCACTTTCACTAAAGGTACTTTGCTTATTCCAAGCAATTCAGGTTTCACACCTTTTCGAGCCGAATAGCCTGCTCTTCTCTTCATATGAAAAATCTACCTATACTTGTACAACTTGTACTTGTAGTATGTGTGACCCATCAGAGCGGTATCTCCGAAGCATCGACACATGAAACACATTATGCAGTTTAGTCAACTCTAAAGGGAGTGCCAAACGATAAGCCATAGGGCTAATTCGTTCTAGAATCTCATATGACTCTATGCAGTTTACTTTGTCACATCTCTTTTCATTTCTTTCCACCAATAATGTTGTTACAAATCCTGGTACATCTTATTACCTCTAGGATGCATGGTAAATACCGTATTATGAGCTTCAATAACAACTTTTTCTTTAGCTCTTTATCGTCCGACACACATAATCTGTTCTAGAAATACAAACTTCTAGCTTCTTTTACTGAAAAATAAGTCTTATCACCATCCCTAACCATCTGTACACTTTTTCTGTAACTCTACATCATTTTTATACGCACTTATCATTATTTGCTTTAAAATAGGTTGCGCTATTAGTTGAGCTAATATAGCTCCATCATCTACTAGTCTTTATTCATCAAGAAGTGACATCGTCGCGACAAGTTTTCTACTCCTAAAGTAAATGCTACACTGATTAGCTTTTCCGTGGTAATCTATTATACAACCATAATTAATAACTCTAACCACCTTCGTTGTCTCAAATTTAATTCTTTCTAAGTCAGCAGGTACTTGAGACTCTTGTGATCTGTGTAAATTCTACACTTTTCCCCATATAAGTAGTGTCGCTATATTTTCAAAGCAAACACTACCGCAGCCAACTCTAGGTCATGAGTAGGAGAATTTTGTTCATGTGGCTTCAACTGCCTAGATGCATAAGCCACTACTTTTCCATCTTGCATTAACACACATCCCAAACCAATGTCTGAAGAATCACTGTATAGGGTATACTATTTTCCCGAGGTAGGTTGTTTCAATATTGGTGCTTCAACCAACATTTCTTTCAAGAATCAAGAAAACGCCATTCGAGATTTATTGTCTACTCAAACTTTACTCCTTTCCAAGTAATTAAAGGAGCTTTATAAGCTATCACTACAGAAAAAGACCTATATTGACTTATTTTTTGTTGACATTAAGTAATATATATGTCATTGTATATTGTTTTTTAATAGGAACCATGATTTATATAATTTATATATAAGTAACCATGACATATGAGTAAATTTGAAATGGTGAAAATTATTATAATATGCTAGCTTGATATAAAATGATAAGCCAAGGTATGTGTACACCCTAACGTTTTGCCATGTGGCAATCTTGGATTCTTGGGTCCCTTGGAGTTAGGGTATTGTTTTTTAAAACCTATTTAAAGGGAAGTTAGAGAAAGGGAGGGCTATTTTGGGGGCCATCTATAGAGAGAGAACAGGGGAGACCCACAAGGCTTAAAGAGGGAGTGGGAATCTCCATTGAGGGAGAGGAGCTACCAGCTGTGGTGGAGAAGAAAAAAACTAAAACAAAAGCTAAAGAGAGGTCTAAGAGAGGAGGAGAGAGGATTTTAAGTGCCCACTTTAGGGAGAGAAGGTGCCAAAAGATATAGAACATTTTCAGTATGATCACAAAATGCTCAGATTCTCTTATTTTTATTTTATTTATTTTTTATATTGTTATATATAATGCTTGTTGTCTTGATATTCTGGTTCATTCCATACATACAGTGAGTGTCTTTTATTGTCTTTTGGAAGTTGATTTGAAATTGCTAAAACTTCTGTTTGTATGCTTGTTTCGGGTTATCTAGAGGCTGATTGTCATTCTATTTGGATCTATTTATAGCTTTTCTATCCATTTGGAACTCATAGATGAAGTACCATGATCTTATTACATTTTGTTATCTACTCTGGTTCCTCTTTCTTTGTTTCATGTTCTATTGTCTTATGTGGTTATAACATCGTGAATGGTTGAGCTCAAGAAGGCTTTCTTCGGTGAACATGTGTTCAAAGGGGTTTACCCTTTTCATTTAGAATGGCCCAAGATTAAGTTAATGGTAACCCAGATCTATAGTTGTTGGGTCTATAGCACTAGGAAGCATTTGAAATTGCAAGACAACTCTAGAAAATCACACACAAACCCATTTAAAAAAACCAGTAGCCAAACCAGGCCTATAGGCTTTTAATTCCTTTGAACTCATTTAACTTGTCGAGACTTGTAGGCCTAATGAAGCCTTCGCGCACTCGAGATTGCTAGACTAAGTCAGGAACCATGATATCCGTAGCTTAATTGGGGGAAATATTTGGATCTGAACCCATCACACGACGAATGATTTAATTTATGTTATTAAACGTGCACTTCCAAAGAACTCCATTTCAAAGATTACATTCTACTAGTTTAATAACTCCACTTCAACATTTCAACATCAACATGGAGGTGTTACTTGGGCTTCCACTCTGCCAACATTCTAATATTTCTTCACATGCAGCCCTCCTAACATTTCAAAGAACATATGGACGAAGAAAGCAATCAAACAAAATTGGAAGGTTATAGCAATCAACCTATGAGAAGAAAACTTTAGTTTTTTCTCCTCTCTGATTATAAGAGTAAGAGGTTTAGATTTTCGAGTTCTTACATTCTTATTTTTCATAATGATCTGCTTGTTTGGTTTCTTATAAAATGGTTTCTCCTTCCCTATGCACATTTTCGTAATGACTTTCATTGGGTTTATCAAATGGGTCTTTCTTCCTAGTCTCATATGTGGTTAGCCAAAGAACAAGAACGAGGGTGAGAAAATGATGACATCAAAGGAGGGGCAAGAAAGAAGAAGATAAACAACCTCAAATTACCTGCTCCAAAGTTGTTAAATATGTGGAAGGGCCTAGATGGTATGCTGCAACCCGCTACTTCCGCCTAATGATTTTTATTTTTGGTTTTGAGGTTAATAAACTGCCCCTGCTTTTGTTTGGTTTCCTATTTTGGTTTGGTTTCCCCGATTTTGAATGGTTTTTTTCTTCTTTGAAAATTTTGAGTTCAGATTCCAATAATTTCTTGTTTGCTTTTTCTTCATTTTTCGTTGTTCTTTGAATAATATTTTTGCTTTATGCATTTTTGTTAAATTTAGAGGTAGAAAGAGATTAATCCATTGTTCATGATTTGTTCTATTTTTGTTGATTTTATTTTTGACTTTATTTACTTTAGGCAATAGAATCCAAAATATTTTGTTTGCCTTTTAATTTTAATGATATCTTTTCTATTTTTATGTTTTTCTTATTTGGTTTCTGCTTTATTTTAAAATTGGTGGCCTTTATCTTTCTTTTCCTTTGAAATTGCCTAACACAAAAGAAAATATTCTCAAGTTGAAGGTGAAAAAATGGTAATATTTCATCTTTTATTTGTCATTGTAATTATATTATTGATAATGTTGTCTTTTTTAATCAAGGTATTATACTGAATCTAGATTTAGAGGATTCATGTGGATATAATTGTAATTAGATTCATGTGGATTTCTTATGACTTATCGAGGAAAAAGTGTAAATTGTGATGGTTAAAATAATAATTAGTTATTGTGAGCTTAAGTGGATCTCAAAATGGAGTTGTCAGTGTGGTATAATTTTGAGACTTTTAGAGCCATTTGAATTCCATTACATGAAAATGAGTTGCCTGCTTGTTTCTCACACTTTTCAGCTTTTAAGTTTGTTAAATAATCTTTTCGACATGAATATAGTTGCCCTCTCGTTTGCGTACCAACGAAAGACAAGTTTTGAGGTTCCTGATATCATTTGGGATTAGCGGAGTTTGATGTTACCCATTCTCTCAGGGCAATGACTGAGCACCACTCGCTCGACACAGCCCTGGCGCGACTGCTTGTACCGGGTCACACAGTGGAGTTTTCGGCCTGGCTGGCCTCGCATCGGTCATACAATTTTTATCTATGCATTCGCAGTGGCTCATATTCATACATCATTTACGATTGTTATTCATTCTTCCTCTTGCATAGCATTTTCAAAAGGTTTCATCGTATCACTTATCCAGCGTATGCTCATATGCTCTAGACTCTTTGTATTCTTTTATTAGACTGCTATGAAATAACTAGATGGTCTCGTAACAAGGAAACAAAATGTAAAAGAAATCGGTTTGAACAGGTCGGGTTCACCACTTTAAAATTTCAGTAAGGTTGTGAACCCCACTTGTCCTCCACAGGCATAAATCTAGATTCTTGACTAAATGAGCTTTCCATAGAGTCCAAGAACACCTCAAACGGAGTTCGGACGAAGAAGTTATAATGGTCCAAACTTAGAGGCACAAAATCGAAAATTTGCACATCGGAAAAGTAAAATTTCTCGCACCCATGAACAGAAGGGTGTGAAAATTTTCGCACCATGCTAAAATTTTTCCAGCGGCGCCTATCCTCGGCGATCATAACTTCTTCGTCTGAACTCCGTTTGAGGTGTTCTTGGACTTTATGGAAAGCCCATTGAGTCAAGAATTTAGATTTATGCCTGTGGAGGACAAGTGGGGTTCACAACCATGCTGAAATTTGAAAGTGGTGAACCCAACCCTGTTCAAACCAGTTTTCTTTTTCTATTTTTGTTTCCCTTGTTTCCTTGAGACCATCTAGTTATTTCATACGTTTAATAAGAGAATACAAAGAGTCTATACAACACAACATACATGGATAAGTGATACGATATGAAACACCTGAAAATGCTACGCAAAGAGAAGAATGAATGACAGGAATACGTAAATGATATGAATATATGAATACACGAATGAATATATAAAAAGTATAAGATGAAAGTATATGATATGACAGTACAGAATATGAACGTACATGAAAGCATATGTGAAAACTCCACTCATCATATTCAGTGACACCTCGCTTGACATCCTATAGGAAGCAATGGTATCTGTGTTAAAGTTACAGCCATTTCCACAAGAGAATAGGTAGCATCAAACTCCACTAATCCCTAAATAGTACCTCCAAAAACTTGTCTTTCTATGTTTGGTGCCTTGAATTTGAGGAGAATGAATCCTTGTTCATTACATGGGGTTTCATCTTATACCAATAATTAGTTAATATCATTTTTTTATTTCTTATTTTATTTGTATAGGTATCGCTTAATGAAAGACTCAAGATGGTATTTTTTACGTAGATTTCAAGATGTATATACGAATGTGTTACTAATATTTCAAGGTCATATTTATTTTATTTTGGTAAGATTAAAGTTTGTGTAGTTACTAAGATTTTATTACATGGATTTCTTCTTCAACTAATAATTAATTAGTGTCATTTGTTTATTTGTATTTTTCGCTACAGTCTAGTGAAAGACTCAAGGTGGTTTTTTTTCATAGAGATATTTAAAGATGTATATACATACATGGGTTATTAATATTTTGCTGTATAACAATTTTATCTATTGGTTCTCTATGAGAGTTTTTATTTTTGATGTATGTATTATAAATAGAACTGATTTGTTGTCTTTTCTTTTGGTATCTTTTATTCTAAGTAAAGTTGCTTTAACTTCTCTTTGAATATATTATTTTGTTTGTATATTGAAAGGGGGGACAACTTAATTCAAATTAACACAATATATGTACATGTGTTTTTAATAGCTACATGCATATTTATATGGTGCATTTTGGTTAACAAGATAAAGTCTTTGTTATGAAAACAAGGTATATTTTGTAATAAGTGTTTAAATTAAGCAGCAATTTTCAATATGCCAACAAGTTATTTTGCATCATACTTCTTCATTGCAACATTAAAAGCTTATTTTTAAAATTTTCAAAGGCTATCATGGCATATGCTTATAATTCCAATTTATAATCTATGGTGGAAGATCCTTACCTTGACATATTTTTAAAGAAACCATGATTTATTTGAACACAAACCTTGACATATTATGAGTGGTAGAAAGAAGAGTATTGATTAATAGAAAACACATTCATTAACATTTTATATATGTCAAGGCTGGCGATACACCTACCTTGACACTGCAATAGATGGCATATAAGACAAGGAAGTTATGATGACATATAACACATACAATGACAGTTAGTAACCGTTAAGATAGGTCTTTTTTCTTATAGTGTATGACAAAGAATCCTTTCACAAATATTTTATAATATCTTGCTAAGCCCAAAAAACTTCTCACCTCGATTACATTTCGAGGCGATTTCTAATTTACAACAACCTCAATCTTTATAGGGTCCACTCTTATACCCTCAACTAACACAATATTACCTAGGAAGGAAACTTTCTTTAGCCAAAAGTCACATTTGCTAAGTTTTTCATATAACTTATTCTCTCTTAATGTCTCCATGACTATTCTCAAATGTTGTTCATGTTCCTGTGCATCCTTAGAATACACCAGGATGTCATCAATAAAGACCACAATAAACTGATCCACATAGATCGAATAATTCTATTCATTAAATCCATTTAACGCTGGGCTTCATGCATTAGTCAACCCAAATAACATTACCAAAAACTCATAATGGCTATATCGAGTTCTTAATGCAGTCTTCGGCACATCGACATCTTTCACTCTTAGATGATAATACCCTGATCATAGGTCTATCTTCGAAAGGACACTCGCTCCCTTAATTGATAAAAAAGATCTTCACCTGCAATGGGCACTACATCACACCTTATTGATCTCGATAATCAATGCACATCCAGAGTGCCATCTTTCTTTTCATGAATAAAAACAGTGCACCCTGCGCACTAAGCCTGATAAATCCTTGTCCTTGCTCTTGTAATCGACTCTTTAACTCTTTCAACTCCGTTGGATCCATCTTGTATGGTGCCCTAGACATAGGGTTGTTCCTGCACACCTCATGGATAAGTCCACTTCCCTCTCAAGGGGATACCTGGTAACTCTTCAGGGAATACATCTGGAAATTCCCTTACTACTGGAATCTTTTCCACATCAACTTGACCTTTCTTAGAGTCAAGTATCACGACCAAGAATGCCTCACAGCCTTTCCTCATAAGTCTCTTAGCTTTCATAGCAGAGATCACATTGGACATTGCACCTGATCTAATGCTCTGTACTATCACCTCAGATTGGTCAAAGCATCTCAACACTACTGTCTTTTGACCACAATCAACGATGGCTCGGTGTTTAGACAACCAATCCATTCCCAGAATCAAGTCAAACTCTCGGAATGGTAAGGTTATCAAATTAGCGAGAAACTCTCTTACTTGGATAACAATGGAGCAATTTTTGTATATGATATTCACTCTAACACTGTGCCCTAATGGACTGGTCACATGCATGTCATATACTAATTGTTCCACTGCTGGTATCTTATCAAATACATGTTCAATGCAAACATACAAATGAATGGATCCAGGATCAATCAATGCATGCATCTCAATATTATAAAAGCAGAAATATACCAGCTATAACCTCAGGAGCATCCTGATCCTCATGAGCCTTTATAGCATATGCTCGTGTTGGTACTATAGGTATAGGACGATCCACTATCTCAGAGATTGTGCTTCCTCGTCCTCTATGCTAAATTGGGCCACCTCCACCCCTACCTTGATCTCTTGTCGATGTTAATGTAACCGATTTTCCCCTGCCACTTTCTTGCAGACTTCTATTATCCCCGACCGTCTCGGGGACATCAGGTTATCAAATGATCGAAGGTTTTACAACGAAACACTCTCCCCCACACAAACTATAAACACCCAAATGTCTTTTATGGCAATGAGGGCACTCTGGGATTTCTCCCTGTCCAACTGAAGAACCTCTACCTGAAGTAGGTGCTACATTGGACCCTTGTCTTCTACCTCTCATAGCTGAACTGTATTTTGATTGAGCTGGAGAATCCCAAGCTCTTTTCCCTGAGGAGGACAAAGATCCTCTAGAAAACTTCTTCTTATGAGATTCTTCTGTCGCTTCGTTTCAAGTCTCTACTTTCATTGCAAAATAACTAACCGATAGAAATTCACCCGCTTGGAGAGAATTTCATATAGGTGCCAAATATCTCTCGATGGAATCATGTAGTCCATCCTCAAATTGTTTACACCGAATGCTTCTGAGGACCAACTTCTCGGGTGAGACACCGCTGAGATGACCGAATTTTTTCATATTCACCAATCGATAAGTTCCTTGCTTCAAATTTAGGAACCTAAGTTTCCACTGACTCCTATACATCTCAAAAGAACGTACTTTGGCCTTGAACTCTTGACAAAGAACCCAAGTCATGGGATTTGGAATCCTTGGACTTCAACACCTGCTTCACCAATCATATGCTCACTCGCATTAGTGAAGATCCCAATCTTATTTAACTCATGAACCCGAGAGGGACCTCCCGACACTCCAAATCCGATTAGAAACTTTTCCTCAAACAATCAAATAAATCCATGGAGCGAACCCCTTTACAACTTTAACATATCTTTAGAAAATAATGTGGAAGGAAGTGGTAATATTTTTTTTTCAAACACCTATATTTTTCTTAAAATCGCCGTATTTCCTCTCGCTTTTCTGGACGCTCCCAAATTTAAAAACCTAATAAAACATTTAAAAACACTTATAATCTTCAATTTCCTTAACTTCCATTTTAGGACTCCTCGTTCACAACCCAATTACACAATAACTCAATCAAGCACAATATATACACATATACATTTACTGGTTTCCAATCATCAAAACATTAAAAACTTCTTCAATTCCATGCATAGTTTTATAAAAGGATCGGGCTTGAGCCTTACTTAAGCGACCGCCACGTACTTACATCCAATCGAGGATCAAAGCCCGTTATAGTCTTTTCAAAATATATACATATATACATTTATACATGAAAATATTCAACATATACAATATGCAAAATATATACACACTGCACTATACGCGCTGCCTCCTCGATGGCTCGACTCCACCGAGTACGAGGGTACTTTAACGGCAACCTGCCTCGGTCTCAAAATGAAACACACGGAAAAGAATGAGCCAAAGAGCTCAATGAGTGTACATTTTCATTTAGACAACATTTTCAAGATATATCAAAGTAATAAATACCTATACAATTAAAAACCATTTTATGCTTTTAAACTTTCTTTCTAATGGAACCCAGAGTAAACACACTAATCGCTTCCGGCATCGACGGTGAGGGGATAAGCCAACCAGCCATATGTAACCACTACGCCTGAGAAACTCAGATCTTGCATAGAGTTCCGGGCCATAGCACTTTATCACGTGTAAGATATTACACTAAAATCTATCCTCCTGCTAGTAACCTAATTGCTTCTAAATCCTACACGCTTTATGTACTTTAGCCGATATCATCATAACAAATATATGGGCTTAAAGTAAATCACTAAGAAACATTTTTTCAAAATACATTTATAAATCCATTTAAATCCTTTTACTTTATCATTAAAACACATATGCATTCTTTACACATTTTAAACTTTCATAATACCTTAACATATGCATACATATTTAATATACATATATATACATTTACATTAAAATTTTCATTTTAAGATTAAAATCTTTCACTTTAAAACTCAATTTTCAAAAAATCGGCTTACACTCACCCTTGCTTCCCAAACTTGAGCAATAACTCACTACTTTCCCCGCCTTTGTGCTTTAGCCTACACACTCAACGAATACGACAACGTATTAATCGTCTGCGTATAGCGTAAAACTTAACGTACTTCACACGCAAGTCACTTTAGGGTCACACAACATTCATATAAAGCCAAATTAACAATTTACCCTTGAGCACTAAAAAAAACCCTAACAAAAAAAACCACTCATTTTGGCAACCTTTTTCCAACAATACTTTATAGACTTTATGACCCAAAAATTATTCAAACGGTCTTCAAAAATTATGAAACTCTCCAGATCAGTCCTTATATATCCACGATATCTCTTTAAATTTTCAATTTAAAAATTTCTTCTAAGGCCCTCAACCACATAACACAAGTTATAACATGTTTTTGATGCCAATTTGGTTAACTCACTAATCACTCTGATTGTTATCCTTGATTTATGGGGTCTTAACTCCATAAATTGAAATTGTTTCTTCACCATTTGAAGCTATGGTTATAAGGTTTTCAATTAATCACCCAATTTGGATCACCAAAACTCAAGTTATTGTATTTTACATCTAGATGACTCAATTAGGCAGAACATAATCTTCACATAGCTCCACTTTGACAAATTTTCTGGGCACTTTAGGGTTACAATTTGCTTACACTTTCTTCCGCTAACTTATTACCCTAGAAGTATATTTTACCCAGAATTTTGAATCACTCAATTTGGATTAGTGAAACTCCACTTATGACCAAAACACTACAACCATACCCAAAACAGAGCATAATCAGTGAGCTACATGAGCTCACCTTTCAGTCCGTATTTGGGAGCCTTAGAGCTACAATTTGCTCTTGGTCCCTTCTATACATTTGTATCCCTATATCTTATGGTTCTTTACCAATTAGAATCAATTCATTTGGATGATTCTAACTTAATCTATAGCCAAAACAAAAACAGGGGTTTTACAAAATTTTTGACAACAATTCCTTTAAAAACCCAACATTCTCCTTTGTTTTTTACAACCAATCCTCAAAACCGTAATACCTCAATAATCATCATGGAATTCATCTCAAACCACTCTATAACACTTGTATTGGTGGTTTGGAACTCCATACAACAAAGCCCTAGGTAAAAATCTTATGAATTCAACCAAAGGTCCACCAATTCTTATAAAACTCATATAAATATGATGATTCCATGTTTATTTTACACTACAATTGCTCTTATCCACAAAACCTCGACAAATCAAGGTTTGTGTGATCTCTCAACCAAAACCCTAGGGTTTGGAACAAAACCAATCTCCATAGAAAACCCTAGCAATCACACTAATAACCCTAGACATCCTTGCAAAAAGACACTTGATTCCATACAAAAAAAAAAACATACCTTTGTTCTTCTCCTTCTTCCTTCCTCTTCTTCCTCTCTTCCTCTCTCTTCTTTCTCCTTTTCCTCCAACCATGAAGTTTGTTTGAGAGACCAAAATGAAATGTTAAGTTTGTCTCATCTCCTATTTAGTCTCAACTTTCCTTTAATTAACATTTGGTCCCCCATCTCTTTAATATTGCCAATCAACTTATGTTATTTCTATTTTGGCATACAATCTTCTCACATTATGACTTCCATATCATTTTTTTTATACCTTAATTGCAAAAGGGGTCCTTGATCACTTTAATATTGCAAGACAACTCTTGTTATTTCTATTACGTGCCCACATCTCTACTCATTTATCAGATTTTCATATCCCTTTGATGGAAATTACACTTTTACTCCCTTTTGCTCTTAAATTAAATTCGGTTCCATAAATTTATCATTTCATATTTTCATCCTTATTAATAACTCCCAAAATACATAAGTTCACTTGGTGTTCTTATATCGCCCTGCCAAGCATGTACTCGTAATAATCCCAAAATACACCATGGGCCAAGTTTTCGACACGTTTGCATTTTGTAAGCCCAATTTGACTGTTTGAGTCAAATGCGAAACTGAAACGAGACCCGGAAGTTACAAACTTAAGGACAATTTTGTATCAGTCCAAAAGGCCAAAAAGTCCAATGTAGTGACGAGGCCACAAGAAATAATAGGAATGGGCTGTATAATCTTGTAGCATTTAGAGGCCAAAATACAATAAAAGGAATTGAAATACAAATGGCCAATAGTTGGGGGACAAAATGCAATTATGATAAGAACCCAAAATGGGTTTTTGATGGCCACAAGGCCTTAATAAAATCTCTGATTTAAAAGACTCAATCGTCTCATTCGGGGAGAGGAACAAAACGTGAAGGGAAGAAGGCAAGGCTAAGAGAAGAAGAGGAAGAGGGGATCAAGCCAAAAGCAGAGTGAAAACTAACTTCTGCCATGAATTCTAAGAGATTATGATTTAACTGCCACGCTTATTGGTTGTAGTTTGTCCCCAAACATGGGGTCAAGTAGCTCTATCTTAACCCAAAATGATGGCAAGTAAGGTGGGTAAAACCCCATATGGCACAAAAGAGTCATGAAACTTCTTCGAGGATGAATTCATGGTTACTCTAAGAGTAATTCGAATTAGGCTTAGGAATAATCCTAATAAACTTGAGTTTGATTTGTATGAGTTATAACCCATATTGAATGGGCTTTAAGTAATTCATGATAAGTCTTCAATCAAGATCAGTATTGAAGGAGGAATTGAATAGAAAAGATATTCCAAGGTGAATTAGAAATGGTTTTGATGTGTGTTTGAAGTGTAGAGTTGATTGGATATCAAAACATGGAAAAATAGGTGAAAAACACACATTCTGGGCAATTTCGGGTGAATTGTACCGATACAAGTTGAGCTTGTACCGGTACAATTTCGGTTCTGGTCATTTTTGGCCAAGTTGTACCCGCATTAACTTGAGCTTGCAACGGCATTAGTCTGCTCCGTTTTCCGTTCCCGACCAGTTTCGTATTTGGCCATAACTTGCTCATTTCATCCGATTTGAGTGATTCAAGTGGCCAATTTTAAAATAGACTTCAAGGAGAACAAACCATATTTAATAAGTCTCTCCATATTCTGACTCGTGATAGCCAAAATTCACTCAAAGTGGGACCATGTGCAAGCCAAATTTGGTTCCAAAATTTTGAACATAGAGTAGTCCCCGGATGTTTCGACGAACTTGAGTTCCTGTTCAATTGGGTGGATTCCAGTTGAAGGAACCCTAGCACCTTAACTTAAAGAGTATAAGATCCAGTGTCAAATATCAAGACAAGGCACTAGAAAATAAATATTTCAAACTGTCCCTCGGTAAAATCGATAAACCGACTAGTTGTCATGAAAATTCCATAACTTGAGTTTGGAAGATCCGATTGGAATGATTCCAATTTCTGAGTAAAGATGATTCATAGAGGAACAAGAATATATGAAAGATATATGATCATATGACTACCTGGGACCAAAGAACACCGAGTGGACGCCCGTTGGTGCTCGCACTCCTCGCTGGTGCTCGCAAGATTCCCGTTTGGTGCTTCTAAGACTTCGTTGAAAGCCAAGACTACGTAAGGTTACTGCAAGACTCCCCATCGCGTGGGTTAGCCACGTTTTTGATTGGTGCCCTATTCCCGCTGGGTGCTGCTAAGACTCTGTCATAAAGTGAGTTGCGCACGTCTCGATTGGGTGCTCCGCACTCCCGTCGGTGCTACGACACTGCTGTATTGTACCTTCTGGGTACTTATTATACCGTCCTACTCGCCTCTTAGGATTGGTCTAGGTAAATGTGATAGACATATGATAAGATAATCAGAATTAAGAATAAGTGTAAAGATCTAAATGTACCTATGTATCTCGATCTGCTCGTAGCACTACGTACTCGTGATATAACAAGTCCCGTCTCTCAGATAAGTCCCGTGAGTACCTACTCGCTACTCCCCAGATCTCGATAAGTCCCAGATCCGAATAAGTTCCTGTCTCGTATCCATCCAGCCAGGTACTCACGGTACCCCAGATCCGATTTAAAAGTTCTGGTTGCACTCACGGCACGCCGGTCTCCTCAGATAAGTTCCGTAGTACCTACTACCCTCAGACCGATAAGTCTGGCTTCAGATAAGTTCCGCAGTACCTACCTGCACCCTCGTATCCGATAAGTTTTGTCTCAGATAAGTCCCGTAGCACTTACGCAATTCCTATATCCCATGCCTGCCTCCTCGTATAGTTCCGTAGCACCTACCGTACCCTATATCCGATAAGTCCTATTTCAAGCCTCAGAAAATTTCCACGCGTACCCTCTGCCTCTCGATTAAGCTCAGAAGACTCCACGGGCAATTCCTCAGATCCGAATGTTCCGTAGTACCCACGTACCCCAGATAAACAGTTCTGGGCTCGCTCGATTTAGTCTCAGAGCACCCATGGGGCACCTATTCCACAAGTCCGTCTCCGATTAAGCCCTCGTCTCTCGCTTTAAGTTCTGTAGTACCTACTAGTACCCGTGACTGATTAAGCTCCGTAGCGACCTACTTTCGCACTCCCGCATTTCATCAGTCCCGTAGCACTCCAAAGGCTACCCCGTATCCGATTGTTCCGTGGTACCTACTTCGGCACTCCCGCATTTGATAGTCTCAGTACCCAAGGGTACTCTTTGATCTGCTAACATAAGTATAAGTTCCAGAGTACCCATGGGTACTCTCAGATCGCAGCGCACCAGCTTCAGAAAATAAGTATAAGTCCAAGATACCTACGAGCATCCTCAGATCGATAAAACGAGTATAAGTCCAAGAGGGTACCTAAGGGTACTCTCGTGATCCGTAAAATAAGTATATGATCTCACTTGATCTCACTTTATACTTCTGACTAATGTCCATACACTGAGCACAAGATTCAGATATCGTCCGATCCGACCCCGTGATAGTGTGATACAATTATGATTAGTTGACCTTATTGTACTTACGGTATCTTCGCACAAAGATAGAGTCCATTATAAAATAAGTACCTGCAATACCGATCTGCGTTTAATGTAATCTCGTGATACCTCTTGGGTATCTCGAACAACCTCAAGTAGTTAGAGAATAGTTGTAACTCACGGGAGTCTGAATAATAAACATAGCTTTGTCATTATAAGTTCGAATGAGTATAAGTTTTGTAACTCCTACGAGGAGTCTTGAATGAACATAAGTTTGTGATATAAGCATAGGATTACGCATAGAATAAGATACGTAACTCACGGGAGATCCAAATTATATAAATTAGTAAGCATTATAAGAAGTACTCGTATAAGCTCATAATATAAATGCATGAAATTTATAATGTCATTGTGTTGTTATGCGTTAAATATGTATATGCATAGAAATGTTTCCCCACTAAGCGTAAAAAACAGCGCGGAGTTTTAATGTCGTGTGAGTGCCGAGAGAGAAAACGTGTCGACAAACATCCTGCTTATACGGTGGGCGATACACTTGTAAGGGTTCACCGTAATATGAGTTAGTGCTCTGATTTGTAGTGTAAAAATACGATTTTGTATTTGTAAATGGGACTGCGGTAAATGTATAAGTCATTATTGATTACGTTATAATATGTGGGCCATACCCCGCAGTGCCGATTGATTTTGAAAAAAATCGGGTAAGGAGTCGGTTCGGAGTCTCGGCGTCTCGGAAAGCGGGCGTGACATGTCTTGCATACGCACTAAGGTGATGGGGCGTTACAAATAGTGAATTGCCTGCGTGATAACTCTACGTCCGGGAGGGCATCTAACTTCCCCCTATATTCTTTATAGCTTTTCTAACCAAAATTCCCCTTTATCGGACTTTTCCATGCTTGTCCCATGGAATTCCTCAGCCCCATGTCTTCTTACCATGTCTGGAGGCTTTTCGGAGATGTATCAATCTTTCAATGTGAGTCATCTCTTGAAGTATCTCGACAAAGCATGTTTGCTTAACAGACGACTCTCAGCTTAAACCAGTTCATAAAGGGTAAAGAGCGGGTAATCAACGATCTCTGAGGTTAACACTCTCACTGAAAATTTAAGCTTCTTAGGTTGGATTTGTGGGACGAATCCATCCCATCTAACGAAACACAAGGACATCCACATCAGGCCAACACATTTCTAAACACATGCTTTTCAATCTTATACTCTATCTAGAATCGCCTAAACCTAGGCTTTTCTATAAATGCCTAAACCTAGGCTCTGATACCCACTAACTTGTGTTATGCGAAGGTGTCTTATTTTTTTTATTTTTTTCCTGTTTAATATATACTTGTTCATTCATATAATGTTAAACATTTAACTTGAAATATATTAATATGACGGATTATAAAATATATACAAACTCAATAAATTATTCAACATATACAAACTTTAAATTGTTGACAAAACATAAGAAGACATACAAAATATCTGTGCCGAAAAGGGTCACCGTTGGGGCACTAATTGTTGCGTTGACTTGGATTAGCGATGCGGATTCTCATGCTGGCTTCTATTTCGCTTCTTACGTACCTACGGATGAAGCACCCATGCTAAGCAGCTTATAGCTTAATTGGGGAATAATACTGATGAACGACCTACAAGGATCATCATACTTTAGGCGCGTGCCATACATCTAACCTTATCTCATCTTATACATACTTCCACTTACATACATATAATTTACACATGCTTATACATATCTCATACTTATCATATCATGTTTCATTTCTTATCATCGTTCATATACATTTTGTGTCATTTTACACTTTGCTTCTTGTTCTTGTCAAAGTGTACTTGTCATCACATAGCAGTGCTATGCTTCTCATATCATTTAATATCATGTCATTTATCATATTCAAATCATTTGCATATTCTTGTCATTTGTTTTTATATTTATGCACATATACCTTAGAAGTGAATCACGGGAAACTATAAGATTACTTTATTATCATTATACGAGACAATGAACTATAAGGGCCGAAGAAGCGTGGTATCATTATCTGAAGACAATGACCTACATAAGGACTGAAGATATTTATTTATCATTGTCTGCGATACAATGACTCTATAGGACCGAGAGGAGTCTTATATGATATCGACCGAACCGTGATCAGTGATCTTTACTGAGCTTTTCATCTAATATAGTGCCATCTATATCCTTCGAGGTTCTATGAGACAATCAATTTTATTTCATTTCGATTACATATCTCATATCGAATAGCTTGTATTGTCATCGACCAATTTTATGTGATATTTATGATCATTTACTCATATCTTTGCATGTTCATGTATTTCCGTATACTATTAAATATTTCTTACAAACATAGCTCCCTTTGCCCAGACAAATTTTACGCATAGTCATTGGTCCAATTTACGAAGACTTATCACCCTATTTCAAAGAGATTTGTTATCCTAGAAGTCTAGTTTACCCAAAATTTTCAATCACTCAAATTAGATGAGCGAAACTCAACTTATAGCCTAAACAATCGAGACCACTTTAATCATCAACCAGAGTGAAAATTCTGTCGTACGACTGGCGCTCATTGGCGAATTTTGGTGCAATGCGGTCTGGTATCCACCAGGGTGTTTGTTCTCCTAAGTTATTTTACGGAGTTTTGAATGTCGTTGTTGGAAGTAATCTCAACTATTAGAGATTATATAAAAACAAAAGCATTGGCTTTAAAAAAAAGCAGATGATATCTCACTGCGCCGGCGTTTTTCTACATACAAAATTTTCCTCATTGAAGAGGGACCATGACAAACAAACAACCATATAACAACTTAGAGAAACCCCCCAGCGAACTAAACAATCCCAACTTCATTGACTGAAGTAGGAGAATTCTAACTTAACAAATAGGAAAAACCCAAACCTAAACACACAATTCCATCAAATATCAAAACACAAATCCCTTATCTGAACAAGGATTCAAACTAGTATCTATATACCTTAAAGGTTTTCTTCTTCATCCTCCTATTCTTCTTCCTCTTCTTCTTCTTCTTCTTTACTTCTTCTTCTTCTTCTTCTTCTTCTTTTCTTCTTCTCTCTTCTCCCTCTTTTTCTCTCTCAATGACCTAGTTCAAATGGAATGATTGCCCAAATTGCAGAACCAAATGTGATCTTATCCACTTGTAGCTAAGTATTGTAATTTTGGTAAATCTTTTTGTGATTTATTACCCATTTTGCATTTAAGTCCTCTCCTATTCCTTTCATTTACACATTCTTTTCTCTCATTTTCTAATTGGGCATATAGTCTTATGATCTTATTTCATTTGGGTCCTTAGTTGATAAATTACTAATTTACCCTTGAACATTAGATTAATTTTGGGTTTTGCTTATTTTATTTTTAGCATTATTATTCCCGAAAACTTTAACTTTTAACTTGTATTACACCTTCAACATGTTATAAAACTGTCAAGGTATAATTTGGGGTATTACATTGACTGCGACTATAGCTTGACAATTTAGTCATGCATGCAAGCATTCTCACGTCTATATCATTTGGTTACACCATCTATGACCACATCATGCCATAGTTTGTTTTTTTTTGCGCATTACTTATTACATTTAGCCATGGTCATTGACCGCGGCCATAGCCCCTCTATCTTCGTTGTGTCGTATTTGTTTTCCAGCTCTCTCACTTCCTTTGTTTCATCTCTACATCTGCAATCCATTTTGTTGTTGCTCATCTTTGCCTTTATACCATCTCTTAGTGCTCGAGATTTTTAGCTTCCCTTTATTAGCTCTTCATAGTGATTTTCCAATAAGCCCGATTTGTCGAGCGAAATTGTACATCCGTAAGCGCTATTCTTGATCAAATTCTCTCATATTCTGCTCTGACCATGTTATTAGCAAATAATTTGAACTTTCAGATTCGACAAGCCCATTTCGAAACAAGAAGAAAAAAGAAAGAAAAGGATATAAAATCAAAAGTGTCTTGGGAGAGAAAAGAAAACAAAACTAATCTCGGATCCCTTGGAAATAATACTGTATTCAGGAGTTCGCCATGGACAATTAGGCTCCACTACTGCCATTTCTCCAAACCTCTCTACGACACTTTCGAAAAAATCATCTCCCAAAGCAACGATCTCTCGAAATTCTCTCAAATAGTTCTTTGGCATCAATTGCTCTATTCTCGAATTGTGTTAGTTTCGCCTTCAAACAAAATGGGGCCGGGAGAAAATGCCCGCGTTCTGCGCCTAGGAAGGAAATCAAGCGGAACTTTGCGAGTCGAAGAGAATGTGATTTTATCTCCTTCAAACAATACCTTGATGAGATTTTCTACTCTAGATCAAAGAAGAACTGATTTTTCTCACCATCGAACAAACTCCAAACACTCCATTCTTGCCATGTAGGATATCATCAAAATCGGCTAATGGTTGCACTATGGAGTTTGCAAACCATTCGGATATGGGACTACTCAAGCGTAAGGATTATTTCTAGTTAAACCATAGATTAGACCTTGAACTAAGATGGCCGATCAAATTATGGATTATTCATCTCAGTACCCTGCAAGAATTGTGTGTGCATGGGACACGTCATAAAAGTGCATGTGAGGTTGCCACATTAGCATCGTTAAAACTCAGTTTGCTCATTTATTGATTCCGTTAACAATAGGGGCATAAGTGTGTTACGGCAGAAACGTTAAGGGCATCATTAGACCCAAAAAAAGTTTAGGGCCTAGATTGGACATATGACGAAAAGTTAGGGGCATTTATGCACCTTATCACTTCTCCTATTTAGCCAATAAATCTACTTATTTATTCATATGAGATTCAAAAAAGCTCACCACAAAATTGATTAAAAGACACCATAAAATAAAATTTTGCAAAAAGCAGCTCAAAAGGTTCAAAATATAGAGGAATGAGACCAAACAAAATCAAAATTAATGCTTTTTATTTAATCAGAATGGATTGATGCTTTGATTAATAACAACAAAATCATAAGACATATTGAAGGATAAATTATAAAGATAATTGATACATACCAAATAAACAATTACGACGGAATATATGGAGATCTTGTTTGCTTCACTTTACGGATCCGGATAGTGACCATTACATAAATGAATGCCACTCATTTCCACAATCTAAAGTTCTTCTTTGTTTGGTAGAGATTTGAGAGTGCAGTGTTTTTTTCTTGTCTTTTTTTCTTCTTCTGAGAAGATGATAGAGACTTTGTATATAATCCTTTTGAATCTATTAACTGCTATTAACTTCCATTTAACTGCAGTTTTAAATTCAAAATTGAGTTGGGTCATGGATCATGGGTCATGGACCCATTTTGAAACAACTCTGTATTTGTATCTACTCGCACTTGTGAGGAAATGGGATCCATGCTCTCTTAATATCATATAAAGAGAGAACATCATCTCTCTTATGCTCTCTACCAATTCATACAAGAAAAATGAATCGTGTGACCTTGACATACTTGAGCTCTTTGCTTTATACATACGGTAGGAATATATGTAGCTTCTGGAGTAAACAAAGATCATGAGTAGACTTAAATTATCTGCGTACCACTGAATCATTTGTATCACACATTCGAATCTCTCAAACCTGATCTCAACCTTATATGTATCATATATCGTATTCACAATTATAGAACTCTCTATAATTGTATACGATGAGCTATGAAATAAAATGTGATACGTTTAATGATCTTCCTCTTTTCTCAAATCATAACTTTAATTTAATTTGCTTTTCGATGGTGCCAGGTTAGTGAATCTCATAGTCGCTTTGAAAACACTCTAAAATAGAAGTGATAAATTAAGTCTTAAATAGAATAGAGTCATAAGGGTATAAATATAAGGCTCTTATTCCTTAAAGGTCTCACACATCAAAGTGAATCGGCTTTGATTACCTATATTGGTCATAATTTCCACACACATGGTATAAAAACACGTGCTCACGATATTTTCTCCTTTCCATTATTAGGAGTGTATGTCTTTATGTAATGTATTATCTGTCTAGGTCAATGATTTGAACATTCTTAATGTCTAACTGGAGTTCTCTTGTCTACTTCTTTCATGTTCATTAGAACTCAAATCGGCAGCATAAACACAGAGATACAAAGTGAATTTTTTTGATTCACTTACAATCTTCTGTATAAGATCTCATCTTGTTTGTTAACAAGGCGACATTCATATTTTAGCTTGGCTCTCGTTATCATAGATAATAAGCTTAAAATTGTCTCATCTCTCATCAACTACTAAAAATTAATGAGGCGATTACAGTGTGAGAGGAGGCTAATCTCTTTATAATCGAACATACTTTTCAATAATCAGTGTATTAAAGAATAAACACTCACACATGTGTGTAAACTTGTAACAAACATGTTTATTATTTGAACATTGTTGGGAAACATTACAATAAGTATATCATATTCGCAATCCTTGAGATTTCACGTAACATAAATATATCTCTCGGGAATCGGTTTGTCAAAGGATGCCAACCATTTCACGTAGGGATATACTTCATGTTCACCTTCTTGTGTTCGACCATGTCTTTTACAAAGTTATGCTTGCTGTATCTATGTGTTTGGTTTTGCCATGTGATGCTTGGGGGTCCTTTGTGTGCTATTCTTGGGCTATCAGGTTCACTAGGCGGATCGGCACTGTGCATTTTACGCAGTGATCAAAAAAGCTTTTGAGCCCATGATGCTTCTTGTCTTGTAGTGAAAAATACGGTCGAAACTCCATTGTGGACAGGAAGGCTGGGATTGCTTCTTGCTACTCCATGATATAGCGCCATTGTTGAGTAGTAAGAGAAGATGTACCCGGAGAATTGAGCTTTCTCTCATCTAAAGTCTCCTCTAATCGACATCGGTGCGCTTGCTTTTAATTCTGAGATCATTTCCTTAGTAACACAATGAATAAGTAGCGAGGTTCCTTTTAATTTTAACTGTGGTATCCCTTTTAAGCGCTTTCAATGTCTCTTAGTCTGGGTTGAATCCCGATATCGACACCGCCTGTAGAGCAAATATCAGTCTTGTACACATCATGGCATACATCGGACTTCGACCGCCTTGTATGAGAGACTTTCCTCATATACTCTTCTTCTTGTGGAGTTTAAGGACACATTCTTATTCAGACCTTCACCTTTAGCAATGAATGTCCCGATGGGTTTGGAGTCTTTTGCATGTGGAATCGTTCAAGGATCTTATTGATGTCACGGGTCTTGTGGCAGAACAATAATTTCTATCTTTGAGCGATCTACGGGATCTGCATCGAAAGAATATAAACAGCTTTCACCCATATCTTTCATCTCGAAGTGGATGATAACAAATCCTTTAATTTCATTGATGATATACTCCCTTGCTATTACCCGGCTATAAGTATATCATCAACATATAATGACACATAATTATAAACTTGTCCATAGATCTTTTTATATATACACAATGATGTAGTGATCATAATAAAACCATTTATAATATGATCGTATTATGGAAGCAAATATACCATTGTCTTGAAGACTTCTTTAGGCCATATGTGGATTTCACAAGTCTATAAACTTTATTTTCTTGACGCCCGTTAACAAACCTGCGGGCACATTGCATGTAGATTTCCTCTTCTAAATCACCATTTAGAAAATGCTGTCTTCCCATCCATTTGATGTAATTCGAATCCATATTTTGCTACGATAGCTAGTATCAGAAAAGCGGGTGAGGTGAATCCTACAGCGGAGAAAAAGTTTCCCTCCATAATCTATTCATGTTGTTGTGTAGCGGCGCTACAACTTCTGATCACCTTTTCTGTTTTATCAGATGTGTGCCGTAACCTTACGGCTTTATTTTGAACCGCATTTTCATTCTAATGACGCTAGCGTCCTTCGGAAGATCAACGAGTTCCCAAACTTGATTTGATCTCATAGACTCCATTTCTTCCTCCATTGCTTTTTCCAGTTTTCATATCAGGGGCCGAGGCCTCATGTTGTTCCTTGGCTCATCTTTATCATGATATAATGGCTACAAAGGCTTCACCACCCTCGATGTCAAAGCGGCGGCGGGAATACTGCGCATGCCACTACAAATGCAATTTGGGTTACGGAAGAAAGCAAGTTCTCTATTATCCTCAAATTGCTTTCCCACTTAGACCGGATCATTAGTTTTTGAGTACTCTCCCATTTAGATTACTTCTATTTTGATCCAGATCACATTATCATTCGCGCGGAGTTGGAAACATATTTCTAAAATGCTCCGTCGAATGAAGTATGATCTTGATCACCAAATCCATAGTCTCATAGAACAAGAGTCTTTATTGATATCACCTTGTTGAGAGAAAATCATTCTCTCCTAAGAATGTGACATCTAGTGATTCAAATTCTGTAGAACCTATTCAATGTTCACCTATAAACACATACCCTTTAGATGTTCTGAGTATCTTATAAAGTACATTTCTTTTTCCGGGCACTGGTTTACCATGTGGGTCGCGGTGTTAAGTACATGGAAGCGCATCCTCAAGGTCTTCAAACACTTAGGTCGGGTTTTACATTTGTTGTCCATAACTCCTTATGGAGTAGTGAATGACTTGCTAAGGCCTTACTGCAGAGTTAGGATAAATGTGGCGGATAATAGTGCATCGCGAAAAGTGATTAGCAAATTTTTATTGCCATCATAGACCTAACCATTTCAAGGGCGTTCTATTTCTCTTCTTTCGCAACACCATTTTGTTGAGTCTTGAATAGTCCATTGATGTGAATTCTTTTCATCATAGATTTGTATCTAAATGATCGAACAATGACATTTATTCGACTCGATCGATTCTTAATGCTTTAATATTTTTTATCACAATTGATTCTCAGCTAAAGCTCATATAAGCTTTGAAAAACAACATGCCATACGATTTATGATTTATCAAATAGACAATACGACGAGTAAATCATCCCGTAAATGTGATGAAATAAGAAGCCCCATGCCTTGCTCTCACATTCATTGGACCACATGTGAATAGACCAATTGCAAAGGAAGTTTGCTCACGATTTCCTTTACCAAATGGTTTTAAGTAGCTTTACCGGCTAGAGCGGTGCTCACAAGTAAACGGATCTGCGCTGTCATAGTGGCGGTAGCCCTTGTTTAACTAGCCTATCTATTCGATTTTGATAATATGGCCAAGTAGAGCATGTATAGGGTCACATCAAGCTCAGGTATGTGAGAGCGTTATCATGAATAACTCAAAATTACATTCATAACTAATCTTAGGTATCCATGACAATAAAACCATTCAATACATAACCAAATCATAATGAGTAGTTCTAGAGATAATTCAATATTGTTCTTGTAGAGATACATGTATTAAAACTAGTTTTAACGAACCTTGGCGAAATTAAATTCCGGCAAATCTGGCAGACATAGAGAACATCATGCAATAGTAAGAAGGATTGATAATCTATGGAACTAACTTGCATGTGCCTATCGCTGAAGCGTAACTCTTGCATTGTTCCCACATGAATCCACTTTGCTCCATGTGGTGATAGCGAAATTCTCTGAAAGTCTCTCTATCCTTACTTCCATAGTCCGTGCCCTAGTCTGATCGAGATATGTCTATTAGAAGCGAGGAACTAGCTGCGCAAGAGTTCACTAACTTTAGTATGGCAAGTGTGCCTTCTTAGGTTCGAACTTGTCGTGCAAAATGCCCCTTTGAGCCATTTGAAGCACTTGATCTTAGCCATGTTTTAATTCTTGAAAAACGTTTTCCTTTCACGTGAGGTCATTACCATGTTTCTTGTTGAAATAGGCTTTCTTCTTGTTTTTGTCTTGAACCCACGCATTACTTGCGCTTTCGCCCATAAGCTTTTCTTGAGCTAGATTCGACCATATACACATTTGTATTGGTTTGGAAGATTCAATTCTTTCTTCTTCTGGCGCTCAGATGGCGCACCACATCATCCGGTGTTCGGATATTTTTAGTTGTGGGTCAAATTCATCTTCGCCATGCTCTAAGTCACGAAGGGCAAGGGCCGGTCTGACTGCGGACTTGTTGCTCTCGTGGAATTGACACATGACCCGGTGTGTCCTTTAACTCGCAAAATCATATTTGACATCTCACGTAAATGCTTTTCATTGTGATGCGGTTTCTTTTTTGTAGATTGTCAAATTTGATCGTGGTGATAGGTTGATTCTTGATGTAGCACCAAACTTATTTTTAAAAGCGGACCACATGTCCATTGCCAAGTCATAATTTAAGATTCGCATGATATCATTTTCCCATGCTAAGCAGCGTTATGCGAGCTAGAATTCTTTTAACTGGGAGCTTCCATAGCCTCCCGATCCCTTTATGTTGGCGGTATTCCTGCCTCATTTGGTCATCCGAGTACAATATTAGTACACCAGAGCTTCTTGCTCTTCTGACCTTTATAATGAATCTTCATGCTCCAAATCTCATAATTATCACCGGTAGCTTTTCACCTTTGTTATTCAATGATAATGTTTTTGGATGCAGAGAACACATTGTGTTTGTAGGAATACAAAGTTCTACGGTAAGACATAAATTGCACAGTATTAATGTTTCATCCATACACATATATCTACCTAGTCTCTAATTAATCGCATTAGAAATAACTCACATGTAGGTTTTAGAATCAAAAGGTCACTATGTTTCCAATCATCCTCTAAATCCCTAATGTGGGACCTCACTAAACCAGTGTAATTAGGCAAGGTACTCTAAGACAATTATTATAACATGCAATTTCAAGTACACAGGTATCATAAAATTCAATATAAATCATAAATGTGAAAACAAACTCAAAATTGCTAGAAGTGAGGAAATGATAAACATCCATAGCTTGACTGAGTAATCAGAACTTAGCGGAAGTGAGCTAATGAAGCTATTCTTTTGGTTAAGGTATTCTTTCTGGAAGATTATGAGTAATTTTAAGGTAATAATTTTAAAATATCACAAGTTCCCTTTTCACATTTAGGCTTTTTCAAGTAGACCAATACAAACTTGTGAACAATAAAGTTGTCATTTGTTTCCCTCATTTTTATCTAATAAAAATCTAGAATGCCTTTTTGGTAATATGTTGGTAAAGCATTTCTCAAAACCTTCAATTTCCATCCAATTCGGACTCATCTTTTAATTCTCTGCTACGAATCAGTGCTTGAACTTTTCATGAAGCTTGATTATATAATTCTAAGATGTACAAAGTCTTCTCATAAAAGCTATTTGGATTAGGTTGGAATTTTTGCAGGCTCTTCGATCGAATCTAATGACTTCTAATCTTTAGCATATGTAAGTCAGTATGTGACTCTAGAGGTGTGCGAATGTGAAATTACCCAGCTTTCTCATTATTTTTCATACATATACAGAAAAAAAAAAACTCTATTAATTCACCAAAATAATTGCATAAGAAGGAATGCACAAAATAATGTCCAACTTACCAATTGTAATCATATAGTACCAATTGAACCATTCTTAGTATATTATTTTATCACTTATTTCTGATAAATAACAATTAATGTAATCAAATGTGATCTTAAAAGCAATATATAATTTTAACTAATTAAGGATGCGGTGGCTATACCTAATTAATTAATTATATTGATCGATAATTTATTATTGCAAAAACTTTAAGCAATTTAAACAATAAGATTATCATTTAATTAATTTTTGTATGTAAACATACACATACAAATAATCTGTGACAATAAATTTAATATATATAGGAAATTTAATTCCCATATTCTTAAAACTCACTTGATTGTAATCCGACATATATCGACCATAAATTTCATAAAAAGCGATATAAAAAAATATAGTCAAACATTGGCCTTTGAACATTTGGTAAGGAAGTACTTATCTTACATGTGATGGTCAGGGTTAAATAGTGATCCATTTGTCTCTTTTTTTTTTTTTATTTTTAAAGGGTCCGACTCATGTTTTTATGTATTATTAAAGGCGAAAATTGACCGATCCCACGTAGGCGAGGGTCATTTTATTCGTATGGTTTCTTATTATTGTAAGGCCGGCGTTGATCAAATTAGTTTGCTCTTATCTTTTGTAAATTTAAGTTTATAAGACGACCCGATCATATTTGTGAAAGCTGAATGAATGTAAGAAGCCCGATGCAAGCGTACGACTTGTAAGTGACAAATTGTGTTATCTTGATTGACCTTTGGTAAATTCGTACCTGCCACGAGAAAAAACCAGTTCCTTTCTTTTTTTTTTTTGTTTGGGCGAAGGAAAACATGATGGGTAATTCATTTTTCCATGATTACTATGTGCACATAACTTTGTAGGCTGCTTGGAACCCAAGTCAAGTACACAAAAAAAAAAAAAAAAAAAACCCAGCAGAAACGAAAAAAAAAGGTCACTTTATGGAGAGAAAATATGAATGAGACAAACATTCTGTATTCCATTGCTGCTGTGAGTGGAACAGCGTTTATACAATTATCTCTTAAGGACCCCAGCAATGAGACAAACATTTGTTTCTAAATTAAAACTGGTTTCAGTTTAAATAAAAAAAACTGCTTCCAATTTAAATAAAAAACTGCTTCCGGTGGGACTGGCCATGAGACACACATTTCTACTTCCAGTTTAAATAAAAAAACTGCTTTCAGTTTTATATTAAATTTGAATTTAAAACGGCCTTCGGACTTTCCTTTTAACACATCCGGTTAAGGCACTTTTGCAGAAAAAAAAAGTACTATTTGAAAGAATCGTACCATTCTGTGAAAACTTTTGCAAGAAGAAAAAAAAAGCAAGAAATACTTATTTCAAGAATAATTACTTATTCTTATTCTCCATATTTTTTTTAAAACTTTTGTGGAATCTCCTGTTAGGCACTATTTTATCGTAGTTAACACCCAAATGCGGGAATCTCTTTAAAACTACCTTTTCTATACTCAATCTCTCCATACGGAGAAGAATATACTAAGAATATATATATTTTATATTCCCCATGATCTCTATATACGAGACATATCAATATAAAGATAATTATAAGAATGTGCAATATAGCATTTTATTATTGATGCGAGAAAAGCAAAAGCAGGAAATGACCTTCGATACCAATGAAGGATAAATTATACAAGATAATTCTTCATGCTGAGATAAAACGATTCTACAATGGAATATATGGGAAATCTTATTTGCTTCTTGAATGGAATGGTAACCATTATAAATGAATGCCACTCATTTCCATGTCCCCAAAGTTCTTCTTTGTTTGGTAGAAATTTGAGTGCGATGTTTCTTTTTCTTGTCTCTTTTCTTCTTCTACGAGAAGAATGGGGACTTTGTATATAAACCTTTTGAATCTATTAAGCTATGTATTAACTTCCATTTAGCTGCGGTTTTAAATTCAAGTGAGTTAGGTCTGGATCATGGGTCATAGACTTACATTTTTAGGCGACAACTCTAAATCCCAACTACATATATATGTATGACTACCTGTAGAGCATGAAGAACAATAAGAAAGCATTACATTTCATTGACCAATAACAAAAGGGAATACAGTTAATAAAACTTTTACACTAGTACTTTATGTAGAACCTACATTGATAAAATACAAGCACACAAGTTTATTTTTCTTTATACCTGATCTTAACTAATAGTCAGCACGGACCAACCTTCTTCATCATCTTTCTCTACTTTTATTGTCCATCACCACAAAACCATTATCATCACCCAATTCGTAAACTACCCACCATGCTATGTGTAGCAATGGACTGATCACCATTACCAAAATAAGGATCGAAAAGCTGATGATTCTTCAAACAATATGTGTACTATCTTCTAGACCTTCAATGATTACATCAAACGCATTTTCCCCAATCATTCTTATTATCTCTAGTTCTACCACTACTTTCTTCATTGTTGGTCTCTCCTCCCCTTTTGGAGAAGCAGGCGCTCCTGCATAGATGACCTTTGAAATCGAAATGGTTTTCATTGTTCTATACTAATCCTCAGAACACCTCAAATAAGCTGCCATCACCCCAAGGCAAGAGGAAAAACATGGCCAAAATTCTTTGCTCCTTCGGTCTATCGAAAAATAATAGTGCTTTTTCTGTGGTAGCTGACAGGACTACCCCAAGTATTGCGCCAAACATCTTTCTGGGTCCCGCGCGGTTTAGCATGCGCATTGACTGCGGATCCTGGGATATCCGGGGTTCACGGATAGCGATGAATATCTTTTACTGATCCGATGAAATCACTTTCTTCGCTCAAGTCACGCCATTAACATCATGATCCTCCGAGGGTATATTGGTAGACTCAACATCTCTATGAATGATGTATTATATAGATGCTTTGGAATGTAAATAATAGGTCTTACGCGATGCAGAGGGCGTTACTGGCAATTTCCCAGTAATAGAAGATGCCTTGTATTGTCATCTTAATGTGTGATGAAGGGTGCCACATTGCCCCGATCAACTCATAAACTAGTAAAGGCACTTGTGTTTCCAAACAGCAGCCTAAGGTTGTATCACATGGCGATGGTTTATTTGGGACAAAATACCCACCTCATTTATGAAGTCTTCTCCTTGGCTTTCTCCGATCATCTTATAGTACTTCTTAATTGCAACAATCTACCATGGATTAGAGTTCCTTTATAAGCGTACTTAAAACCTCCTTTACCGCCAGTCTTGCTCTCATCAAGATTTTTTTGTGGCTTTCTCCATTTCACGATTAAGTAGGAATTTGATTCTCTCAGTTGGATCCTTGGCTTGAGAGTTGTTGCCTAAGCTTTCACGAACCACCATTTGTTGTAATCTTCTTTTTCGGTTGATGAACCTTCTTTTCTTCAAAGCCCAAGTGCTGGATATAAGTGATACGACAAAGCTAACTCCAATACCTAAAATTAATACAAGAAAAATAGAAGTCAATTATCATTTTCATAACTTAAGATCAGAGGAATTCATGCTTCTAGGTCATCTGATATTGATCATAGCAGACAATTATTCTTATGTTTTCCTTATTGTCTTTTGTTTGGGAGAACTTCTACAATATGAGCTCTAGAGACCAATGCTTGACCTTTAAGTTTTTAAGCATAAATTGGGTGATTCAATATCACATCCATCTAGATGGTAGAAAGCTCCTATGCAGATACTTCTGTATGAACCCTAATAACCCTATGTAGTAGGGTCCCTTGGACACAAAATGGACAATATCCATATGATTGGGTGGAGATCATTACAAATGATATCAAGAAACCAATCTCTCTAATTTAACCGAGAAGGCACATTATTCTCAGTATGAGGGATTGTGGAAGTTCAAGTCCTAATTTATTAGTATGTTATTTCTACATAGGGTATTTGTCAAATCCCATGACCAGAGGGAAGTTCTAACACACTTAAATGTATTGACTCCTTTGCAACTTCAGTATGATTCATTAAATCCAAAGCGGACAATGTCTCATGATTGTATATAAATTACATTAGAACTTAAATATGGGGTGGTACACATAGGTGTCCCATGTGGACTCTATATTGGGCAATCCTGATAGAATGGTATTAAATAGTCTAGTGCATGTCTGACTAGTGGCGCATATGAATATGTAATTTACTATGTGATTGAGGTACATCCTTCACCATCTGTTCTGCCATCTCCATGGTACCATGGGACAGGAACATAAGTGCATGATTTCCAGGATATTAACGCATGTTTGTGGCGATGTTCACTTATAAACTGAGGGTTGATCTCCATTTCTTTATATCTATGTAAAAATTAATAACAAGAGAAAAAGCCTTCATAAGCGACTAATAAACTAGTGAAAATAGCATGTGGGCCAAATCTAATGAGTTTGTTTTTTCTTAACGCTAAATAGAACTTTTGTTCTTGTAGTGTAATAAATTAACACTATTTAGTTGTTGCTTTTCCTAAAAAAAATCAATAATATTTTAATTTTTATCAATATTTTGAGAAAATAATCTCTAAATAAAAATTTAAATATATATATAGTTTTATTTAATTAACATGAAAAGAGTCACAGAGTTTCCAACAAGGAAAAAATATTGTATGATTTTTCTCACCAGTCTCAATATCTAGATTTTCTAAATGAAAAAAAATAGCTGAGAAAAAAAATAAAAAAGTTAAATATTTTGGCTTTTTCTATTAATCAAAATTTCAAAATTTTGTGTCAAATCTTGAAAAGTTAAAAAAAAGAAACAAACTGGTCAAAATCTTAAAAAAAAAAAAAACAAAAACAAAAACCACCTAAATATCTATGTATAAATTGAAGTAAATATACCTTCATAACCAGGGTCAGGTATGGATTTGTGACCAACCCTCTGTTTCAATTTACCTAAAGATGGCTAAACCCGTTTTCCTCTTATTGCAGGTGCTGTTCCATGCCATTGCCATAATTGGTCTGATTGTTCACCTCTACTTGCATGATCTCATGTGTGCCAGTCAAACACCAAGGGCATCTGCCGTACAGTCTTCAAATCTTGTAGAAGGTTGGAGGAGAAATTGAAGTGAGATTCTTCCACAACAAAGGCATAGCCGCAGGGATCAAAGTCCCAGATTTTAGAATAATTGTAGAAGCTGCCTATTGTCCAATTTATAGCAGACAACCCTTCAGGGATGGAGGTCTGGCAACAACCGTTTTCAGAGCAAGATCCATTTTGGACATTTGAGATGCTGTCGCATAATGACATGCATCCAATTCTGTACGGTTCATCTCCAATTAGACCTTGGAACCAGGCATAAATGTCACAACCAACCATAGTGAACTTGTTTCTGCTACTTGAGATGTTGAACCAGCTGGATGTCAGTAAGGAATTGTAAGAATAGGAGACGTCGACGGAACCGGAACTGGTGCGACAGTCATGGCTTACATAGTTTAGAATCAGCAACTCACCATCCAGGGAAATATTCAGGACGCGCGGGGATATTATCTCCCTCTGGAGATGGTTCGCCTAATAACTGTTTGGGAGGGTTGGAGGAATGGTTACAAGTAACAAGGAAGTCAGAGCTGAGGGAACAGCGCGGCTGATCATTTGTGCCAAACGGATATGGGATGCTAACATCCCCACATCTGTCTAGACAGCCTTCCTTGGCTTGACCATTAACCTCTGTTGCAGCTGCTGCTGCAAGTACTACTGAAGATGCTATTGTAGCAGCAGCAAACTCACTAAGATTATGTTGAGCAGCCATGGATGAGACTTGAGCTAGCTGTTTTTAACTTTGTTGTGGAGGGCTTGCCTGCCTTTTATTGATGAGATTCATTGAGGCTTGAGAGGGAGGATCGGGTCAATGTAATGTAATGTTGTGACAAAACAAAATTTCCTCATGTTTCTCAGCAACAAACTGAGGAAGCTAGAGCTGAAAGTGAAATGTCACCAACTTAATAATAGAAATAAACTATTAAAAATACAGCTAAATACGTAATACTATCAAGCACTATTAAGAACAAAAGTAAAACAAATACCACCTGCTTATCAAAGATATCTTCGAGGTGGAAAACAATCCTTTAGCATATCAAGAAAATGACTTATGCAATTTATTTTTAATCATATATATATTGTAGTTATAAAGAAGGTCAATTCGTAGAATTCTAAATTACATAATCTATATATATTTATAGGTATTTCAATGATCATTGGTTTGAGTCTTCTCAGGGCCGTTGGAGGTTTTACTCAACTATTAACTTCAAACCTTGTGAGATTAGTGGAGGTGGTGTGGGCAAGCTTGTTTGGACATTTATGGTTATCAAAAAATTATCTATATGTATTACAAAATAAATCAAATATGATCTATTAGCCAATACCACATAGCATCGTGAACTTTTTGAGTCGAAAACCCATAGTCCAATCATGTGTATGACGTATTCGCTTTATGTATGACGTTGTAGCAACATGTTCTTATAAGGATTCCAACCTGGATCTCTCTAATGGACCCTTCCTATCCCCTTTATTACTTCAGCCACCTTCAAATTCATATTTTATATTTACAAAAGAATAGTTATCCATAAAAGTATTGGGAAAGACTGAATTAGGCAAGGTGAAAACCAACTCATTAATGCCTGGACTTGGCAATGAATCATTTAGTTTCAACCTCATTCCACGATGGACCATGTAAATTAACCCTATTTTAGCTTTATTTAATTCAGTGTTTAGATTTAATTTGTATATAGAAATCATATACTTCTCTCAGTTCTTACATCTATTTAACTCACTTAGTAGACTTAATTCCATTTTGAAAATTCGTATTTTTCATCTTTATGTCTCTCTTTTAAGAATGACTGACTTTTATTTTGCTAGATTTGGGCTTAATTATCTTAAAAGCTGTTTTATCTTTTTCTCATAATTTGCAATTATTTTACTTTTATTTAATTATATATGCTTTTCATACTAATCTTACTTAAATTTTAGTAATTTAAAATAATTTAAAGAATATAAGATAAATAGTTATTATAATATTATATAAAATGACTTCTTTTTTTATTTATTATATTCAAATTTAATACAATATCATATAAGTTACTATAAAATTTTCTTCTCTCAAAAGACCCAGTCAAAACATAGGCAGACGCAGTCTTTCATGTCGGACAAATGGAGTTTAAATTTAGCATGCAACTTGACCTAAGATCATTAATTTTTCAGAGTTGGCGAGGACCAAGTTCATTCGTTGTAGATTGCTGACTCGTTTGTAAAATCAATGCGAAATGAACTTATTTTTTTTTTATTTTTTTAGATTTATTTTTATCTGATGATGATATCCTATTTTAATAAAAAAAAAATCACAAAATGGTTATCATATAAGTAATTAAAAATTTTTCTTTGCATGAAGTAAAATATTCGAAGAAGAATAAGTCATTTGACATGAAATATTAGGCTTGTTTGGCTATTGTTTTCAAAAGCCCTTTTGTGTTATTTTCAACAAATTAAAAAGTAGAAATCTATGTTTTTTTATAAAAGAAAATGATTTTATTTATTCAAACTAACAATACATCAACATAAACACATATACGCTAAAAACCTACAAATTGATAATATTATAGTGACTAGAATGCCTATGACTCATGCTCTACAATATGACGACCATAATCTGAATTGTTTTTTCTATTGAATATGGTTTGCCCATATGAATCCCCCGCACACAAACAAAATGCTGCAACAAGACAATGAAAAATAAAATGTCGTAATAAGACAACGACGTAAAACCAAATGCTGTAACCCAACGATGAAATCACGAAAAATAAAATAAAACTAAGATATATGTGGAATAACCACTTTATTAAAAATTAGATTAATAGAAATAGACTGAAAATGGCTAAAAATCACATGTTTAAGGCAAATGAGTGGCTATAAGAAAAAGTTGAGAGAATATGATGCTTTATTTATATTTATATATTTTTTTATAGTTAAACATTTTTGTTACAATGTAGAAAAATGTCCCCACTAGAATTTGAACCCAAAACTCCCCCCTTTGTATACCTTACCTTTTTGGAATGTTGAATACACTATCATATGAGCTAGACATGATTAGCTATTTACATTTATATATATTTATTTTCATTTTTTTTATATTTATCCAAATTAAGGAAAGTAAAGTTGAAATCTATGTTTGACAATAAAGAAACTGTTTGTTATTTTCTATTTTTAAAAATAAAAAATAGAATGTTTCCAAGGAACTTTTTCTAATTATTTCAACTTGTTTTTAGGGCTATTTTCAAAACTAATTATATAAATACGGGAAATGATTAAAATATTATTTCAAAAATGTATTTGAAAATATTAAAAATGAGTTAAAAACTTTTCAGATTCCCAAATAGACTCTTGTTATACAAAATATCTGACAACAGTTTTTAAAATCTTCTTCAATCGTATTTCTTCTCGTTCCTCTCACTTTTTAACCTTTTGAGAGGTTAAAGGCTAACCATGAGCATTTAATAAACATATAATATGATGTATTTACTATTTAGTAATTTCTAGCTTTCAACACTAGGGTTTGATGCCTTAGGCCTGATTCAAGTGGTAAAAGAGGGGGAGAGATGTATGGGAGGTTCAAGGATAGAAGTCCTTTTGAGAATAGAGGACTACAATTTTGTAGCTAAAAATAAGTATATGTTAAAAAAAAAAAAAACCACTAGCATTTGATTTGTTCTCAGCCATTAATTTTGTATGATTCAGTTGCTTGCTATCATGTTTAAATCGCGAGGCTGATTGTCCATGTACTCCCTTTCCAACCCACAATGTCTAAACACGTAAAGATAGCTTTGGGTGCAACTAGGAAATTGACGTAAAGATAGCCCTTCCATAAGACTTTGTTTGGCGGCTTGTAATAAAAGTTGGAAATACTGTAGTGTCTCATATCATTCCGAGAGTGAATGATTTTATCTGAGAGAGAGCTTTAAGCCGATATTGAACTTTTTTTTTAGGATGTAAATTAAAAAAAAAACAGAATCAGGACCAATTGATGAAAAGTCGTGTATATATTATTACACTACCAATGTCTTTTCTTGAATTAATTAAAAAAAAAGTACAAAACAAAAGTGGAGGTCACATGAGAAGCAAGCAAAAATGCCAAAACAGTTTAACACAAGGCTACGACTCTCACTTCTTCATCCCTACACAACCAACCCACCTAGGTGCATTTGGAGCTTCTAGGGTACTGAAAATCCCCATGAGGGAGCTATGTTAATGTTTGGTTATCGGAAAATGCTAAGAGATAAATTATGAATTTTTAAAAAATTTTTTTAATGTTTGGATGACATGAAAAATAGGAAGGAAATTTTTTTAAAGAAAATGTTAAGGAAAAATGGGTAGTAATTTTTATACTATTTTCCTTAAAAATTAATAAGAAAAACACTTTCTTCTGCTAAAAGGGAGGAAGGAAAGGAAAGGGAAAAGAAAAAGTTATTTGCACTCTATCTATGTAATATTAGGTTATTAATCATGTATATGCATTTTTTATATATTTTTATATCCTTATAGAATATGAAATAAGAAAAAAAATTATTTATTTAACTTAGGAGGAAGCTAAAAATATAAAATGGATTCTAAATTTTTTCCTACTCTATCATGACTTTTCAAACTTAATTTTTAAGAGTTATGTCTTAAATCATGATATAAAATATTGGTTTCCATAAGGTAGAGCATATATAGTAGATTATTGATTTTCTTGGAAACAATTTAAGATAAATGAAAGAAAATGCAATTCCTTGTATAAAATTATATTTTAATCCATATAGGAGGTAACATGATAAGGACAACAACATTAATTTGAGAGCTGTGGAATGCTTACTTTTTTACTTCTCTGTCATGACTTTTCAAACTACATTTTTTGAGAGTTATGTCTTAAATCATGACATAAATGGTCGGTTTTCATAAGATAGAGCATAGTATATTATTGATTTTCTTGGAAACGATCAGATTAAAGGAAGAAAATGCAATTCCTTATATTAAATCGTATTTCAATCCATATACGAGGTAACATGGTAAGGACAGCAACATTGGTTGAGGTTGTGAGAAGCTATCCCTCCACCTATCTCAGGACTTTCAACTCAATTTTAAAGTTATGTCTTAAATCATGACATAAATGTTGGGAATCAAATGAATGAAAAGTTGTGTCCCTCATCAAACAGACACGTTGCTTGGTTCATACCTTTTCGAACCAACATGTCTGTTCGTGGAGACACTACCTAGGCTATTTATACTCCCGGTTTTCCCATTTTAAAACAACAAAAAATTTTTTCCTCACTTCTCTTCATATCATTTCATTTTGTGCGATTATTCTGCAAGTTGAGTTCGTCGGGGTCCTCCGATCCGTACCACTTCGGAGGAACGAGATCCGTTCTATCCTGGGAGACGATTGTCCATTATCCTCGGTACAAGTTGAGGGGTCAAATTCGTCTTAAGGACACAACGTTATCGTTGGGCTCGGATCTCATGCTTAATAATTTGTTGCGTGCGGGTTTCAACTTCGCTTTACGTTTTTAGTTTAGTCTTTTTAAACGAACCGCGGGATTTACATTCTTAAAACCAAATTTATTGTCAGTAGGCACAAAATTTTCGTTCATGTATTGCTTCATTTTTTTTATACTGCAGTAAAACGATAGTTTTTTCTGTTCGTTTTTGTGGATTCGTTACAATTTTTTTCTTTCGTTTCTGCAGAACAGAACTTTAAATTATTTTTTTTCCATTTGTGACGAACGCCTCTGATCGTTTCCGTCAAAAAAAAAAATATTGGTTATATTTTTTTTTCTTCGTACTGCAGTAAGACCACAGTACTAAAACGAAATTTGACTCTAATTATTTTCAGACAGTAATCGGTTTGTTATAGTTATATTATTTTTTTCTTTCTGCACTGCACTAAGACAGTAATCGGTTTATATTTAAATTTATAAATTTTTTTTTCTGCACTGCACTAAGACAGTAATCGGTTTATCATCATTAACATGTCTGTTTGTTATTCCTGTACTGCAGTTTTTCATTAAAATATATTTGTTTTAATATATTTGTAGAGTGTACTGCAACTGTTTGAGAAAAGACCGTTAATGATGATATATATAATAGATCACATTCAACAAATTCTGGTTTGTTAAGAATGGGAGTAAAATGGAATTAATATCGTTCTGGTTTAGTATATATTCATTGTTTAATATATATGTGTTGCTTTGTTTTAAAATATATTTATCTCTGGAGTTTAGTTTTTAATCATTGCATTCCATTAAAATATTTGTAAGTGTCTTTGCTTCCGTTTATTTGTATTAAAATATTTGTTTTACGTATTCAAATATTTTTTCATTTACGCCTCTGATTTTACATTAAAATATTTGTTCTGAAATGGCTTTGCCTTCGACTCCGGTTAACTCTATTCCGAATCACGGAGAGAAGCCAGAAAGGTTCAATGGTACCGATTTCAAGAGATGGCAACAAAAGATGTTGTTTTATCTCACAACCTTGAACTTGGCAAGATTCCTCAATGAGGATGGTCCAAAATTGGACGTTGGAGAGACAGATAAAGAAAAGTTGGAGTGTTTGGCTGGATGCATGGAATCACTCCTTCACCGATATGTAACTATGTCCTCATGATTACGGAAAATACTCTACATAAACGTCTATAGTCCAGTTTAAGCGGCTAAGGAGTTATGGGATGATGCGGACAAAAGTCTGAAACCGAAGATGCGGATGAAGAAATTCATTGTGGTAAATTTACGGACTTTAAGATGGTTGATTCAAAGACCGTCTTAAGTCAGGTTCAAGAGCTTCAAGTGGTTGTGCATGATATTCATGCTGAAGGAATGACTCTAAGTGAGACATTTCAAGTGGCTGCGTTCATTGAAAAACTGCCACCATCCTGGAAGGATTTCAAAAATTATCTCAAACACAAGAGAAAGGAGTTATCACTTGAAGACTTGATTGTTCGGTTGAGGATTGAGGAAGACAACAGGCTATCTGAGAATCTAGAAGTTTCAAAAGCCAATGTTGTTGAAGAAGGATCGAAACCCAACAAGAAAAGGAAAATGCCTAGCAAGTCTAGAGAGATTCAGCAAAACTGAAGAAGTTCGTTGGCAAGTGCTTCAAGCGTAGCAGGAAGTCACGGACATCGAGCCAAAGGCGTAGAGACGAAGCTTGACAGAAGAGCATGAGGGCCAATATGGTGAAAAGATCTCCAATGGTGTTGATGATATCAATTTGACTGCTATGATATCCGAGTGTAATATGGTGGGAAACCCCAAGGAGTGGTGGATTGATACTGGAGCAACTCGTCACATCTGTGCAAACAGATCGATGTTTTCGTCCTACACAACCATGGGGGGTGATGAAAAACTTTATATGGGTAATTCATCAACCTCTAAGGTTGAAGGTGTCGGAAAGATTGCTCTAAAGATGACATCTGGAAAGACTGTGACACTAATTAATGTTCTGCATGTGCCAGATGTTCGAAAAAAATTTAGTGTCAGGCTCTCTCCTTAGCAAGAATGGCTTCAAGTTGGTTTTTGTATCGACAAGTTGTACTCTCAAAATGAGATGTATGTAGAAGGGTTATCGAGTGATGGTTTGTTCAAGCTAAATCTTATTAATTTGTTGTAACCAAGGATGATTTGAATAAAGTTGCTTCTTCTTATGTGCTTGAGTCTTCTAACATTTGGCGTATAGACTAGGACACGTTAAGCTATAAGTCAATAAAGAAATTAATGAATATGGAGATTTGTTGCCGAGTTTGGTTGTCAAGTGAAATGCCAAGTGTGTGTTGAATCTAAATTTTCTAAAAACCCCCTTTCTACGTAGATAATAGAGTTTCGAGCCTTTAGATTTAATACACACGGATATGCGATATGGAAATCAATCTTTGTCGAGAGGTGGTAATAAGTATTTTATTACTTTTATAGATGATTGCTCGCGGTATTGTTATGTTACTTGCTTAGTAGCAAAGATGAGGCCGTGATTGCTTTTAAATCTTATAAGGCCGAAGTTGAAACTCAATTGAACAAGAAAATTAAAATCATAAGTGAGAGTGAATGAATTTCCATTTGAGGAAATTTATGCAGAGTTTAGTATCGTTCACCAAATGGCGTACTCCTTATACCCACAATCCTAATGGAGTGGCGAAGAAAACCGGTCTTTAAGGAAACAATGAATGCATTGTTAGATAGTTCTAGTTTACCACGAATTTGTGGGGGAAGATTTGTTTTATGACAAATTTATTGGGTTTGAGACATGACAATACTGTGAGTGGATGATCTTTGGCGGATGTCCGAGGTGTGGGTGTTAGCTAAAGTTGCGTTCCTAAGCCTAAAGGTTAAAGTGGGACCAAAGACTGATGTTGTGTTTTTATTGGATATATACTTTCGGGAATAGCAATGCATATCGTTTTCTTGTTCATAATCGGAATCCTAGATATACATGTCGTCGATCATTGAATCAAGGAATAACCGTTTTTGAAAATATATTCAAGTATAACATAGTATATGAGTCAATTGATAATAAGATGTCTCGAGATACTATATCTAGAAGTGATCCAATGGAGGATGAACCTAGACGTAGTAAAAGACAAAGGACTTCCACGTCTTTTGGACCTGATTTCTTAACGTATCTGTTGGAAAATGAGCCTCGGACATTCAAAGAAGCTGTGACTTCGCCAGAAGCCCCATTCTGGAAAGAAGCTATTAATAGTGAAGTTGAATCCATCTTGTCAAATCATACATGGAAATTGGTTGACCTTCCTCCTGGTAATAAACCACTACAATGTAAGTGGATTTTCAAGAGGAAAATGAAAGCGGATGGTGCTATTGATAAATACAAGGCTAGGCTTGTAGTAAAAGGATACAAGCAGCGAGAAGGTCTTGATTATTTTGATACTTATTCACCTGTTACTAGAATTACATCTATAAGGATGCTAATTGCTATAGCAGCGGTGTATAAGCAAATCCCATCAAATGGATGCGGCGGCCTTCTTCGCGGAGATTTGGAAGAAGAAATATATTTGGAACAACCGAAGGGTTCATTTATTCGGGGACAGAAAGCCGAGAAAGTATGTCGAAACTATCAAGTCACTCTATGGATTGAAACAAGCACCAAAACAATGGCATGCTAAATTCGACAAAGTCATGTTGTCGAATGGTTTCAAGATTAATGAGTGCTATAAATGTGTATATGTTAAGCAAACTCAGAATTGCTTTGCCATTTTATGTCTATATGTAGGCGAATGCCTGTGACGTGATGGTGAGACTATTTAAAGAAAATCAAATGCTTGCTTGCAAGTCAATTTGAAATGAAGATATGGGGTCGATGTTATTTTAGAGTTAAATCCATAAGACACCTAGAGGATTAGCTCTATCGCAATCCCATTATATTGAAGCGATTCTTGGAAAATGCAAGAATCTAGAGTAATATGCCTGATAAAGGCTAGATAGATGTTAATTTACATCTTTCTAAGAATACTAGTAGAAAACAAAGCTCAAAATGAGTATGCTAGTATACTAGAGCGGTTTAATGTATGTCATGAAGCTATCTTAGGCGGCGGACATAGCTTGTGCGGTTAGCAAACTAAGTCAATTCTGATTAGTCAAATGAAAATCATTGGAAAGCTATGAAAGCGTTTATTGGGCTGCCGAGCATACTCAAGATTATGCTTTTGCATTACAGGAATATCCGGCGGTACTTGAAGGATCTTGTGCAAATTGGATAATAACAAAGACACGAAAATCAACAGTGGATATGTATTCACACTTGGTGGGCGCGATGTCTTGGAAATCATCCAAACAAACTTGTATTGCTAGATCCACCATGGAATCAGAATTTATTGCTTTGGATAAAGCCGGTGAAGAAGCCGAGTGGCTTCGAAATTTCTTGGAAGATATTCCTAATTGGCCTAAACCAATGCTCGCTGTATGTATACATTGTGATAGTCAAGCGGCAATAGGAAGGGCAAGGAATGTCATGTATAATGGTAAGTCTCGACACATACGTCGAAGACATGACTTCTGATAAGACAACTTCTTTCTAGTGGAATTATCACCATTGACTATGTGGAAGTCAAAGATAATAGTGGATCCATTGACAAAAGGCTAGCCCCAGAGAGATGATTGCAAAAACATCAAGGGAATGGGTTTAGGCCTCTAAACAAGTCATCATAGCGGACACCTACCTAGTTGGCTGAAGTCCAGGATCTAGGTTCAAAGGACAACTAAGTTGTGAAGGCAGTGTAGAGTGCTTTGTCTAATTTGTTTTACCCCATTCCGGATAAGAACGTGATAATATGTGAAGGTTAAGCAAAAGCTTTTTAATGATTATGAAACTATATGTTCATAAATCACCTATGTGAGTGTGAAGTGAGGGGCACTTGTGAGAATTGCAAGGCGGGTGCAAAACACTCATGAGACCGAGCGTGTTCATGGCCAAAACGAACACAACAGTGAGAACTAATTTTGTTCGAGAAATAGTTGTGTGATTTCTATTATCCACAGGCTTGAAGGTCGGCCCAGTTCAAGACATCAAGTCTCTTGATTGACCGAGTAAGTCCGATGAAACTCACTAAGGAAAGTTCAAAGTCTCGAGACTTCTTATCTGATGCAACGTTTTCTCATGGAATAATCGCACTTTGCATCTCATGCATACACGAGAGTTTTGATATCAGAACTTTTCATTCATGTGGGGGATTGTTGGGAATCAAATGAATGAAAAGTTGTGTCCCTCATCAAACAGACACGTTGCTTGGTTCATACCTTTTCGAACCAACATGTCTGTTCGTGGAGACACTACCTAGGCTATTTATACTCCCGGTTTTCCCATTTTAAAACAACAAAAATTTTTCCTCACTTCTCTTCATATCATTTCATTTTGTGCGATTATTACCATGAGTTGATTCGTCGAGGTCCTCCCGATCCGTACCGCCAGAGAACGAGATCCGTTCTATCCTGGGAGACGATTGTCCATTATCCTCGGTACAAGTTGAGGGGTCAAATTCGTCTTAAGGACACAACGTTATCGTTGGGCTCGGATCTGCTTCTTAATAATTTGTTTGCATTGCAGGTTTGCTTCCTTTACGTTTTTAGTTTCTGGTCTTTTAAACGAACACGGGATTTACAATAAATGGTCTGTTTTCATAAAATAGAGCATATTAGGACATCTTTGGTTATTGATTTTGAAAAATGTTTTTTATTTTGAAAAATAAAAAGAACATGAAGAACACATTTGGTTTTCATATTTTTTTTATTTTGAAAAAGGACAAAGAAAATACTAAATTAAAAAAAAAGAATAGTTTTTAGAAAAGACCAAAATAATATTATGTATTTTCAAAAACCGTTTTCAAAAACAGTTTTCAAAAACAAGAATCAAACATACTCTTGATATTTCGCAACTCTCAAATTAATGTTATCGTTCTTATAAAATATGATTTTATATAAGGAATTGCATTTTCTTTCATTGATTTTGAATTGTTTCCAAGAAAATCAATTATATACTATGCTCTACGTTATGGAAACTGGCCACATGAACAGATAATCCAGGTAAATGTTAATCCTGATAGAAATGGTCATGGAATTCTTGGAAAGAGAGAACACTAAAATTTATTGCCCATACTGCTTCTGTCTGCCACTACTAGTCCAATCTCCAAGAGTCAATTTTCACTTGAGAACAATAAAATCTTTTAAGATTTTTCACCAACATAAATGCCCCTAGTAATATGTCTAATTTGATTTTTAAACTTTTTTTTTTGGTCTAATGTCGTTCTTAACATTTGTTCTATAGCTTAAATATGTCCTTACCATCAACGGAGTAAACAAATGAGCAAACAAGTCGTTGACGTGTCACCCATACATGATATAATTTGTTGGCATGTCACGCCACTGATGGGTGACACGTTAGCGTTGTTAGATGCCTGTTTGTCTAACTGTTCACTCCTTTTATAGTAGTGACATATTTGAGCAACGGAACAAATATTAGGAGCAATATTAGACCCTAAAAAGTTTAAGGACTAAGTTAGACATATGATCAAACATCATGAGTATTTGTATATCCTATCCGATTCTTCATGCAGCTTTGTAAAAAATAAAAATAAATGAAAAGGCTTTGCATTAATTGGCATTTTAAATCAACCCATTTCGTATCTTGAATGTTGTCTTCAATCAAAGCATCTTCTATGGCACCAACGGCTTGGTCATCCTTCAAATCGTGTTTCACATGCTCTTAAAAGTAGTGTTCCACTTCAAACATTTAAGCTGGATCCAAACTACTTAAGTCTTGAATGCCACTTTGGTACAAACCATAGACTAGTGTACTTCTTATCTATTTATTGGTGTTAATGTTGTGGGACCTTCACTCATTAAATCTATTTCAGATTTGCAATACTATTTATTTTCATTGGCAATCACATTCTTCGTTATAATTATCTTTATCTTGCTAAGAAAATCAGTGACTTTTTCTTTACTTCCAAAATTTTCCAAAGCCATGTATTGATTCATTGAATGCAATAACCAAATCTGGTAAACTTCAAATCTTGTTCAAGTGCACAATCATAAAATGGTTCTGTAACTTGTGTTGAATGGATATCATAATCTGAAGTGTCCTCTTATGCTTTTATTTCATGGTCTGCCCACCCTGATTCTCATTGTGAAAATGAAATAATTTAGTGGCTGAAGGTACCAATTACCACAAAATGGATGAAATAGTTATCTTAGTATATTTGTCAAGATTTCAAGAAAGTCACTCGAAATCCACATGCATGTAATGCAAAAATCAGTTTGATTGGGTAGTTTTTGAATTTGTTAATGCTATTTTTCTGGTCATGCAATTTTATTAGGAGTAGTTAGGTTATGCCTTTCTGGTTCCCTAATGTTTGTTCAGAAACATGATAGAAGTAGGCGTTGAGGTGGCTTGTAGATGAAGAAAGTAACCCCACCTTTTATTATTATGAGTTAGAGTACAGTTTGACAAGAAATACATATATATATACCTCATGGACACGACATGTGGCGAGTAGCATGTGAATCTGTATAGTACTGCCCTACGAGGTATCTTGAAGAGTACGATGAACTCCGGCGATGGCTTCCGTTGCTTCTTGAACGACCCGGCTCTCTCTTAGGCATTACCTTGAGAAGTGATCTCGACCTTGAAGCTACAGGGGTCGACATCATTACATCAACATAGCTCTTCTGGGCTGCGGCGGTGAGGAAGGCGTTGTCGGTATCAGTTCACCTTCTCTGGAGGTGTCTCTAATTAGATCACCGGTGGAGCTCTCCCACCTCGGTCCAACATATCTAGGGTGATGTATGGCCTCCCCATACAACGCCTCATATGGTGCCCATCTATATACTCGCACGATAAATGTTGTTGTAAAGCGAATTCCACTAAGTGAGTGCTCTTCCTATCTGCCCTTATGATCGGTATGCTTTCGTAGCATGTCCTCTAACACCTGTATGGTCCTCTCTGACTGACCATCTGTCTATGGGTAGAAAGTTGTACTCATGGTCAGTCGTGTGCCTATAGCCTTTTGGAAACTCTTCCAAAAGTGCGCCGTAAACCTCCGGTCTCTATCCGACACTATGGATACTGGTACTCCTTGTAGCTAGACTATCTCTCGGATATACAACCGGCAGAATCTCTCCAATGTGAAGGTCATCCGCAAGGCTAGAAAATGTGCCGACTTCATGAGCCGGTCTACTATCACCCATACTACATCATGTCCTTGTGGTGTCCATGGAAAGTAGGTCATAAAATCCATCGTGACGTGCTCCCACTTCCACTCGGCCACCTCCAATGGCTGAAGTAGCCCTGCTGGCTTCTCGTGCTTAGCCTTAACTTGCTGACACATGAGATATCGTCGAATAAAGTCTCCTACGTGTCTCTTCATCCCGCTCCAGTAGTATTGGCCTTGAAGATCTGGTACATCTTACGTCTTACTGGATACTGCAATAATCCAGCGATGAAACTCCTTGAGAATCTCTTTTCTCAAATCGGACAACTGGGGAACAACTACCCGTCCTCTATACTGAAGACTACCAACTGCGTGGACGGTCGACCCTCATCACAGTACCTAAGCGCCTGCGGTCACTGATGGACACTATCTCAGCGTCACGTCGCCCAGGACTCGATCACTCTTCTCGATAGAGGCGGTGTAGCCACTAAGCTCCCAGCGTACCTAAGTGCGCTCGCGATGCGCCTTGAGCTATCCCACAGTCTCGAGCATCCGCCACTCTCTAGGAAGCTATACTAGCCAATGCTCCTCGTGACTTCCGATTGAGTGCATTAGCCACCACATTTGCCTTACCAAGGTGGTAATGCAAAGTGAAGTCATAATCCTCTAGGAACTCCATCCATCTGCGTTGCCTCATGTTGAGGTCCGTTGCGTGAAAATATACTTCAGACTTTTATGGTGCAGTACCTCGAGCTGGTAGCCATATAAATAGTGGCGCAAAATCTTTAAGGCAAGACTCGTACAACTCCATGTCATGTGTGGGAGTAGTGCGCTCATGATTCTTGTGGGAACCATAAGCTACTACCACTCTGGTGCATCGAAACACATCCCGGTCAGGCCCTCGAGGCATCATAATACCTTTGTGTACCCTGTCCCTGTCAGGGACTATCCAAGATAAGACGATTGTGAGCCACTCTTCCTTAACTCTGAGTGCCTCCTCGCATCGGTCATCCCGATCAAACTTGACATCCTTAAGTCAAATCTCGTGATCATAGGTGTTGCTAATTGGGAGAAATCCTCAATGAATCTCTGTAGTGCCCGGCCAATCCCGGCGCGTATCTCAGTGACTTCGGCCTCCCAACTCATCACGGCCTCGACCTTCTTAGGGTCCAGCGGCACCTTTGATCTTTTGTGACACCACGTGTCGAAATCTCACCTCGATGGCTAAAACTGGCACTTCTTGAACTTGGCGACCTGTGATGGTCTCTCGGCAAGCGTAAAATGATCCTCAAGTACTCATGCTCCGCTCTGATTGGGAGTATATCAAGATGTCATCCACGAATTTACGACAAGCCCGATCTAGATAGGGTTGGAATTCCTATGCATGAGGTCCATGAATGCTGCTGGCATATTCGTCAATTCGAAGGGCATCATCGTAAACTCAAAGTGCCCATAATGCGTCCTAAACCCTGTCTTAGGGATATCTATCTCCCTAACCCTCAGCTGATGGTAACCAGTGCGAAGGTCTATCTTGGAGTAGACTCGCATTCCTCCTCGACCTAATCGAAACAAGTCATCAATCCTCGTGATGAGTCAGATTCTTGATCGTAACCTGTTATTTACCCTGTAATCAATGTACGATCGAAGAGGTCTTGTCCTTCTTCTTCTTAAATAGAGCGGAGCGCCCCATGGTGAAGTGCTCGGTCCTAATGAACCCCTTGTCGGTAAGCTCTGTGGTACGGACTGCGAGTTCTGCAATTCAACTGGTGCCATCTTATGTGGAGTCATAGATATGGGCTAAGTACCAGGGTGTAACTCGATACTGAAGTCTACAACCCTCTACGGAGGCAATTTCGGTAACTTATCCGGAAAAACATCCTCATACTCCCAGACTACTCGAGGTAGATCTAAGTCCGATCTCACCTCGATCCACATTGTCCACGACACACGGACTCGTACCTTGTTTTGGGCGAAAATATCATACTTGTCCTTGAAGCAACCACGATGCAGTCTGCGTATGGCGGTAACCCTCCTACGCTCTGATCGATACTTGACCTGTAGCTATTGACAATCCATCGAGATGACATCAAACTCGACATGTCATGGCTACGGGTCCACTATGAGTAAAATCTGAGATCTCTCTAACTCGTAACCACGACATATCATCCTTATCCTCGCCCTAATCCTAGTGAAGAACTTACATACAAGGGCTCCTCCAAGGCCTCAACCTCTAAGCCCAATTCTATCACAACTGATGCAGCATCTCTAAGGTATAAACACAGCTCCGAGACACTATTCACATACCGAAGAAATTTCATACTCAATGTCCATGCATTCATAGGTAATGCAAGACAATTAATTCCATATATTAAATCATAATCAACAACAAAAAAAATTTATTTATTTAATTTTAAAAAAAAATTATTTGATTTGATTTTTTTTTTGAAAACCTGGAAGCTGAGCGATTATCATGAACATTGTTTATGAACAATGTCTAACCGATGACTCGAGCAGGTGCATTGGGGTGTGAGAAGTGGGTTAGTGCACGAGTGCCTTAGAACCGAGTGTAGCGCTTAGATAGCAGCGTGCATTGTATTTGTGTATCGCGGGCCCAGCCCGATCGTGTCGTTTGCTTTACCGGGTGCTTATTTGGTGTCTTGATGTCGCTGGTCGTGTCTTCTAGCGTCGTGTCGCGCCATATCGCGCTCGTATGGTGCCGATGTCGCGCTCCTCGGCTGCCGTGTCGTGGCTCACGCGGCAAATGTCGTGGTGCCTCCCTTGGCCGTGTCGCGCCTGTCTCGAGATACAACCCAACAGCTAAGCTACGCACGCTCGTTGCTAAGTTGTATCGGCAATGGGCCCGGGTGTCGTGGCGCATCTGTGAAGTATTGGCGACTACCATGCGTCGCCGTCGTGTCGTGGCTGGTGCCTGTTGTGTCACGATACAATGCATTGTATCATGACTCAGGATGGAAAAATGGGCAGTAGCCCATTCAAACCAGCTTTTTTCTCATTTCATTTCTTTTTGGAAACAACTTGATATATATATATATATATATATATATATATATATATATATATATATATATATATATATATATATATATTTTCATTTTCAATAGAACCATATAAATTTATTAAAATTTATTTTATTTAATTTTTTTCCAGTTTTACACACCGTAAAATCTCAGAAAAAAAAAATTTCTTCTCATCATATATATTTTTTCCTATGTGCTATTCTGACACACAATTCACCTAATACATACACGACAATTCATCACATCAATCATCCAAATACTGGGGATGAATGATCTAACCCGTGCCCATCAAGTCCTAGGTAATCAGTATACCCTAGCAGTGACACTAAGCTCTGAAGTATTTATAAACCTAAGCTTTGATACCAAAATGTGACGCCTGATAAAGGTGTTTCGTTTAATGGCTTCAGATCGACACACGGAATACTCTTGGATGTCGGGTAACTCGACACCACTCATGAAAATTGGGCAGGGATTTCTTTTTATGCAGGTGCTCTGCAATACAACATGTCCCAAACAGGTTCACAACGGCCACACGGGTCACGTGTAGGTAAAATATTGCCAGGTTGCATCTGGTAATACTCACGAAAATATATATTCTTATATTACATGGTTCAGGGGATTAATGTCAGTCACTCTTAATTCGAACATATATTAAAATTTAGAGTTTCTAATACATGTTGCTTGAATACCAAGCCACGATCGGCTTTCTTCTAGCGACCTCTAGTGAGCGTCGTCCTCCTGTACACTCCTGTACCTGAAATAGTGATCCCTCGACAGGGTGAGCAAAGCCTAGTAGTGATAATCTCCTACATGGGTTACTCCCCACCTAAGTGCACATGTCATGGCAAACAATCACATTCAAGCAAATACATGATTCTACTTGAATGTCTACATGCCCAATCCCATGTCTCGAGTCCTCACCAACTTCCTCACACACGCCTAAGCCAAATGCGAGTAAAAATCTGAGTTTTTGTTTTGAAAACTTACTCACAGGAGTTTCGATAAAATTGATGAATAACTCTCGAAGATACGTTTGGATAACCCTCCGAAACAATTCATGGGCCTCTCCGACGTGAATTGTTGGACAATCTCCCAACACAATTCTCTGGAAAATCTTATGTCGAAATTCCTTTCACAATATTTTCCTTTTTTTATTTTCTTTCATGTCCCAGCACTCACTCCTAATATTCTAGAGTGCCCCAGTGCATATGGAATGCATTATACCAATCCCAACAACTCATGCTAATATATAAAACATGTATATATTAACATAATTAATTCAAATTTATATTTATTAAGTGACATCAATAACACCAAAATTAGCTCACATGGGCTAATTAGCAAATACAAACAATTCATTTTGAATCACTCAAAAACACAAAAATCACACAACAAAATCAAGTGAACAGTGAAACCCTCGGGTGGCAGCATTCCACGAAATACCTAGTCAGTTTTCACTCGGTTCAAAGCTTTTGGGGCCAGATAACCGTATATAGGCCTCAACAAATCCATATCCATAAAAATGGCCCATAGCCAAAAGAATAAACCAAGTAGGAAAGATCCTACCTCTTGGAGTTGTCGAACTCCATCAAATGGAATGATTCTGAATCCTGCGTGGCCCATGCCGTAGATCGGCTTTCAACTAGCTGGCTCGTTCGAGAGCCAGACGGTCGAGACGGAGGAGAAAATCTAGAGAGAAGCCACACACTCTCTCTCTAAAATCTGGAATTTCAGCCTACTACACGTTTTCTCCAAGTTTTGGAGAAGAAAACTATTTCATTTTTTTGTCTTTATCCATTTAAACTTTCCAATAATTCATCCATGTCCCTAAGTTTTGGATTTTTGACACATGGCTTAATTTAAGCCATTCATTTCATCATCTCTCTAATCATGCAACATGTGTCACATGGGTACATGTAGTATGTGACTTTTGTCACGTCACATGTATCTCACAAGCTGTTAAGGCACGAGCACGGTTCCTGCGAAATACGTGAAATTCCCTCTTTATCTCGAAGTCGACGAATTCGATGTGGTAGCTAGATTTCGCGAGACGATTCCAACGGTGAAATCCGTTTCGTCATCCGAGATCTAGAAAAATTTCAGGTTTTGACCGAAATTATCATTTTACCATTTTTCAGAAAATTAGAATTTTCTCTAGTTTTATAGAAGCAAACACCGCTAATGCAAAGAAAAAGAAGAATGCGCACACTTAGGTGAGAAAAAGCTATGCAAGACTTAGAAAATAAATGGTAATTATACTTTTACTTATGAATATTAGTGTTGAATTGATAACAGTCAACTTTGTTGTAATCATTAATTAGTCTGTGACAAATTTGTGAATATGAAAAGCATAAATGGAAAAAGCTCCGGATAAGCTAACATTTTTTTGATGCAACTCCACGAGAAGAAAGATGGTACATATGTGGATCAAAATACGAAGGAGTTGATGGTATATTCTTCCTTTATGTTATCAAACTATTTGATTGTACTCTTGCATGCTTGGTTTCATATGTTAGTATATATTTCATGGGATGCTTGTTCTTTTTATATTAATATAGTGCTTTAAATTTATAGGAAAAAGCTTCTGCATTACAGAATGAGTGTAGTGAAAGTTCCATGAAGAATTTGGAAAATATAAATGAACATACTTTTCAAGAATTGTTAGGTGCAGAACATAATTGTCTAGTACGAGGGCTTGGTTTAGGACCTACTCCTAGGAATTACTTTGGATCGACATTGTATAATGCAGGTGCTAGATGGAGTGGTAATATGAATTCAAGTCAAAATGCTGAAGTGGTAAAACTTAGAGCAGAACTTGATATGCCACATCACAATACAATGAAGTATTTGGGACATTGCAATCTCTGATTGGATTTATTAACAAAACGTTTCCAAAATCAATACCAACCGAAGTTAACAATTCATAGGTATAATTCTACAATTTCTTTCTCAAAATGCCATTCTATTATTTGAACATGATTTTTTTATTATCAATATGTTTTCTTGCCATTTAAAATCAATTTCCTGTTAACATGCAGGTTAACGGTCAACATTCACCTTCTACTAACAATCATTCGTCAGATTCAAGTTATGATCCTTGACATAGTTCTTAGTTTTGAGTTATTATACATAGAAGTAGGAATGAATTGTAGACCATTTTTCTATTTTAGTTTACATAAATTAGTTTTTTTATTGCTTATTTTTTAAATTATTGTTAAGAGATTTGATATTTTGCAATTGATGAAGTGGATATTTGATCTTCCTATGGGTTTATATATTATGATTGATGTTTATCAATTTAATCATATTTATTGATCACAAAAAATATCATTATTAGTTTGAATTACCAAAAAATATTAGCAAAAAAAATATAGAGGTGGTTCAAATTGCCTTTAACTATTATTCAATAATAAATTTCTACTTGTATTGGCACCAAAACTTTAGAGGCGATTCACACTGCCTGTAAAACCCCAACCTTATTGAATGTTATAATAGTAGTTTTGAAGCGGTTGAGGGTCGATATTAGCGCGAAGGGTAGAGCAGAATTTAAGAGCGCTACGGACATCATTTGGGCATGGTGGAATTTTTCAAGAAATTGTAACCGGTGCCCTAAAGGAATAGTGATTTTTCTTATTATATGGGATGGAGGGGTTTGCAAAGGAATTTTAAGAAATTTCAGTTCCTATGACTTTGAACTGATATTTGAAGAAATAATTTTAAGTGAATAGTGATTTTTGACTAAAATTCTGAGCCTGCGTTGAAATTTTTCGGAAATTGGGCCGAAAATAGGAAAATGTCCAGAAATAATCATAGTTCGCGAGCGAAGCGGAGTCGTTGGTTGTTTCAGCGATCGAATGTAAGTCGGATAATAATACATGTGTCAGGATTGCTGATTTTAATGATTTTTAAATCAGATTTGGTGATTTGATCTGGAATCCCTTTGTGAAGGATTTACTTAGAATATTTCATGAGTGATTTGAAGTTTAGACAACCATAGAAGGTATTTTTGACGTTTGTCGGTATAAAACGATCTCTGACGAAAGACCAAGGCTCTGATAAAATGGAAGATATTTTCTTGTGAGAGCCAATCAAAACATTTCTTAATGGCTAAGTTAGGTTTGTGACTCATTAAAATGGACAGTAGAGATTCATGGGCTCAAATGCAATTTTGGCAAGTGTAGGTTAAAGCTAAGTTAAGGGACTTAATTGCAATTATGGCAAGTGTGAGGTCAAAAGTCTAATTCAAAAAGATGAACTTTGCTCAAATAGAGGAGGGCTCGATCATGAGAGAAAAGGGAAGAAAGAGAAATAAAGGGAAGAAAAGAAAAGGAGGGGAGAAAACCGTGACGAGGAGGAAGGTGAGATGTGATGATTTTTTCTCCTTCTAAGCTTTTCAAGTAATCTACAAGGTGGATCAAGAGAGAGGAGCCAAAGGGGAAAACCAAAAACAGAAATAAGTTTTTAATGGTAGAAAAGTTGGATTTTTATGTTTCCATACCTAATGCTTTGATTTTCTTGTATGGATGAGTAGAATTAGGGTATTTGAGGATGAATCATGATGTTTGATGAAATTGAAAGAAATGGATTAAAGTTGGTTTGAAAATCAAGTGAGTGAATGGATTTGGGGTTTTGATGTTGAATTTTGTATTATATGTTGAAATTGAGTTAAGGTTTGTAAGAGTGAGGTATAATGCATTGGAATTGGTTAGAAAGAAAAGGATTTGAATTGAGGCATTAAGATCATGTTGTAAAGTAAAGGGAATGTTGTCAAAATTTCTGGAAAACCCCTGTATTTATTTTGGCTATAGATTAAGTTATAATTATCCAAATGAATTGATTTCAATTGGTAAAGAATCATAAGAGATATGACTACAAATGTATAGAAGGAACCAAGAGAAAATTGTAGCTCTAAGGCTCCCAAATACGGACTGAAAGGTGAGCTCATGTGCTCAGATTTTACTTCTGTTTTGGGTATGGTTGTAGTGTTTGGCCATAAGCGTGGAGTTTCACTCATCAAATTGAGTGATTCAAGAGTATAAGGTAAAATATAATTCTAGAAAAATTTATCTGAAGAAAGTGCATATAAATGGTAGCTTAAAAGCCCAGAAAATTTATTGAAGACTATGCGAAGTCTGTTCTTCAAATTGAGTCATCTAGATGTAAATACAATAACGAGTTTTGGTGATCGAATTGGGTGATTCAATTGGAAGGAAACATTAGAACCATATCTTCAAACAGTGAAGGGAAACCATTTCCAATTTATGGAGTTAAGATCCATAAATCAAGGATAACAGTAGGTGATTCAGTGAGTTAACCAAGTTGGCATCAAAAACATGCTGTAACTTGTGTTATGTGGTTGAGGGCTTTAGAGAAGGAATTTTATATTGAAAATTTAAAGAGATATCATTAGATATATAAAGGACTGATCTGGAGAGTTTCATAAATTTTTAAGACCGTTTGAATAATTTTTGGATCATAAAGTCTATAGAGTATTGTTGAAAAAAAAGGTTGGCCAAAATGATTGGGTTTTTAGTGATTAAGGGTAAATTGTTCATTTGGCTTTAAATGAATGTGTATGGTGGATTAAAATGGAAGTTATAATTAATGTGTAGCTGTGTTTTATTGAAAAAGGTGAAAAGGAATATCGGACGGGAAAGCAAGAGGTCGGCGGGAAACGAGGTGAGCGGTGGCGTAGTGTAAAACTAATATTTTGAAAATTGAGTTTTAAAAGGTAAATTATTTTAATGTGAAAAAGGAAAATATTAAGATAAATGTTTATATATGGATATCCATAAGAATGTAGTAAATGTATAAATGTTTACTTTGCCTAAATATGTATTTATATTAAATGTTTATATATGTATGTGCATGTTAAGGCATTATGGAAGTTTCAAAAATGTGAAGGAGAAGCATGTATATGTATATTAGCATATATATGTGTTTTAATGATAAAGTAAAGAATTTAAATGGATTTATAATGTATTTTGAAAGGAGTGAATGATTTTAATGTTAAATGAAAAGTTTAATGTAAATGTTTATATATGGCCAATATTATTATTATTATTATTGCCCGATTGAACAAAGGCATTATGGAAGTTTAAAAATGTGTAAAGAAAAATGCATAAATGTATAAATGATAAAGTAAAGGTTTTAAATGGATTTATAAATGTATTTGGAAGAAATGTTTTACTAATAGTTACCCTAACCCCATATGACTGTTATGATTGATATCGGTCGAGGTACCTTAAGCGTGTAAGGATTTAGAGGGTAAAAGTTATAGGTTATGTGAGGAGGAAATTAGGTGTCTAGAGTAATATCATACACGATAAGGTGCTATGTGGAACTGTAAGCGTGAGTTTCTGCGTGAGTGGTTATATTTGGAATGTGTTTGTCCCTCACCTTCGGTACCGAGCTTGTTTGGTGTGTTTATTCCCCCGGGTTCCATCAGAAAGAAAGAAAGAAAGAAAAAAGAAAGAAAGAAAGTTTAAGACATAAATGGATTTTTAATTGTATAAGTATGTATTGCTTTGGGAAAAAAAAAGTTTAAGGCATAAATTGATTTTTAATTGTATAAGTATGTATTGCTTTGGAAAAAAAAAAGTTTAAGGCATAAATTGATTTTTAATTGTATATGTATGTATTACTTTGATATATACTAAAAATGTTATCTTAATGAAAATGTACACTCACTAGGCTTCTTTAGCTTATTCTTTTCCATATTTTCCAAAATACCATTTTCAGGAATCGAAACAGGTGCGTCGGTAGGACATCCTCTTTTGTCTTTGATGGATTGAGCCATCGAGAGCGGCATAATTGCATTGTATAAATAGTTTGCATATTTTATATGTCGAATACTTTGTCATGTATATATGCATATATGGATATAATTGAAAAGGAACTACTTAGGCGGTCGGATTAAGTCCGGCTCAAGCCCAAAATTTTTTATAAAACTGTGCATGGAATTGAAGAAGTTTTGAATGTTTTGATGATTGAAATGAATAAATGTATATATGTATATATTGTGTTGAATGAGTTGTGGACGAGGAGTCCTAAAACGGAGGTTGAAAATTGGAAGATTAGAGTGTTTTAAATGATTATGCGAGTATTTGTAAATTTGGGAAAGTCACGAAAAAGCAGGAGAAACTGGCGATTTTCTGAAAAATCTAAGTGTTTGAAAAAAAAAAAATTTACTACTTAAGCTTACGCATTATTTTCTAAAGATATGTTAAAGTTATAAAGGAGTTCGCTCCATGGATTTTATTTGATGGTTTTGAGAAAAGTTTCTATATCCATTGGAGTCTTGGAAGTCCCCTCGGGTTCATGAGGTTAGTATCCGGTGGGATCCTTCACCGCCTCTACAAGGGTGTCAATTTTATTTTAAAAAATGGTTCAACTCATAAGAAATTTGTTAAAGCTACAAATGAAAGTAGTAGATTTCATCACACGTAGAGGTGGTTTTGAGTGTCGCTACAATTACGATTGGGATGAATTTAACCGCCTCTATCAATCAACCCTACCTCGCCGGATAGAAAAACTGCCTCTAAATGGTAGAGACAATGTGAACAATGGTGGTTGTTAAGACCATTGCTACAATTTGTTGGGGCGGTTTTAATCACCTCTATGACCTTAAAAAGCTACCATTGTAGCCCACATTTGTTGTAATGTCATCAATAATACGGCCAAGCCAACTCCAATACCTAAAATTAATACAAATAAATTGGAAATCAATTATCATTTTCGTAACCCTAATTAAAGTTTCATGCTAGGTCATCTCACATTAAATGATCATAAGAGAATTATTCTTATGTTTTCTCTATAGGCTTTTATTTGAAAGAACTTCTATAATATGAGCTTAAGCATCTTGCAAAAGCATGTGGCCCATGGTTCTATCGAACCCATTTTTGGAAGGGTAGACCATGAACTTCATTTTAGGTCCGATGTGACCCAATGGCCTAACCCAACCCTCGAACCCTCATGCTTGCCCAGAGGCTCGTCCATAGGCTCATCTACAAGCCCACTCCCAACATATGTTATATTCTTTTTAATAATGTATATATATATATATATATATATATATATATATATATATATATATATATATATATATATATATATATATATATATATATATATATATATATATATATAGTTAATAACATTATAGTTGAGCTTGAGGGTGGGGAGCCGATTCAACTTCCTACACAAATTCTAAAATTTTTAGGGTAGGGATGTGAGCCTAAAAAAATATGTGAAGCCTGATTAGGCCCATTGACTGATCAATGAGCCTATTGATCCGACTTGAGCTAGGCCACAAGCCTGACTTAGCCTATTGGAATTGGAAATGCTTATATGAGCTTTAAAGGAAATTAGGTGATTTACAATTTCCATTTTAGACCATGATATAGAGGTGGCATAAACAGATATTAGCCGATATTTTTTTCAAACCCGTCTTATTTAAAAAATTAAGCGAAGGATGGGTCATTATTTGAGTATGGGGAAAATTCTATACTGCTCCATTTAGCTTTAATTTTTGTTTCATATATATTTTAATATTTGTTTTTATTATATTAAAATTCATATATTTCATAATTTTTTTATAAATTATTCTATAAATAGTATTATTATTATTTTATATTAAAATATAAAATAAAATTATTGATAAAAAATCAAAATTTCAAGTTTGGGAAAAAAAACTCGAATCCGTTAAAAACCATATTACGCTTAAACAAAACCCACTATAATATCTCGTCCCATTAGAGTGGGGTGGGAAAAGAACCTGAAAAAACCCGTCCCGGTGCCATCCCTAAATAGAATGATTAGTAAATAATAAGTGTACTAACCGATGGCAGCACGAATCATTTGCAAGTGATTGAGAGTACATCCTTCACCACGTGCAAGTCTCATGGTACCCATGGGACGAGAGCAAGTATAATTTCTGGGATATTGACACAAGTTTTTTGGATGTTCACACATGTTGAGATTCGAATCCTCACATTCATTTATATCTGTAAATAAAAGGAAAGAAATAAGCCGGAATGTGATAATATATATATATATATATATATATATATATATATATATATATATATATATATATATATATATATATACTAATATATATATATATGATAATTGACCAAAAAATATGTTTTAAATTGAAGCGTACCTTGGCAGCCATGTGGTCGGGTATGGATTTCCTCGGTAACCCTCTGAACAGTTACAAATATATCCCCAACCCGTTTCCCTCCTATTGCAGGTGCTCTTCGCCTTGCATGCGGAGTAGGTGATCTTGTTGTTATTGACATCATCTACTTGACATGTATCATGGCCAAATGCCTAATCAAACACCATAGGCATCATCTCTCATCAGTCTTTAAATCTTGTAGATGGTTGGAGGAGAAGTTGAAGTAAGATTCTTCACAACAAGGAAGAGCATAGCCGCGAGGATCGATTCGGGTGTAGAATAATTGTAGAAGTGCCCATAGTGAATTTATAGCGAATGACCCTTGAGGATGGAAGTGCAGCGGCAAACCATTTCGGAGCAAGATACATTTTGGACATTTGAGATGCTGTCACATAATGACATGCATCCAATTATGTACAGTTCATCTCCAATTAAACCTTGGAACAAGGCATAAGTGTCACAACCAACCCGCAGTGAACATTACGGTACTTAGATGTTGAGCAGTGGATTTTAGTCGAGGTTTGTTAAAATAGGGGAGTTGATGTCACCGAGAAGATGGTCACGGCAGTCATGGCTACGTGGTTCGAATCGCAACTCACCCTCGAAATATTCAGCACTTGGACATTACCTTCACCTAATAATAGTTTTGGAGGTTGGAGGAATGGTTACAAATATGAGAATTTAGGGTGAGGTAGCGGTGAGGCTGATCATTTTGTCTGAGAAGCGGATATGGGATGCTAACATCCCCTCATTCCTTAAGCTTCACCGTGTTGTTTCAGCTCCGTACTACTGTTGCTATTAGCGTGATGGCAACAAACCCAGCTTAAGTTGAACGCCATGGATAAGAAGCGGCTATTTTTGTTGTAGGGAACTTCTGCTGGAGTAATAGGCGCCTTTATTGAGATTTGAGATCGAGAGCTTGGGAGGAAAGGACCAGTCCACATAAATTTCTTGAGGCGTAGTATCCATCTCATTTAATTGTTGATAGAAACAGACCTAAACTAGAGCTGAAAAGTCACTAACTTCTCTATCATACCAATGGTCTAACTATATGGTTTTACATATAACATTATTGTTATAAATATTGGATTTTGAATGACCATAATGACACACTGATTACAATGTCATTCATTTATGTAAAAGGCTTTAGCCTTCTCACTAATGTGTATCATTTATGTAAAGGCTTTTGGCCTTCTCACTCTCAACCTATAAATAGGCCTAATCAGCATGAAAATAGAGACCATCGAATTTCCTCTGCAGATTCTCATTTGAAATACTCTTCATATCTCTCTCTAATTATTTGATTTACAACACGTTATCAGCATGCTCTACTGAAGCGATAGTTAGTTTCGAACATTTGCCCAAACTCGCTCCACTCCAAAAGCATTTGATACCCATTTTTTTCAATTTCACATGAATTCCAGTAGAATTCTATTCAGCAATTATACCTCACAATCATACACTTTGAATTCCGAAGAATTCCTTTTTGCAATAATTCTAGATGAATTTTGCCAACCTCTTTGAATTGAAAGAATTCTTCTTAAATTTGAAAATTTTACAAAATTATAAAACCAAGAAAATGGTGTCATTTATTTTAGATTCTGAAGAATCTATATTTATTATTTATTCTTGTTCAAAAAAAAAAAAAAAAAATTTTGATCATTTTTTTTACAAATTTTCTTAATTTATTATTTCTATTATTTCGAATATGTCTAACCTCACAGTATAATTTGTTGCTCTTGATATTTCGGGCAGCAACTTCTTATCACGGATTTTGGATCTTTGGATTACGCAGATGCTTAGACACAGGAGAAACCATCAAGCAAATAATAGTGCATCCTACGGGATCGGCTAAAGCTTTAATTTTCCTTCGCCATCATCTTGATGAGAGTCTGAGAATGAATACCTTACGATGAGACCCATTGGTCCTCGGCAAAGTTACAAGATCCCGATCGACCACGAGAAAAGCGGTGATCTCCCAAGCAAGATATGATTGGCTGCATTTGCGGCTTCGAGACTTTAAATGTTAGCGAATACAATTCGGCTTTATTTTAGATTAGTTATGATTAAAGCTTTGTGGAAAATATCGCGATGCGAATGTGCTTTCGAAAAAACTTTTACCACTTTTCACGCCTCTAATGTGCTCCTGCAGCGGCAATATAGAGAGCGTCGGTTTACTAAATATTCTGAATTGATTGCATGTCTCCTTGTGGCTGAAAAGAATAACGAGCTTTTGCTTCAAAATCATCAATCTCGTCCTACAGGGTTTAAAGCATTTCTTGAAGCAAATGCTACTTTTGCCTCACCCCATAGCAATAGACAAGGGCACAAAAATGGGCCGTCTAGGGGGAAAGGACGAGGACGTGGTGGTGGTCGAGGGCGTGGCCGTGGTGATAATTCTAGATATCGTAACACCGGTCCCTTCAAAAATAAGAAAAGCAATTCCAATAAAGGGAAGATGCCAAATGCATAGGCAACCACTGACCAGAATATCCCTCAACGCCAACAAGATAATGCTTGCTATAGATGCGGCATGACGGGTCATTGGTCACGTACGTATTATGGCGAGCATTTGGTTGAACTCACATCAAGCATCGATCAAAGGCAAAGGCGAGGATATTGAAGTCAATTTCTTTGATGGTAATGGTGATGGTAATGGATTTGCCCCACTTGTCTGATTTCTTTGAGGACCCCGATGGAAATACCATCCTAATTGGTGATGGGCGTGTCAATTCTGATTAGTTCTTTTTTATTTTCTTATGTAATTCCATTCCCCCTGAAGTTTCAATGTTTCAATAATTCGTTTTTCTCTTAATTTCTAAACCTTATTTTCTATAACTTTGAAGCAACATGGATGCATCTGACGCCTCGAGTCAATATCTTGGAGATATTTATGCAGCGGTATCTTCTAACTCATTCTATTTTACAGAAAAGAAGTATTTTTCCCAATTAACATTAGCCCCTTCGAATGTTACTACTATTTCCGGTCTTGTCAACTTAATTAATGGCTCCGGTAAAGTCACTATTATTCTACCAGGTTGCACTATTCTACACCTTCAAGATGCCTTTTATTCCACCCAATCCAAACGCAATTTGCTTAGTTTTAAGGATATCCGCTGGAATGGATACCATCTAGAAACAATGAGTGATGAAGCAGTGAATTTCTCCTCATTACTGCCCATCATGATGGCTAAAAATGTATTCTGGAAAAATTGTGATCGTTAGAATGTGGTTTATATCTAACCACCATTAATAATGTTGAATCTTATGCAATTCTGAACCCAAAGTTCAGTAATTCACCACTCATTGTTCTATCAGCATGACATAACCAATTAATCGAGGCACCTCTATGCTTAGGTGTATACTTGTAATCTTGTCATTCCTTAGGCCAATGGTCATATATCGAGTCATAATCCATTACAACTGTATTGCCTTGTACTCAAAGGAAGTTTATCGCAACCTTCTTCTCCAAAAGTCGATTCTGATCCACCTCGATTTCTAAATATTGAGGACATCTGTGGACCTATTGACCCACATAGTGGATATTTGTTATTTTATGGTTTGCTGGTTGATGCATCAACTGGTTGAATCTCATGTTTGCCTTCTTTCTACTCGAAGCCTTGCTTTGGCTCGTTTACTTGCACAAATTATCAAAACTCCGAGGCATTTTCACGATCATCTATTAAAACTATCAGTTTGGATAATACGGGTGAATTTTCTTCTGGCTTGTTTATTGACTATTGCATGTCATTGGGTGTAGAGATTCAATATCTATTTAACCAATACACATACTCGGAATGGATAGCTGAATCTTTCCATTAGCATTTGTAATGGATTACTGAGCCATTACTCTTAAGAACCAAATTACCTTTATCACTTGGGGCGTGCTCTGCTACATCTTCAGTGACGATGCGTCTTAAATCTATTGGTGATGTGATTTCTCCTTTACAAATTGTTTTAAGGTCCCAGCCAAATATTTCATTTATGTGTATTTGGTTATGGTTCTATGTCCTATTCACTCCAAACTAGCGATTAAAATGGGTCCTCAACGTAGATTGGGTTATTTATGTAGGTTTTTCATTCTACATCGATTATACAATACCTTGAGCCTTTAAGTCTTTCTTTCGTTTTGCAGTTGTCATTTGATGAATCTGTTTTTCCCATATTAGGAGATAAACCAATTAATAATAAATGGCGTGAAATTACTTGGAATACCATCATTGTTCATCATGAGTCCTCGAACTAAACAATCTGAACTAAAAGTTCAAAGAATCCTTCATTTACGAGGATATTGGATCAATTACGGATCTTTCAGTCAGAATAAAATAATAAAAGTCACATATTCCAGGTTGGTATGCACCGGCATGGTAAATCCACATGGGGATTCGAAATGCTGTGCTAGTACATCTAAATACGTGCAGAAAGCGACTGGAGACCTGCATCGGATCTAGATTCTTTTCCAAGGAAAAGAAAAATCTAATAAGTTGCTTACTCTTTGTGAAATGCAGTTTGATGAAATTACTCACGAAGAGCATATTTGTCTGATCGGCTCCTATTGAGCTAAATATATTACAAGGGTTAAAAACGATTACAAGAGTAGCCGTGCTTGACCAACTATCCTATGAATGAAGAGATCTCTCATTATATGAATCAAGGAGAAATATGGGACCAGTAGAAATACTCTTGTTAGCAATGATTTTTTCTTTCCAAGTGGCTAAGAGCATTATACAAAATAATGATGAGGCCACAAACTATAAATAGATATGAAATCAGCAAGATTGGGAAAAATGGAAAGAAGCAATTCAGGTAGAACTGAATTGTTTAGCTAAAAGGGAGGTTTTGAACGATAGTTCCAACACCTGAAAATGTTAAGCCTGTTGGATATAGATGGGTCTTTGTACGGAAAAGAAATGAAAATAATGAAATGGAATGCGATATAAAGCTCGCCTTGTTGCACAAGGTTTTCACAAAGACTTAGGTATTGACTATGAGAGACATAACCACCAGTAATGGATGTAATCACCTTTAGATATTTAATACATTTTGGTAGTCTCGGAAGGACTAAGAAATGCACATTTGATGGATGTTGTCACAACATGTTGTATGGATCCATAGATAGTGACATATACATGAAAATCCTGGAAGGATTTACATTTATAAGCAAAATTTTCAAAACACATGAATTATGTATTCAATAAAGTTGCTGATCCTTGTATGGACTTAAAGCAAATGCGGTAGAATGTGAGTACCGATCATTTTGAGTATATACTGCTGATAAGAGAAGGATATTAATAATTCCAATGCGCCCCATGTGTATTTATCAAGAAAACAGAAGTCAGTTTGATTATAGCAGTATATGTGGATGATTTAAATCTAATAAGGACCCCTGAAGGGCTCCTAGAAACTGCTAATTATTTAAAGAAAGAATTTGAGATGAAAGATCTAGGTAAGACTAGATATTGCTGTTTGTAGATCAGTATTTTTCAAATGGAATTTTTTTGTCCATCCAATCAACATATGTTAAAATCTGAAGCGCTTTTACATGGACAAAGCCCCGTCCTTAACTCCCCTATGATTGTAAGATCACTTGAAGTGGATAAAGACCATTTAGATCCCTAAAGAAGAGAATGAGAAACTCCTTGGTCCAGAAGTACCATACTTAAGTGCAATTGGAGCACTAATGTATCTTACAAATTGTACAAGGTCAGACATAGCCTTTTTAGTGAACTTGCTTGCAAGATATAGCTCATCGCCTACTCTTAGGCATTGGAACGGAGTAAAACATTTGTTGAGATACCTTCGTGGGACAAGTGATATGGGGCTCTTTTATTCTAAAGTACCAAAACCAAAATTACTTAGTTATCTTGTGCAGGATACCTTTCGGATCACAGTAAAGGCTCGATCCGCAATCGGGATATGTATTACTTATTGTATCTTGCCACCATCTCTTGGAAGTCAGTTAAGCAAACATGGTGGCAACCTCCTCCAATCATTCGAGTTATTAGCACTACATGAGGCCCAGCGGGGAGTGCATGTAGTTAAGATCCATGATTCAACATATTCGTGACTCTAGTGGTCTTTCTCTATTTCAAACCGCAACCCAACAACATTATATGAAGATAATGCGCATGTGTGCACAACTCAAGCGGAGACATCAAAGAGGAGGCCCAGACAAGCATATTTCTCCAAAATTCTTTTACACGCGCAGGCTTCAAAACAATGGTGAGATTAATATACAACAAATCAGGTCTAGTAATCCTGCGGATTCATTCACTAAGGCATTACACCTTTCTGACCTTGAAATTTCGCCAAATTGGAATGAGAGCTCAAGATCTCCCACAACGAGATATTAAGACATCGGGGTGGGCTGGTAATGAGCCAAGCTTCTTGGGTAGATAGAGCCTGCGACTCAAAAAGCTCGGCTCAGGGCTCAGCTCGTGAGCTAAACGAGCCGAGCTTGAGCTACTAATTGGAGCTCTCGATGGGAATTTCGGGCTCGGCTCGAGGGCTCGAGCCGGCTCGGTCGAAAAGGCTACCATTTCCGGGCGCGGGACCATCCGTCGTTGGAGCGAGGCTTCGCCTACGGTCACGGCCAGCAAGATGCGGTCTTCCGCGGTCGCGATCGGAGCTTCGGGCGTGCCCAGTGAAATCGAGGTCATGTCCGGATATCGATGTAATGGATTCTCAAGCTCTAGATCCAGTCGACATGGATGGCAAATGCGTAAATCCTCACGAAGCCATTAAGGGCGTGATGGCGAAGGCGGCCGGGCTTCGGCGAATCCGCGCCGTGTTGGGGCGTGCCTCGTCTCGGATGCGCTCGGTGGCGGAAATGGTGACCTGATAAGCCTTGAAGGTGTCGGCGGCGGTATGTTCCTGAATGTGGATAGATGAAGAAGGTCTTGGAGCAAAGGGGATGTCGGGGAAGGACATGGATGTTGGGTATGACCCACTGGTACGATCGGTCGATCCTAGTGTACAACATTCGATTACAAATATGGTATTAAGGGCTCTATTGGAAACTATAGAGGCTGGTAGCCGTGAGATTAGACAAGGTTCTGCGATCTTGAGTAACGTGAGGGCAAATGCACGGACCTTGACTGATCAATTCAACTTTGATGAACAAGGATCCAATCCTCAAATCTTGAAGTGTGGGGCCCCTTTGGATGCAAATCTTGGACTTAACCGGCATCTAGGCGTGGGTATGGAGTAAAACATCAAGGGTGATCGTGGGGTGGGGTTTCATAGAAGGCTCAGGAGCCGACATGCGGGACTGCAGGCAGACGGTGTATGGCAGGGTGCCGTCATTCTTTGAATGAAAATTTGCGCGCCCGGCAGTTCGACATGGTGGGCGGATTACGGATCTCGGTCGACGATGGTGAAGCTATGGGTCTTGAAATTAATCATGCGCATCTTGGTAGTCGGGGGTGGTGGCGGCAACTATGTGCAACGGTATATTGCCAAATAGTTTGCATTGTTACTAATGGTTGCGAGATCTTGTTGATATATTATTTCTTTATTTAGATAGTGGAACCAATCATGTTTCTTATTCAATTATTTAATTATCTTATTTCTTCGCTCTACAATTTCTACTTGTTTAATTCTATTTCATAAATTTTCGGTTGCAAGTTGTTTTAGCGATTGGAGTCTGGCATTAACCTAGAAGGGAAAAAATGTTGAAGGAGGTGGCTTTACTTGACTTTGGCATCAATTGCTGATCAACTACAAGGTAAAAACAAATCCCATAGAAAATTATTTCGTAATTGATGTATTTGTTATCGGATTGATTACAAAAAGTTAAAAGTATATGGAATTTGAGCTTGAGATTGATTACAATACAAACTTGTATAGGCTGAGTTGGGCTTGGCTTCGAGGAGTTAAGCTCGAGCTCCGTTCATGAAAACGAGCCTAATGAGCTCAAGCCAAGCTTTTTTTTTTTAAATCAAGCCAAGCTTGAGCCTGATTTTAAGCTCGTTCAAAAGCTCGGCTCGAGCTCGAGCTCACTCATAAATTAACAAGCCTAGCTCGAAATGTTCAAAGCTCGGCTCGGCTCGGCTCGTTACCAGCCCTAATCAGGGGGAGAGTTAAATACTCAAAGTATACTGTACTCTTTTTCCTTCACTAGGTTTTTGTCCCACCGGATTTTTCCTAGTAAGGTTTTAATGAATGATTATACTTTCAAAGGCTATGTACTCTTTTTTCCTTCACTTGAGGCTTTTGTGCTTGGGTTTTTCCCAGCAAGGTTTTAATGAGGCATGTTATTTGATGTTATGGTCATTCAGGGTGTTATAAATATTGGATTTTTGGAGACCATAATGACACACTGATTAATGTCATTCATTTATGTAAAGCTTTAGCCTTCTCACTAATGTCTTATCATTTATATGAGCTTTTGACATACTCATAAAGCGCATAAAGTAGGCCTAATCGGCGTAAATAGGAGCAAGTCAAATTTCCCTCACAGAATTCTCTCTTTGTCTCTTCCTTATCTCTCTCAATTCTTTGATTTACAACAATTATAAATATATGTTTATATTTATTATTAAAATTTAAAAATACTTTAAATTTTTTTGTTAAATATTTAATTAAATATATATATATATATATATATATATATATATATATATATATATATATATATATATATATACTCTTTGCTATATATATATATATTAAATAAGATTTGTATGGCACATAAATATTAAAAATGCATTTAAAGTGAAGTGAGTAATATTTAAGCGAAGTATCCATCTCATGGTTGTCAAAATAGATCAAAGCTAAAGATGAAATGTCATGACAATGAGGCATGTCTCAATTGTTAGGGGTTGGGCAAGATATAAGGAAAGAATTAAGTTCAAGTCTTATTGAAAACAAAATACTACAACATTGCACTTCAAAGTTAATAGCTGTCAAAAAAAAAAAGTTGAAAAGTCACCGCTTCACCTTTCACCATACCTTAAAACATTTGTCACATAATAGTCACCAACTTATCAAGGACTTCTTCAATGTAGAAAATAAGGGATGCCGCATCTAGACATTGGATCATCCACTAAGAATCAATCGATTTCATACACAATCTCGAACTTACACATTCAAAGACTCCCTCTTTAGCTACGAAAATTCTCCAGCACAGTTCATTGAAATGAAAACACAAATCAAGGCTATCATCAGATACTTTTTTCTCATATATTTTCTATGCAAACCACACAATAATTTTCTCCACCAAGGAGGAGGCACTCAAATGCCCAAGCAAACGGTGCACCCTTTAAATTCTTATATCCATATTCACTTAATTTCCCCAATCACCTTTAGTCACACTTCCATCCCCGAAAAAGCTCGTTAGACATAAAGAAATGGGAAAACCATGCTATGGTTCTCAATTTGGGAATATTTGGGAAATAAGGCCCCAAAAATTTTATTTGAGGTCCAATCCAACTTTTCAAAAACAATTTTATAAAAAAGATTTAATATTTGATAAAGAAGTCTTCATGTGGCCTGCACGTGCAACAACCTTTAAAGATTCTCAAAACACCATTTTCATTTCTTAAATTAAATGAAAATCAAAAACCTTAAGAGACCATTTGGTTGAAGTTTCCCTCCAAAAGAATCATTCTCACCAAGAGCAAATTGTTTGACCAGGTCAAAGGAGGAGTTTCGATTGGCAAATAATTGGCCAAAACATCTTCATGATTAGTTTGATGACCATAAAACCTCTCTTCTCTCTCTCCCGCTCTAAAAAAATTGAGGGGCATCGAATTATTTGATAATTATAAGGGGATTATAGTTTGATTTGCTTACTACAACAAATAATGGAATTCTGGACGAAAAATTTGGTCCACAAATGTACAAATTTCATCCATAAAGATAATTGTGGGCCAGAAAATAAAACGTCTCTAAAACAAATCGGTAAGATATTATGGGCCAAATAATGGCTTAGTCCCCTAAATTTATATGATTGTGGACGAAAATAAGTTTTGTCCACAATAGGTTATATATTTGGGACAAAATTTTTTGTCTCTAAAATTAATAACTATTCGTCTAGAAAGGATATTTCGTCCACAAAGGTTGGATGTTCAAAGTTAAATGGATCATTTTTGGGGACGAAAATTTTGGTCCTGATACAATTAAATTAGAAAGCATAAACTATTTCATCACAAATGGATGAATTATCGAAGTGAAACGGCTTTAGTCCACTAAGAGTTGTGATCAGATTTGTGACATTAAATACCATTTTGTCCTGAAGAGGTTGAATGATCAAAATTGAGGAATAGCCCATTTTAAGTCCTGAAAATGTGATTAGAATTTGTGACAAATACCATTTTGTCCACAAAGGGTTGAATGATCAAAATTGGGGACAAATACCATTTCGTCCACAAAGGGTTGTGATGTGATTAGAATTTGTGAAAAATACCATTTCATCCACAAAATGTTAAATGATCAGAATTGGAGACAAATACCATTTCGTCCACAAAGGGTTGATTATTGTTAATTGTGGATGAAATTTGTTTCGTCCACAGTGTATGGAAAAATTTCACCACCTCAATTCTTGTTTTACTATTATATATACAAATAAAATTCTATATCTGATTGTACTCAATTGTATAAGCAATTTTATTAATATCTAAAATAAAATTATATAAAATAACATTGTCATAAAACATAATGTTGTGATTAAAAATAAAAATATAATCCCATGCATAGTACCATGACATTAATAAATCAAGTATTTAATATAATAGAACATAAAATGATATTATGCCATCTACTTAACATGTTCTATGTTAAATTCATACCAGGCTAAAACTCAAAAAGTCTAAACAATCAACTAGTTGGTGGATTTGCATCTCTTCTCTTCCTGCACCTACAATGGACAATAAAGAACATATCATTAATGATAAAAGCCAATTAGAAAGTAAACTTTAGGGAAAGTAAGAAATTGAATTATTTCCTTACCAAATCTTTCTAAGAAATATGAGTTGTTGGATGACCATTTTGTAGAGAGAAGCATATCAAACATCTTACATTGGCTTTGGCGAGCCTCCGAAATTTATTCTTGATTTGCAGCGATCATCTAAAACTCTCTCTTGATTTTCCAAGCGGTTGGTCAAATAATCTACTTTATCAACCAATTTATCTATCTCCACATCTTTCTCTTTAAGGTTTTCCTCAAGCTTCTGTATTTTGGCATTTGAGTTGATTCCTTTTCCTTTTGGTTTCGGGCCATATCCAAGACCTTTGATGTAAAGTAAATGAAATTGGTAAATTATGATAAAACAAATTGGAAGTGCAATTCCAAGGTTTACATACTGTCACTTATTTTAAAAAAGAAAGAAAGAGAGCCATTGCAATAAAAACAAAGACACTAAGATTCTCAAAAATAAATAAAACACTACTATAGTAATAGGCTGAACCCACGAAAAATACCACACTATTGATTGTCCTTAACTTACTACTTATTTACTTCTAAGAAAACAATTTGATAATTTTGAACTGCTTATAATTGCATAGTAATACATAACTAAAATTCCTTTACACGATTCAACATCTCCTATGGATTTCTTAGCCAACTACAATAAATCAATATCTTAAGAAACAAGTTATCAGAATGGAAGGTGACCTTGAGAAAAAGAAATTGAATATCAAGTAGCTATACTAAATCACAATGAAAATGATAACATATAAAAGGACATATTTTTCGCATTTTCAGTTTGTCCTGAAACTCAGATGGTCATCAAATTTGTGGAGCAATTATGCAAATGAAACTACAAACAAACAAGACTGTACAGTTCATTCTCATGTATGATATACCAGCTTCAATAAACTTTACCTTAACAAATCATGACACTATGAGACTTTATGAACGTCATTGATTTTTTATATGTTCTTGTGTTAGAACCATGACACTCTTTATAAGTTTCATCATGTTTCTTACATTAAAAGTCATATTTGCATTAATTTTATTGGTTATAAATCTAATATAATACCTTCATGAATTATTGAAAATTTACATATAATATGAAAGTCATATAGATTAAAAAAAAAAAAACTATATCTAAGTCATAAAGATAAGGGAAAAAAATATCTATATATCCATTAAGCAATGCCATGTTATATTAGTATTATTAAAGCAAAGGAAACAAAATAAAATGTTTCCAAGCATAGGTTTTTCTTACTTTTGGTTGAATTGCCAAAGTTCTAGTACACATTTATTCAAAAGATGGAGGATCAATAACTATCATAAATATCAGATAATAAACAAATAGTACCTTGTTTGTCTTAGTTGGGTAGTACTCGTCGAATTTGACCAATGATTTTGAGAGGGTACCTGGAAATAAAGGGTCCATAGGGGAAGGTTGCGACAAGATAGACAAGTTTATCTAGACTATCGAGATTACTATGTCATGGAACAAACTACATTAATTGTGGGGTCCCCACCCTTCATCTCTCTTCAGGTGGGTGCTCAAGTGCTGTGCGCGAGTCCCAAGCGCCTTTTCTTTCGCCTCCGTAGGAAGCTCGAACCCCGTGGACTCTTATAGAAGTGGGGAGCACTCTGCATTACCAAGTGAGCTAGTAGCTCGGATGGTAGTGATGCTCAGCGTTTTTAGTCGATGGTCAGCTCTCATGGGGCAGGCGGCAAACCGTGGCTTCTGATGAGACCCACTGGCTACCCCTCGTGACTCCTCGGTACCACTTAGGTGGGAGCAGCTTTCATGGGTCTTTGTGCAGCCAGGGTCTCAATTGGCCTTTTCTTTCGCCTCCGTGAGAGCTCGAACCCATGATAAAAGGGACTCTTATAGCAATGGAGGCGCTCTCACTACCAAGTGAGCTAGTAGCTTGGTTGGTAGTGAGGAAGTGCTCCCCATCAAATCCCTTTTCTTGCATCAGGTTCGAGCTCTCACGGAAGGAAAGAAAGGCCGGTTGGGCTTGTAAAATGCTATAGTCAGGCTCCCACACGAAGAACACTACGAGAGAATCACGAGAATAACAGGCTTGATGAGCTTAAAAGTCATCTATTTTTAGTCCATTTTTTTACCTTGTTTTTCATATCAAAGAAACAGTGCTGGAAATATGAAGAAACTCACCAAAATTTTGTATTTGCGGGAAGTATAAAAGAAAGAAGAAAATGCGGTGGAAAAAGCGAGAAAATAGCGGGCGAAATGAAAGCAAGCGCTTTAACTTATATTTGCGATTTTGGGGTTACAGTCGATCCTTGAAATTCAGCGACATCGAAATTGAAGGAAATCGATGCGGTCGCGACATGGATAACAAGATAATGAGTCCGCGACTGAGGCGCTCATGGCGTACGCAAAGAAAAGAGTTGAGGTACGACGTGAGATTGAAGTCGTGACATCGAAAGAACAAAGCGATTGAGACTTGTGGAGAGGGAATGAAATGATGTCGCGACAAAGTTGATGTCACGGCGACAAAGTAAGTGAAGGAAGATACAGTGGTGACGAAGATGGAAGCATCTGCGTGTCGGTTGATGTCGCGACAGCGTATTGATGTCGCGACATCATTAGAAACAAGTTGAAACCTGCGAATCATTTAGTGGATGTCACGACAAAGAGATTGATGTCAGCGACATGCGAGACAAGTTGAATCTTGCGAAGACATGAGCTGAGAATTCGCGACGTGAGATCGGTCGCTGACGTCGAAGCGACCGTTGAAATATACAAAGGCGTGACTAGATGTCCGACAAAGAGATTAATCGATGACACGGGAACAACCAGTTGAAGGCCCCCGGAGAACTAAGTCGATGTGGCGACATCGGGAACCTTGAGATGAAAATTAAAAGAAATGAAGCTATTGTCACGTGAGATCGATGTCGCGACATCGAAGATTCCATTGGCGGTGAGTTTCATTTAGTTGTTATCACGACAAAGAAGATGGCGTCAGCGGGAGTAACATGTAAAAGCCTACAAAAGAAGTAAGCGATGTCGTGACAAAGTGTGATGTCGCGACATCACTATTAATCGATATCAAGGCTGTATAGGCGAAGCTAAGGTCGCGACGTGAGATCAGTCAGCGGCATGGATGATGTCGGAGACCAGGTGAGTCGTGACTTGAACCCAATGACTTGGGCCTGGATATAAATCCACGGCGAGGCTACATTGGGATTAGTGGCCAGAAAAAACCTATCATCGTAGCTATCCGGAAGCGGGAGATTAGCAGCGACCCTGACCGAGAAGATGCGGATAGGCTGAGCTCATTTTCTTTATTTTTTATTTTTATTTTTTTCTTTCCTTTTCTTTTATTTTTATGGAAAAGATTGAATTAGATTTATCGTTCTAGTTTTCTTTATTTCTGGGAATTGGATGTTATCGTTTTGAGCTAAAGCTGAGTGCGGAATTTAATCCTTTTCAAATTACTACCTGGAATGTTGAAGTTCAGACAAATTTGCAGGTCGGCTTCCCGGTTAATGCAATTATTCTTATGATCGGAGGAATCTTTGTAGTGTGTAATTGATGGTGAGAGGCCGGCTTCCATTAAATGAATGCTATTGTCGAAATTATCTTTCTATTGTTATTTCGGCAAATTGCGGGCTCCGGTTTATGAATTTACTTCCGGTTATGGAGTTTAAGGTTTTTGATCGAATATCGATTTCTTATACCGTATTAAGAGCGTTTCATTGCTCTGATTTCAAGAGGAGGTCCTCTACGAGTGACACGAGATGTGATCCTGGGAGTTATGAATATTTCTTTGAAGGTATATTAACACTGTATTAGAATCCCAATAAGCTTTGTGAGTTTATGATAAATCCTCTTCTCACTTGAAATCGGCGGGTTGAATGAGTTATCAATTTAAACAAGCGAGGATTCACCTCGAATTCGAATAGTGAAGCCAATCCCGAGTGTTAGCAGAGATCTAATCAGGAGAATTGATCTATTTTAATTTAGAAGAATGCTGGAAGTTGTATATCCTTGTAATAGATAACTTGGGAGCTAAGGTGTACAGTCCATAAAATGGGTATGAAGTATTGCAAAGAAAAATACCCAGAATTAGGAGGTCCCTGTTAAAAAGTAGTTATCTAATTCACACACGTATTCGAAATCGAGATCGAAGTGAATAATGAAATGTAGTGTGGAAGATCAGCAGACTATTACTTAGACAAATTTTGAAATGCGGAATTCACAAGAAAAATTTACAAGTTGACAACGAGATTGATACTTCACAATAGCATTGATTTTTAATGTGTTCTGCGAGCGATAATTATTCAATTTCTACTAAATTATCCTAGCGCTAATTATTCTTTATTCTTTATATTATTGAGTTTATTGTTCATTTCAGTTATTTCCCTTTTGATTCGTTTAAATTTCCAGCACCTTACTGCTGGATCTACTATCATTTGGTAGTCCAAATAGTATAGAAATTGAGTAGTCAGGGTAGTTGATTTAAAATTCTTGAGATCTCTGTGGGATCGATGTCACGGACTTAAATCCATTTATTACTTGTCGGCACATTGCACTTGCAGAATATCAGACCAAAACCAAACTTTGAAAATGATTTACTCTAGGAGATATTTGGTTTATATAGTATAATGTCAACAAGTTTTATGGCAAGATTGCCCGGGGATTAGACAATAGTCCTTTGGTAATAACGTCATAAATTTGTATATGTGTTTTGGTCAGTCAACATGGACCCCACAATAAAAGGCGCCTAGCTTAGTTGGTAGTGAGAGTGCTCCCCATTGCTATAAGAGTCCCTTTGAGCATGGGTTCGAGCTTTCACGGAGGCGAAAGAAAAGGCCAGTTGGGACCTAGCGTAATAGTACCTATGAGTGGGCTCCCACCTGAAGGGTACCTTGAGGGGTCACGAAGGGTGTGGACTGCACAATAAAATGCGCCTTTTATTGTGGGGTCGCACGCCGTGTTCCCTCAGTACTGCCAGTGAAACCCTCGCAAATGCTATTCGCCAGTCCCTAGCGCGCCTCTTCGCCGTGAAGCCGGGCCATGCGCAAGACTCTTGGCAATGAGAGCACTCCTTGAGATTACTAACTCGGTTAGTAGTGAGAGTGCTCCCGATTGCTATGAGAGTCTCTTTGCGTGGGTTCGAGCTCACGGAGGCGAAAGAAAGGCCGAGTTGGGACTGCGTAACGGTACCTATGGTGGGCTCCCACGAAGGGTACCACGAAGTCACGAAGGGTGTGGACCCCACATTAATACTTGAACAAACTGCACTCACTGCTTACATAATTTGAGCACTACTTGTTAAAAAGTCAACCTTATGAAGATGGATCTGAGCAAGTAATAGTATTAATTAAAATAAATAAGGATGGAACTAAATTGCATATGTGAAGCTCCCTACAGCTTTAGGTGGTGGCTATTACCTTTTGGGTCCATCAGCATGCAAATCTAATTAAAGTTCCTTTATCCATAACAAGTTGGAACTGCCTCTCCAATTTTGTCTCAAGAATGTCAACAACCTTTGTTTAAAAAAAAAAAGAAAGAATGTCAACAACCATGCAAAAATGTATGAGAAACATAGCATAATTAATCAAGTCATATGAAGAAGCAGCTAAACAAACAAAAGTAGAACTATCTCAACTTCGTTAATGCATGTTTCAAAGACCTAAGCCGGTAGTACAACGAAAAGGCAACTATCTAGGATAATTAAATACAACTTCACCATCATAAAATGTTCAAGAAATCTTTATAAGGATGTAGTATCCTTCCCTCTCAAGGTTAGTAAACTCCTTTAGAGAAGTTATTTCACCCCTCATGAAATCAATCTTCAATAAATTCATTTGACCATTTTTTTTCATTATGTAATCTTAACATTCTAACCATCACAAAATATTCTTATAGCTATTGAATTTTCTAATTTCTTACTATTAGTCTTTGAGAGTGATTTCTTGAGAGTCATATTATTCAGCAAAAGAGAAAAAATTAAAATTAAATTAAAGAAAGAATAACAAGCCCACTTGAACGTATTGATGTTAAACATAAATAAAAATAACATAAAATAAGATAAAAAAAGAAAATCATGTAACACTAAGATATAGAGTTTTTATGCATAAAGGCCTAAGTAACCATATAGAGACAGTAATTAAATATCATGTTACCTGGGTAGGTTGCAATGTCGGTGCACTCACTTTCATGGACCTCAGATTCTAGGGAGGTTATTTCACCTCACCTAATGCTCTGTTTTGATATATAATCATAAAAGACATTTTACCTTTTTCTCCTAATGCTGTTGCTCCATAGTACTTTTACGCGATATTTTTCTGACATCAATTCTAAACAAAACAACCTTACGGCAGAAGCTGGATTAAAATTTATGTTTTCACAGCCCAAAATAAAACAACATTAAAGACAATTTTGGCTTTTCAACATGAGAACGAGAGAGACAAAGAGTGGTGGAACATACCCGATGATAGTGAAGGAAGGCGTAGTGGGGGTAGTGGCACAACATAGGCGAGATGAGAGAAATTTCGGAAAACCATGACCACATTATCCATTGTGATATATAATCATAAAAGACATTTTAACTTTTCTCTAATGCTCTGTTTTGCTCCACTAGTGCTCTGTGATAATTTGACATCAATTCACAAGCATAACAATATACATGGCTTGGATTAAAATTTATGTTTTCTTTTGCTACGAAATTGGAAATTAAAGCTACATTTTGGTTCTAAAAAATTCAATAAAGAATGCTAGAAAAGAAATAGAAAGAAAACAAAATGAAAAGAACACAAAATCACCACACGTAACTTCATGAACGCAGTTTTTTCTTTTCAACAAAGAATAAGGCTACGTTTTCTTTTAAAGCAATTTACCTTATTACCAAGTTTTCTATTAAAATCTAAATTTCCTTCATTTTCCTCGGATTTTCCCATTAACCAAATTGAACACAAAATGACTACACACATAACTTCATGACAAGCGATTTTCCAAGCCAACCAATTCATATAAGGGATAAATTGAAATGGTCAAAATCTTCCATTAATTTACAAAGAAATTGTAGAAAAATCCAAAAGAAAATTTATATGGAAAGAATACTTTGTTTTCTAACTTAAGACACCAAACTTTCTTCCACTTTCTCTCATTTCCTATGAGTTTTAGGAAACCAAAGAAACTAAAAAAAGATGAAAAATAAATAGAGAAACAAAAATCATTAGCAATAAACTCAAAAATGTTTTTCGAAAACAAAAATGGTTTGAATGGAATCATCAAAGACAAACACTACACTAAAAATCAAAGCAAACCCGATTAAATTCCTAAAAAAAAAACACACAAAGCTTAGCCCTAACCTGTTTCTTTGGTGATGAACCTGACCAAGGTGTATTGATTTATTCTAGAAACACGAAGGTGGCAAGTGTTGGACCACGACCTAGGTCTAATCCAACGGACCCTTCACGTGTGAAATTCTCAACCTAGAACTCCTATCGAAATTAGCAAGAACAAAGCGACCCTACACTGATTCGATGTCCAAGCGGTTGAAAATTTTGAAAAAATTTCTCGAAATCATCTCTTTGAATCGTCATAGTTGATCCGATTACTTTTTGCTTCAGTAGATCGATAATTGATATACATGTGAAATCTAAAGAGACAAAATCAGAGAAACGTAGAAAGAGAAAGGAAAAGGGCCTTTACGTTTCACTTATATGGTGGTGTGGTTCTGGGACTTGGGGATAAGGTTAGGGCTAACATTCTTTTAGGAGGAGATACGGGTATTATATTTATTATGGTTGGATTTGAAATTCAATTAAAAATTTTGGAATTATATTTATTAAATTAAAAAGGAATTAGCAAGCGAGTTTAGGTAATAATTTATAATACTTTATGAAAATATTGTAGTTTTATTTTTAAAATGTTCTAAAGCGATATTTGATAGAAAAATGTACTTATAGAATTTTGATTTTTTCCTAATTTAATATATTTTTATATTTTAAAATATTTTTTACTCACAATACTTTATTTTTAATCATTTTTATATTATTTTTTAAAAATATTATTTTTCATCCAGAATGAGGTTTATTTACAAGTTCAATTTTTATCATTTATGACAAGATTTCGTCCATAATAAGTTTGTAATTCTACTAAGACATCTTAAAAATTGTCCCTAATGATATTGGCCATTGGGGGCTGAAAATATTGATATGCAAATGCGTCCTAAAAAAATTAAGTGACTTTAAATACAAAATAATTCGTCCACAAAAAGTTAAAAACATCCCAGAATATTTTCCCTCAGGTGGCGCGACCCTAAAATTCTAAGCTGGAGGCCAAAAAATATGGCGCTTCATTTTTGCAAACAAATTTTAAGTTACGTCCACAATTATGTATATTTGTGGACGAAATCATTTTCGTACCCAAAAAATTCGTAGCTAATTTTATAATTTGTTGTAGTGTTATATACATTTCAAGGTCTCAACTTAAATATTGAATTATTTGTAGTGCGTACATGGTGATTATGCCTAAAATTGTCTATGATGTTTCATTTTGTTATATGTTCAATTAATTTTCTACTGCTACTAAGCCTCTCAAAATCTTAGAACTCAAGTACTAGGTACATGCTATGTAAACATTGAGTACAAGCATGTTGCATGCTGGGTACAACCCAAATACACATTAGGTACAAAACATGTGGAAAGTATGTAAATTGGTTTTCCCTTTTGGTTTGTGTACAAATGCTTGAATATCTATGTTTATTTTTTTAATAATGATAATAATTTTGATAAGGTGTTAGGGGATTGAGGTGTTGGACAATTGTTATGGCACCTAAGAGGAAGTTGTCTTCATCTCGTCGACGAGGCAAGTGACCTTCTGATTCTAATGAACCTGAGGGGAAACGAAAGGATCAATTTGACAGTGACCTATTAAGTTCACGAAGTATGTATGAGAGGTACAAGAGTTACTTCTTTAATAAGGCAATTCTTCCTTGTAGACAACTCAACCAATTTAAATTTGGAGAATATTTTCTTTAGATAGGGTGGTTACAAATTATGTCATTGAAGGATCCAACTTAACCTAAATTGGTTCAGGCATTCTATTCCAATGGTTGACTTCATGTAGGAGGACCAATCACTATTAGAAGCGCACTAAGAGGAGTAGATATAATGCTTAGTAAACAAAAGAAATGTGATATCCTTGGAGTTCAACTAGATGGAGACAAAGTATATGAGTCAAAGAGTTTGCCTAATATTAAGGGTTTTGTAGTTGGGGATGTTATTCAACTTTTATGTAGGGGGTTGGTTCCATACGAGAATGGGAAGCCGAATGCACATAGCTTGACACCTATAATGATATGACCATGGACGGATGAAATTTGAGAAAGCCACTAATGGTTCATGGGTTCGTCCGATGGACTTTGGAGCCGAAGATGGTCATTAACATGTTGATCATGGTGAAGATACAGAGCTTGTTATGGTTGATGTTGAATTAAACATATCCCCACTTCATACAAATAATTCATATACAAATGTACCAACTTTCGATAATGAGACATGTTTGATTTCCCAATTTGAGCAGCTACACACTACTAGAAATTTGATATTCCGCGACTATGCTATTTATCCCAAAAACAAAATTTATGGTGTGAATAATGATGCGCAACCAAAAATGTTAGTCGCACATCGTGTAGTATGTCGATCGGGAATGTTTTATCACGACCATTCCTTAACTTTATCGTACATAATTTGTTTGTGTGATGGGATGATATTGGTCGTGTGTAATTTTTATGTTCAACATCTTGGTGGCAGATTTTACTTTCTACCATCGATAGTAATTGGTCACAAATTTTATTTTTTTGCAATGAAAACATTTGATCGCATTTGAAATGTTTCAACGATGAATTTACATGATTGCAATTTCGTGTTTTTACGATGAATTAACATGGTCATAAATTGGTGTTTCTATGATGAATTTACATGGTTGCAATTTCGTTTTTCTACAATGAATTTATATGGTCCCAATTCTTTGTTTGTATGATGAATTTACATGATCGCAAATTCATGTTTCTATGATGAATATACATAGTCGCAATTTCGTGTTTCTACGATGAATTTACATGGTCACGATTTTGTGTTTCTATGATGAATTTATATGGTCACAATTTCGTGGTATTACGATGAATTTTCATGAATTTGCAATTTACGTGTTTTTATGATGAATTAACATGATCGCAATTTAGGTAACCACAATGAATTTATGTGGTCACAATTTCATGTTTCTACGATGAATGTATGTAGTTGCAATTTCACGTTTGCACGATGAAGAACAACTGGTCATGGTTTATAACTTTTCATGATGAAAAAAATTAGACATAGTTTAAATATTTCTAGGATGAAATTAAATGGTCACAATTGGTCATTTCCATAGCAAAAAATAAATGGTCTAAAATTAATCTCATTGCAACACCAATCTCACTGGCAAATTTGCAAGCATAAGCACATAACAGTCTCCCTTCTTCTTCCGTAAATGATATAAGAATTCTATCTCCATTCTCTAATAGTACATCTAATAATTTTCCTCGAGATGGGCCTCCCCTCTTACTTGTTGTTGATGAACCTCCTATATGACAATGACAAAGAGATTATATTGATTGAAACAAGCCTATCATAACAATTACCTTTGATAGTTTTACAAAAAATAATACCTTGTGCAATCATGTTGGATGATGGACAAACAATGTTGGTGATAGATTGATACCACCAGGGAGCCATGTAATCTTCTTTCTGATATATTATGATACAATAATATGACAACTAGTTGAGATTATAAATTTGAGATACTCCATATAATTTATTTCAAATGGGAATAAGTCATGGACATAATATTATATAACTCAAATAATATTGAAGTAGTAGGGGAAAAAATTAATTTAATATAAAGGAAACTGACCTAAATAAAAACAAAAAAAAACATTTAAGTTTTATAATACATTTAGAAGGATGCTTTTGGAGTTTACAACTCGTTGTTACAAAATTTATACTTACAAGAAATATTACCAAGATAGTTTGTCTCATGTTCAAATCTATAAGAACGTCTTTACTAATTATAAGAGGAAAATATTTTCTAACACTCAAAAGATAAAAATGATAAATAATCATATTCACAACCAAGTAAATGCTTCAATGGAGATCAAAATTATTGAGGTTGAGTATTATATTGGAGAAGAAAAAAATTAAGTAAGATGAAATAACAAACAAAATATCTTTCACTACTTATAATGGTTTGGAATTGGAAAAACATTAGTACAACTTACACTTGATATTCTTTATAGATTAAAGAATTTCAATGATCATTAAAATTAGTTAAAATATCCAAGAATTTTAGGAAAAATTCATTAAATATATTAAAAATTCAAAACCCAATTCTAGGTCACCTTGAATCCTATGTATATAGTAATAATATCTAAAGATGCATGTTGGTTTAAAAGGTGCTTCCTTGCAACAAATTGTGCTTCTTTGGAATATCTAATGTTTGTAGAAGTCAACCTTACATAATGTTTATCATTTTTATGCATGTCCATTGTGGCATATTAGTTACAACCATACATAACAATCAACAAGGAACTCATCTTATCCCGAAGGACAATGACCACCCACGATAAACCATAATGATAGCATTTCAAGTAGCCCCGAGAAATTATTTATTAGTATATAAAGTTTTGGAATACAAATCAAAGAAATTTTCAATAAAAGTAAATAATGATGCTCATCACAAAAGCATTAAGATAAATATATTAAATAATGATAATTTAATAAGTATCATCGCGTATGTCTTTATGAAACAATGTTTACGAAAGTCTTGATGGAATGAACTAAAAAAAAAAAAAAAAGATAGTGTCTCCGTATCGCGATACAAAGGAATTCCCAGCAGTCTTTCTAGCTTGTTTCATTTTTAATCACTTTACTACGCAGAAAATTTCTTACAAATAAAAAACTGTTTACTTGAAAGAATAATCACTTCTAAAGCCAAAACAAAATTAAATAAAACTAACCCAAAAAAGTTGTGAGACTTACACTTGCTTAGTTACGAAAGACCAAATCTGATACTTTCGTTTGTACATATTTTGGAGAGAGGAACATGAGAAGAAACTGGGCTTGTGTCTCTTTATATTTCTGTGATAATAATATTAATAAATTATTAAAGATAATTTACTTTTTTTGAAGAGTGATAATTTATATATTTAATTCAGAGATAATTTGTGGCCTTGATTTGCGGTCTCGTTGTGCTTCGTCAGCCTGCGCAGCGCAATGTGCAATATCATGAGACTCATACATGAATAAAAATGACCACGTTGGCCCATACATCCATACTCACCAAAAGGTATATTTTATACATAAATAAGGGAATTTACAATTTTTTTTATTAAAAATTATCCAAAACCGGGTATTTTACCCAGATTTTGACAAAATACATAACAAGGCCACATATGGCCACTTCTTCGTCTCTAAGACCTCGAATGCGTCCCATCCCCAGGTGAACCTTTAGTACCTGAAATAATTTTCCCTCGACAAGGTGAGCAATGCTCGATGGTAGATTATCACATGGGTTACTCCCACCTAAAATGCATGCAGTAGTGCAACCTGAAACATCACACATTTCATCTGATTTATAGTCGTACGTAGACCAGTATATATCATGCATGAAATGTTTTCCATGCCCATATCCCGAGTCACTCACTAACTCCCTCACACATGCCTTTGCCAAGTGTGGCAATCGTCACTAGTAATGCCAATGAAACCCATATCTGCAGGAGCCTTTGTGATCTCACCAACACCAATCTTTGTGACGCCCCGATTCAGAGGTCTCGTTGACCGTCAACTATGAGCTTTGTGTGTCTCATATCATGAGACCTATACATGAATAAAAATGGCCACATTGGCCTACACATCGTAACACCAAAATTTAATCAGAAACTATATTACCATAGTTTCAAGAGAGTTATTACATCCTCTTAATGCGAACATATATTAAAATTAGAATTCTAATACATGTTTTCTGAAAATATATATCAAAGCCACAATCCAGTTCTTCACTTAGCGGTCTCTAGTGGGCGTCGTCTTCCCAAACACTCCCTGTACCTAAAATAATTTTCCCTCGACAGGGTGAGCAATGACCAGTAGTGGAATTTTTCTACATGGGTTACTCCCCACCCAAAATGGACATGCAATGGCACATCACAACATCCACATTCCATACAATTTACAATGCATACCTGGAATGATTTATATCATGCATGAAAATGTTTTCAATGTCCATACCCCAAGTCACCCACCGTCTCACGCACGTACCTGTAAGCTGTGAAAATGCGTCTTGGTAATGCGATGACACCCAACTCTGAGAGCCTTTTAGGATCACCAACACCCAAGAAAATTTGCCAATGGGTAACCATCACGAGTCAATCCCGACTCCTATCACTCAACTCTAAGTCTAAGTGATGAACATGATCGTGTGTTTTCTCTTAGGCACTAGAACTTTTCGGATTACACCGCGGGTCTCTAACACCCATACAGAACTTTTTAGATAGTACCGCAGGTCTCTCACACCCGTGCAAAAATTTTTCGGATAGTACCGCGGGTCTCTCACACCCAATCGGGTCTCTCACACCCATGCAGGACCTTTCGGATAATACCACGGGTCTCCTACCGAGTTCGGGACGTCAACACAGTCAATATTCTCAGCCTCATTTAATTATAAATCTAATGAATATAGTCCCAAAACAGCTCAACCCATTCCACAAGGTAGTGAATATCCATGATGCCACGCAGTTCGACATCATAATATATAAATATAATGGTATCAGTAATATATAGTTCGGTGGCTCTGCGCGAATTATATTTCATATAATTCAAACATTCATGTTAACACATCAATTAGTATGCATTAACATCTAATTTTCCAATACACATTTCAAGCCATTTAATTCAACAATTACAGTTTTATCCTTCACACATCATTCATGCTCCTCATGTCAACGACAACGCCAGCGATTTCACGCCGGACCATTTTGGTCCAGCTTTACAATCAGGAGTTTTTTAACGGTTCAATAGGAAGTAGTGGGCTGTCGTGGGCAGCCACTCTCATAATATCGGTTTCACTTTATGAATCGAATCCATGGCGATTTTGGCCTCATACACACTCAGAAATGATATCATGCCTTTTAAGCAAAAGGAATATCCAAGTAGGAGAAAACCTACCTCCACAGGTTGTCAAACTCCTCAAAACGACCACCACGTAGCCCTTATAGCGTACAACAACTTTGCCTCTTGGCTCATCGGGAACCGACAGTCCGATCACCGGAAAATTTTAGAGAGAAGGTAGAGCCTCTCTATAAATCCCTTCCTTTTTCTCTCTTCCCTTTTCTCTCTCTAATTTCCCTCCCAAACCGTTTGGGAGAAGAGAGGATTCAAGCTTGGGTCCTCTCACTTGCCACATGTCAACCTTCCATTGGTTGATAGGATTTCCTTATCCTCTTTATCCATCTACTTTGGATTTCCATCCAATTAGGAGATGCCACATGTCCACGTGGGCCCCACTTGGCTCTCCTTGTTTGACTAATTCTGCACCTGACACGTGGCACACTGTGAGCCACTCACCTCATGCCAAGTGTCTTGTACCCCTCTTGGTGCCTCGAAAAACGTGAAATTTCGATTGTCTCGGAATTCAATGAAATTCGACGTGGTAGCTAGATTTCACAAGATGATTCCAAGGGTGAAGTCTATTTCATCATCCAAGATTTAGAAAAATTCCATATTTTGATTGAAATTACCATTTTACCATTTTTCAGAAAATTAGGATTTTCTCGGGGTTTCATAAATGCAATTTGCCAATGGGTAACCCATTATGAGTCAACTCTGACTCATATCACTCAACTCTAGGTCTAAGTGATAAACATGACCGTGTGTTTTCTTTTAGGCAACATAACTTTTCGGATTACAGGGTCTCGCTTGCAATACAAGAGACTTTTGGAAATTTGTCAGCGATCTCTCACACTGTGCAAAACCTTTCGGATAGTCTGGCGGTCTTTTACACCCGTTCGGGTCTTTTACCTCCTTTAGGTCTTTTACCAATTGGTCTTCCACCCCTTCGGTCTTTTACCACGTACGGGACCTTCCCGGATATTACCCGCGGGTCTCACACTCGTTCGAGGCATGACACATTAATTATTTCTCATTTTATAATTTGAACTATAGTGCTTTATTGGATGTGATCGAAGACAAGCTGGCCGCATTCGCGAAGAATGGTGAATAGCCGTCTGCGTGCACCCACACCATTTCGACACGATGTCCCTTGTGCACATAGATACAATGATGCCATTCATATATCTAATTCCAATGGCTCACATGCAATTATATTTCATATAATTCAAACATTCATGTTAACACATCAATTAGCATGCATTAACACATCATTTTCCATACACATTTCAAGCCATTTAATTAAAACAATAATAGTTTTATTCTCCTCATCATTCATACTTCTCATGTCAATGACAGCGTACAGCTTGATTTCCACATGGACCTTTTTAATCGGCAAGCAATGCGGTGTTTTTAATAGTCCCAAATCAGTTCGTGGGCTGTCCATGGACAGCCCCCTCATCCAGCATCGGTTCCACTTCTTTGGAACCGAAATCCATATTCCATTTTGACACTCACAACATCCAAAACCATTTTATGGCTTTTACCCAAGCAAAGATAACCAAGTAGGAGAAAACCGCACCTCGAGTTGTCGAAACTCCAAAATCGGTGTCGTGTAGCCCTTGCAGCGTAGACCAAACACTACACTCTTCTTTCAGAAGCGAGAAACAGGCAGTTCGAGCATGAGAGAGATACAGAGAGAAGTTATAATTTCTCTCTCTAAATCATTTCCTCCCCTACATTTGCGGATACAGGCAAAATGAAGAAAATGTTCTTTTCTCTTTTCATTTAATCCACTTTTATCATATTAGTTGACTTTGGGGACCCTTTTGTGGATGACTTAATATAAGCCGTTTATTTAACATCTCCATCTATTCGTAGCGACATGTGTCGCATGGATAAATGTAGTAAGTGACCCTTGTTACACCATATACCTCTCATATCATGTGTACCTCTCACAAGCTATTATACGACACCCGACACTCGGTGCCTCGAAACACATGAAATTCCGACTATCTCAGAATTTGACGAAATTCGACGTGGTAGCTAGATTTCGTGAGACGATTCCAACGATGAAGTCCGTTTCATCATCCAAGATCTAGAAAAAATCCGGATTTTAACCGAAATTACCATTTTACCCTTCTTTAGAAAATTAGAATTTTCTCGGGTCTTACATAATCTAAACCGGTCCTTCATTATTACGAATATTTATATTTAAATTTATTTTAATAAAATAAATTTTAATTCTTAAGCATTCTTAGGATAAATAAGGATTATTTGTTTTTCATGTAATTTTATTGAATTTTTTCTTTGCTTTTAACTTTTATGATTTGCGTTTCAAAAAAAAAAGCATGATTTGCGTGTGGCTTAAATGGAAGTGAAAACCATAAAATTTAAAGATAATAATAATATTATAATTTAATTAAATATAATATTTTGTATTTGAAAAACAAAAGTTACTAATAATAAGATTATTATAAGATTTTAATTAAATATTTAAAGATAAAGAATATTATTATAAAATTTTAATTAAGTATAATATTTTGTAGTTGAAAAATGGGATTCTGGTAATAATAATATTATAAGATTTTAATTAAATATATATTCTAAAAGTTCTTTTGATAATAATAATTTTATAAGATTTTAATTAAATATATATTCTAAAAGTTACGTACTAATTACAATTTGAAAAAATTTAAAAATTAAATAAAATCATAAGGACCAATTACAATGCCTCCTCGTCATTGTTATATTAAAAATCAAGTCACGTATTGTGACACCCCAAATCTTGGGGTCCCGTTGACAGCCTGTCAACCTGCGGAAACCTGTGGATATCAGGTGTCCCAATATCGCACTCATTTGTCTCAATATATTGAGACCTATTTCTACATATTTAATTCACAAATATACAAATATATATGATAGACTATTTAATCAACAGTCCATTTACAGTCCTTTTATATAGCAAAGGTATACATGAACTATGTTAGAACAAATCGTATCTGCGAGGTCGGCCACTCTCTTGGACTGTACGAAGGGGTCCCACATTAGAGTGAGCAAAACCGATAGTGATAATCTCTACCTGAGGTTACTCCCTTTAAAATGCACATGCAATATCACGTAAACATCGATCACATTTCATACAATTTATCTGACATTATATGAAATGTGCGAGTAATCATGCATGAGATGCGACCCTCATACTTAGAACACGAGTCTCAAGCGAGCTTCCTCACACGGAATGTCAAGTGTGAAAAACCGATCATCGATGTTAGCCCGATGGCTTCGGCCATTGGACAACCTCCGATCTTTAATTTATCAAATCGCAGTTTTCTTTCTTTTTGTGGGCCATGGATTTTTTGGTTTTCACCGCGAGGCGCCGCACTCATTTCAACATTTTGAACTTGTCGTCGAATCATGTCTAACCGTGAATAACATTTGGATCTTTCACCATGGGGATCTACCCAACTTGCTCCGCCCAAAAACATGTAATTTATCATTTTGATCAATTTACACTTCAGTGAGTCTCAACCTTTGACTTTGTCCATTTCCGAGCTCACGACCCATTTACCAACGCAGTGAATACTCGATACCATGCACCCACACCCGGCAGTGCGTGTGACCGTGCATATGAAATGCATGATGCGTGCATTTTCATATGTTATGTATATATGAGTGCTTCATGAACATTAATACACCATGGATAATTATAATTTTTGCCCATAATTTACATCCATGCAATCCATGCCATTAATTAACATGCATCAACATAATTCTCAAGCAACGCATGTTATTCATAAAAACCATAACACAAAATGACCCAAATCTCGGACCCACATATCTGAGGACACCTCTTGTGGTCCTTCACGGTTCGTCACGGGTATTGGGATACCAAGCTACACCACAAAACCCCAGACATCGGTCTCGGGATCCAAAACCAAGCGAACTTAGTCAGAAGCAGGTTCAGCTTGATTACGAAATTTTAGCCGATTTGTTTTGAACCTGATCGATAATTAAGCTAAAGGCGTCAAAAAACGGTCCGAAATTCAGCAATTGTCCCAACAGGTCGAAAAATTCATAAAAATTTCTACTAAGTCAAGTGGAATTTAGAGTTCTGCGACTTTCAAGCTCTGGCTAATCACGGCCAGTTAAATGGCTAGAATAGAAAATAACACAGTAGGAGAAGTCCACTTTACCTCATGAGTTTGATGAAATTCCAAGATTTTATGGTACCACGCATTAACCCTCATTGCGTGGATCAACTTTGCCTTCAACCCCAGCGAACCTAGGGTCCAGTTTTAGTAGATCTAAAGAAAGAAACAAAAAAATAAATAAATAAAATAAAATTCTCTCTCCTGAAGCGCTCACATCCCTTTCGTTCGTCTCCTCCCTGTTTTTGATTTTATTCTTTTTTAATTAATTAATTAATATATTATTATTATTATTATTATTATTATTATTATTATCTTGGATTCTTTCTTCATATTGATTCATTCGGGTCGTTTCTACCCGAAACAATTTATTTATTTTGAGTTGGCTATTTTTAAATAAAGGCTTAGTACTGATCGTTTCACGACTTCCTAGATTTTCAAAAAATGCATCACGAAGTCAACGACGGTGATCACCTAGAAAATTGTAAAATATTTAGCTTATCTCGAGTCGTGAAACTTTTTGGGTCACTAGATTTGATTAGATGAATTTACTTATTGTGATCTGTTTCGTCATTCTAGATCTAGAGAAATTTCCTAGGCTTCCTGAACCATTATGACAATTGTTCATTATTATTATCATTTTCCATTTTTTGAAAATTCCCCAATTTTCCGGGTTTACACATTGAATTTAGGAAAAGTGAATAAAACTTCAAAATCCATGTTACTTATCCTTAAAATCAATTAGTATTACCAATATATTTTAGGTTTTATTAATACTTTCAAATCAACCATATTTATATCAATGCACTTTGAAAAATTAGTGTTTATCGACTTAAAACATGCACTCTTTGTGAGAGCCGGAAAATAATTTTCTCGAAAAAGAAATTAAAATGGTAATTTGGTAAAAATCCAAAATTTTCTAGATCTCGGATAATGAAAACGGACTTTACCTTGGAATCGTCTTGAAATCTAAATATACGTCCCGAATTGGTCAAGTCAGGAAATAGTCGAGAATTCTTGTTTTAGAGTAGCGAGTAATCTGGATGCTGGCATTTTGGATGGTTCTGGTGCCGTGTCAGTGTAGAATGAGTCAACTTGAGCTCAAGTTTGGGGCCCACTTGGACAAATGGCATGATGTCATTGGAGGAAAATCAAAAGGTAGGTGGATAAGTGGATAAGAAATCAAAATAAGCCATTGATGGCTTGACATGTGGCAATGAGGGGACATAAGAGGAATAAAACAAAAGAGAAAAGAACAATTCTTTTGGCATTTTGGCTGGTATACGTGCAGTGGAGGGAGAAATCAAATTCTAGAGAGAGAAAGCCCAAATTCTCTCTAGATTTCCTAGTGTTCGGACCGTCAGTTCGTCGGTAGAAGCGTTAATTCTCTGTTCAGTATACGATGTGGACAGGTTTTGTCAGTTTCGACAGCATAGGAGGTAAGGTTTCTACTTGATTTAATCCATTTTAAGAGCTTTGTTATGCTTTGGGTGTTGTGAAGGCCGTGAGGCGTTTGGTTGGTCTCGAGGCTTGGGGCGAAGTGCTAGAAATTTGGGACATGGATAGTCGAGGCGATTAATAATTTATTATTGGTCCCGTATGTTATAGTATACAATAAATTATGGTTTGGAGTGTTGTTGGGCTGGAGATGGCCATGGTTCGGTTCCACAAAGTGGAACCGATGCTAGATATTTCTGGCTTATTACTTGCTGATTTGGAATTTGTTAAGCAGTCCCTATTTATATTGGACCAAAAATGTCCATGTGTTATTTGCATGAAATTTCTTGAATGAATGGCTTGAATTATTGAAGAAATTGTTAATGCATGAAAATTTAGATAACATAGTGTTTGAATTATAAAAATATAATTGTGTGAGAGCCATTGGAATTAAGTTGGATTGTTGATTAAGCCCAGAAGTGAGCTAATTTGGATGTTATTGATATTAATTAAATAGCAGCATGTTATTAGTATGTGAATTTGTTAATATATGCATGGTGAGATATATTAGTGCAATTGTTTGGACATGATAATGCATTCCATATGCACCGGGGCACCCCCAGAGCGATAGGTACTTGCATGACATGAAAATGAAAGGAAAATGGTTGTGAGGAATTTCCAAGGAATATTTTGAGGAATAATTGCCTTGGAGAGTTGTCAGCAGTTCATTTCGGGCCCGGACCATGGCCCATTTTGAAGAGTGCCACGGCCAATTCACTTATCGGGTTGTCGATAGATTTGCGAAACTGGTGAATGCGTTTTCGAAAATAAAAACCTTTTGTTTTGAAAATAGTATTTTTCTCACATTTGGCTTAGGCATGCGTGAGGGAGTCAGTGAAGGCTCGAGAAGTGGGAAAGGGTGAGTCACATTCTCATCCATATCATGTAGACATTCAAGTAAGATCGTGTATTTGCTTGAGTGTGTTTGGTTGCCATTACATGTGCACTTAGGTGGGGAGTAAGCCATGTAGGAAATTATCACTACTGGGCATTGCTCACCCTGTCGAGGGAACATCATTTCAGGTATAGGGAGTGCTCGGGAAGACGTCGCTCATTAGATGCCTCTTTTGAGAAGAAAGCCGACACGTGGCTTTGATAGATATATTTTGTAAAACATGTATTAGAATTCTTAATTTTAATATATGTTTGTATTAAGAGTGTAATTAACTCTTGAACTATTGTAATATAGTTGGTTGGATTTTTGTGAGTATGGATGTATGGGCCAATGTGGTCATTTTACTCATGATATGAGACACACAGGTTTTCCGCGGGTTGACGGGTTGTCAACGGACCCCCGGGATTTGGGGCGTCACACTCTTTTACATGTCTGGTATGAAAAAATAGTTACTAAACTATTTTAATATAAATATAGTTTTCCAATCATTATCTATTGTTCTCTTTACTTAATCATTGAATAATTTTAAATTATCTTATAAATGAAAAATATTAACAAACAGATACGGCTTAAGGAGTTTAAGATAGTTTAAAAGGTGTTAATATAAACTTTCATAAAAATTTAAAAAACCCTAATTTTATATCATTGTCTAACTAAAAATAATAAATATTTTATAGATTTTTATCAAAATAATTTATTATATATATATATATATATATATATATATATATATATATATATATATATATATATATATATATATATATATATATATATATGATGCTTTTTCAGCAGGCTGGGATGGGCGTGTAGGGTCGTGAAATTTGGACTCGGATTGTTTGTGGGCTGGGATGCGGGCTCTTGGGTTATGGGTGAGGTAGGATTGCTTTGCCTTTGTTGATGCGGAGCCACAGATGAAGTACTTCTCTGCAAAACAGAGGAGAAAGAAAAACAAAAGGGGGGGTCGTGAGGGCTTTACGTGGCCGGCTCGATGTAAAAATCCAGTTCTTCGCTTGAGAGAAAGAGAGAATGTTTAAGAGAATTAGTAGCATGCGAATCGGCGTACCTTTCAGATGGGAGTGGCCTTGTGTATTTATAGTGGATGATCGATCGATGACTAGGAGTCCCTCCCATTGGAGATATGTTTCCTCATATTGTTAGCCTTAGATTTAGCTTGGATTAGTGAGGGAGTTTATTTGGGATAATCCTCCTTCTTTATTGGAGGATTCCCGTTTGATGCTCTTCTATTACTTTTTCTGAACCCACGACAATAGGACTTGATTGGACGAATAGGTTATTATCTTTTAGGGAATATTCTATCTTACATTGTGGAAGGATTTGGGTTATTGTTTGAATATGGGCTCTCATTTTCAACCATGTTTTAGACTGTGAACGGACCTCCTTTTGAGGTACCTTTATGGAGGGAGGCATGGGGTGGTGCGACCCCCATTGCTCTATCGGGCTGGCGAGTGGGATACTCGGTCCAATTTTATATCCCCATCAGTTGCCCCCCAGCCCTTGTGTACGGACTGCGTGGGCAAAGTAATTGTTCTGCGTCATTGCCATTTCGTGTCCATTGGATTAGCCACAGTGCGCCGTGACGGATATTAATAATAATGGCCCTTTGGGGTTTGGCGTGCGTCTTACATTTTTGCTGACCTCTTGATTTCGCCTTCCTCTGGTCTCTTAACCTTCTATTTATTTAGCGTTTTGTGCTTATTTGCCTTCACGATTTCGTTAGGTCACGGGGCTTAGCGGGTGTTGTTTCGTATGCTTTGCGATGGGCTCGAATCGCTCGCTGTCTGCGTATCCATGCTAGTCCTCACGGTGATGTCGGTCGATCTAGCTAGGGAAGCCCCCAGTCGTTTGATCGTCGTCAATCCCCCAGATGCTCCTGCGGCGCCTCCCCCTCCTTTGGGTAAAGGCAAAAAGAAAATAAACGTCGAATATCTAAAGATTCGGATTTCCTCAAGTTGCACGTTCGTCATGCCATGAAAGTGGGACGAGCAAGGTTGGCCCTTCATGCGAGTCGATTTTGTTGAGCGATACCGTCCTCTTCTGGTGTTCGTGTATGGTCCCGATTTTTGACTGTTCACGTTACCTCCGTGCCGGAATGGTGTGTTTTTCGAGGTCGCATTTGATAAACGGCCTCCGTTTTCCCTTGCACCCTGCATCAAACGAGGTTCTTGACATTTTCATATCTGCCCTTCAGCGGCTAATGGTTGGGGCATTTTAGTGGGTTTGTTGGTCTTTTTTAGAGACAGGGGACTTGGCGTCCCTAATGTGGCTTTGCTCCTGCATCTTTTTAATCTGACGGCTACCGCCGAAAGTTTATTTATTCCTAGGCGATCTGGGCGCTTTGGTGATTCGGACCTTCCTTCTTCTCATAGGACATGGAAAGTTCGATGTTCTTTGTCGGTGGCTCAAGTGGGAGTACAACTCTTTGAAACGGGAAGACACCACTAGGCGTGCCAGACGTGGAGCACCCCTGATAACCTTCGTGAGTATCATCCTTACCTTTGGTTTAATTCATCCCAAAAGTCGGTTGAATGCTCGGTATGAGTTTCCCTTATATTTTGGATCTGCGACTTGAGCTTAGCAGCGAATACATTTATCGCTCTTGCTTTGGCCCAGATACTCTGCTCGTTCCTACAGCGAGCTATTGGAAGTCGGATGTCTCCGATTCATCGATTAAAGTCCATGAAAATCTTCCGTTTAAGACGCCGCCTCTCTACTCTGGAGTTTTCTCTTTGAACTGTGTTGCTCTGAGAGATCTTAGCTCATACGAGAGGGATCTCGAAAACCTCGGGAGTGCAGAAGCAGACTCTTGAAGGATGTGATGCCAACAAATTGAGATTATAGCACCTTAAGTCCTCATCCGAGCGGCGATTATAGTCCCAGTTGGCTGAGATTCTGGTTCTTCTCTTCCTCTTCTATTCATCAGTGATCCCGATTGAGTGTCAGTCGATCGATTATCTGCTATGACATCTTTGAAGATATCAGCATCTCCACGAGATGCGTCGAAGAAAGCAAAATGAGAGTTGATGAAATTAAGATTCTTTGTATCAATGCTGAACTTTCGTGGTGCGTTTCATCCATCCTCATGATTAGATGTCGAGAAATCAAGGGTTCTTGGGTTGATGAGGCCTTGTATATGAGTTGGCGATAAACTATAATTATTCAGCTCTCTCTGGCTCGTATTGATTCTGATGTGTGACATGTTGTAGTTTTACTCAATTGAGGGCTTGGTGAAAAGCCAAAGCGGATAACATGTAAGGATCGCCGAATTTATAAGGCGAAAGTGACTACTGACCTGGCGGGGCAGGCTGCGAGGGCGAGTCTGGCATTGTGCGAAGAAATAGAAGGACTTCGTTAGATGCGACACGCTTCGCCGGCTGTGATCGGTAGTAGGAGCGAGTCGGGTAGCAATGGCTGGCGGGAGGCTTAAAGAAGTTGAGATGAGCCGAGGTTCACGGAAGATGATTTGATTGAGAACGTGAGGGTTTGCAATGCGCTGATGAGCCGATTGGTTAGGGAGGAACTCATCATCGGGGCGAACAGCGGTTACAAATGGAGTTGCGCGCGATCACCGGTGGATTTGGGCCTTAATGGAGAAACAACGAAATGGCTCGTCGTGAGATTTTGGAGAGCCAGGCATTCTTGAGAACTGAGCATGAGTCCTGCGGGCGGCAGTTTGTAGGAGCTGACTAAGCGAGTGTCGCAGTTCACGCGCTGACATGTGGTATAGTTTGTTCGGAAGGCCCGGTCATTAGGCAATTGCGGGACGGTGGTGCTCGATTGAAATACGGATGACTTGCTTTTCAACGAGAAAGCCGCTCGTACCAGATCACGGATTTACGACTTTGACGCCGGCGATGGGGAGAATCTTCAGTACAACGAATCCCAGAGCTGTATATCTTTGAGGCCTTCTCGTTCTTAAATCGATACTTGACATTAGAGCTCGTCTCGCTAATTTATTATGCTTTTTTTTTTTGCTAGACTGGGCTACTACTGTATTAACCTTCTTTTAATGGATACTCGCTCCACACAGAGAATTTACATGTTATTTGCTCTTCTTTACGAATTATATCTGCGTCGGATCCTTGAAACTGATCACATGATGTAAGCTTGTAGGTCGTTCTGTCGGCCCGGCGTGGTTTCTTTGGCTATCACGATTAGTGCGAATGGGACTTTGTTGGTTTGGGCTGTGGCCACGTCGTCCCGACTGCGGGTGTTGACACGTCACTCATTCCATGCTGTTTGGAGTTCGCCAAGGCTAGGGTTTGCCAGTGTATGTAGTCGATTAGAGCTTGATTATACATGTCGAAGGGAGAGTGTCTCAAGAGCTCGTCAACAAGAATAGTAAGGAGGCTAAAATGCATTGAAAATGCACAGTGAAGAGGCTACGTCCTTATAGGTAGTAGGAGCTCGTTTGCCTATACTGAAGGAAGAACTCGTTATTGAGATTTGTAGGGAGGAGCCCATGTTGATGCGAGAGAAGGGCTCGTCTGCGATCCATAGTAGGAGCTGCAAATGCAGCATTTGAAGAGGAGAGAGAGGAAGCCAGTCGTGAGTTTGTGGGGGAAGGCAGTTTGTTTGAAGTGAGAGGATTTCGTCTTGGCGTATAGTAGGAGCTCGTGCACTTTGTGTTGAAGAGGCTCGTCAATGGGGTGCGAGGAGGGCCACGTGTTTTGAGTGCGAGAGAAGGGCTAGATCGATGGAGTGTGGGAGCTCGTCAGCTGTGTTGAAGGAGGCTCGTGTAGATTTGCGGGGAGGAGCCGTGTTTGAGGTGAGAGAAGGGCTGTGCACGATGGGTGGGAGCTCGTCGGCTGTGTTGAAGGAGGCTCGTCAATAAGATTTGCGGGGAGGAGCCCCCGTCGTGTTGAAGACCTGAAGACCAGTGATAGATGTGGGGGCTCGTCAACCACGTGTTGGAAGGGAGAGCTCGTGATAAGATTTCGCGGGGAGAAACTTAGTCTTGTTTGAGAGTGCGAGAAGAACGTCTGATAGATGGTAGGCTCGATGCGCTTTGTGTTGAGCAGGGAGAGCTGCGTCAATGGGAATTTGCACGAGGGAGGAGCCATGCAGTTGAGGAGTCACGAGAGAAGGGCTCGTCTGATGGGTGGAGTAAGGGCTCGTCGGCTGTGTTGAAGGAGAGCTCGTCGATAAGATTTGCGGGGAGAACTTTAATGCATTTGAGAGTGCGAGGAGAAGGGCTAGATCACGATGGATAGTGGGGACTCGTCGGCTGTGTTGGAAGGAGAGCTTGTCAATAAGATTTGCCCAGGGAGGAGCCGTCGTTGGTGCCGGAGAAGGGCTCAATCACGTGAATCGTGGGAGCTCGTGCAGCGTGTTGAGAGGAAGCTCATTGATAGGGTTGCAGGAGGAGCCGATGCATTTGAAGTCTGCGAGAAGAACCATCTTGATAGATAGTGGGAGCGTCATTTGTGTTGAAGGCTTCGTCGATAAGATTACGGAGGCCCGTCTGTTTGAGGTAGGGCTCGTCCTGATAGATAGTGGGAGCTTTCGTGCACTTTTGTGTTGAAGAGGCCAGTGAGTGGGATTTGCGAGGAGGCCGTGCATTTTGAGAGTGGAGAAAGGGCTCGTTCGATGGAGATAGTGGGAGCTCGTCCTTTTGTGTTGAAGGAGAGCTGCGTCGATAGATTTGCGGGGGCGAATGCGGTGAGAATCGCGAAGGAACCGTCTGATGAATAGTGGGAGCTCGTCGGCTGTGTTGGAAGGGAGCCGTCGATAAGATTTGCGGGAGGCCACGTCTGTTTGAGGTGTAGAGGAGGGCTCGTCCTGACAGATAGTGGGAGCTCGTCAGCCTGTGTTGAAGGGAGAGCTCGTCAATAAGATTTGCAGGGAGGAGCCCATCTGTTTGAGGTACAGAGAAGGGCTCGTCCTGATAGATAGTGGGGCTCGTCTGCCTGTGTTGAAAAGGAGAGGCTCGTCAGTAAAGTTTGCAGGAGGCCCGTCTGTTTGAGGTGCAGAGAAGGGCTCGTCCTGATAGATAGTGGGAGCTCGTCAGCCTGTGTTGAAGGGAGAGCTCGTCAATAAGATTTGCAGGGAGGAGCCCGTCTGTTTGAGGTAGGGCTCGTCCTGATAGATAGTGGGAGCTCGTCTGCCTGTGTTGAAGGGAGAGCTCGTCAATGAGATTTGCAGGGAGGAGCCCGTGCGATTTGAGAGTGCGAGAGAAGGGCTCGTCGATAGATAGTGGGACTCGTCGGCTGTGTTGAAGGCTCGTCGATGAATTTGCGAGGGAGGGCAGGTGCGTTTGAGTAGGGCTCGATCTGATAGATAGTGGGGCTGGAAATGCACTTTTGTGTTGAACGGAGAGCTCGTCGATGAGATTTGCGGGGAGGAGCCGTCGTTTGAGGTGCGGAGAAGGGCTCGTCACGATGGAGAATGGTGAGACCGTCGACTGTGTTGAAGGGAGGCTCATCGGAGTGTGGTTGGGCTTATGGCGTGTGGCACAGGCGGCAGAGTGTGAGGCTGTTTCGTGTGAGAATCCATCGTGGGGAGATGCTTACGTGGCAGAGGCGGCTTTATTAGGAGGCCATTTAGGTGTGTCCTTTGGTTGTTGAAAAGTGAACCGCTTTTTAATCTTGCGATTGATGGGAGTTTGGAGCGGTTTTATGCGCCTTCGGTGCTTCCTATAAACAGGGGTTTTGTTGCCTCTGTGCCTTACGCTTTTGAAGTTTTCTGCTTTTCATACTGGGCGGATGAAGTGTGTAGAAGACGGATGCTTGATGTTCGGCTTCCTTCGTTGGGGTTCCTCTAACGCCTGCGGACCGGTTTTTTACAGATTTCTCGGGTCTGTGGGGTGTGTTTTTCCTAGTTTCCCTTTATGGGAGTTATGTTATTCCTGGCTGCTTGGTACGAGAGATGCGAATCTAAGGAGTGGGGGAATATGGTTCATCCTTGCACCTCCTCCTCGTTCTCCTTTCTTTCTTCCTCTCTCACGGGTATACCTCTCCTCTTTTCTTTTTCTTTTTCCTTCTTTACATCCGCGGCTTTCTCATACGGCTTCTCCTTTTTTTTTTTTTGTCCCCCTCTTTTTCTCCTCTTCTCCTCCTTCTTGTCTTCTTTTCATTATGTCTTTCTCCTTTGTCTCTCTTTCCCCCTTTTTTTTTTGAGGGTATTGCTTGTCTTGAGTGCCTGAGGAGCTGCTTGTCTTAGCGTGTAGTGAAATTATTGTATCTTGTATGCTTTATGATGTAATCAAGGAAGCGCTCATTGATTATGTCAGACCATGACTTGGAATAAAGATGTACTTTTATTTCCATGAATTTTCCATTGTATGTATATATATCTATTTTTTTTTTTTTTTTTTTTTTACATGCCCGAACCGTTTGAGACATCCGAATAACAACTTGGTGCTCGCCTAGGAACAAGGCCTTATTACAGGCGTGCCTCTTGATCGCGCTTAAGATGCTGCGCATTCCGTATCGTAAGATTTTCCTTCCTCTGTTTGGGCTCATGGTGCCCGGTCGGCGACTCGGTCTGATATAAGGGTTTGCTTCCCAATTGGGGCCTAGCTTCCCATAATGGATTTTTCCGCGCGCGGGTAGTAGCTTTCAAGACCAAATCCGACACGTAACCACGGGCGACTCTCTTGTTGTGTGCTGCGGTCTTCTTTAGTGACATTCTACGTACATTTGTTGAACTGCTCACGCTTCTCGTCCAGGAGCTCTAAGTTCAGACGCAGGGCCTCATCGTTTTGTTCCTCAGGTGGCTCGATTACGGGGAGACTTCTCTACGCTGGCGGGGGCTCTTTGCCTGTGCCCAAAAGCTAGGGCAAATGGAGTCTCAGGGTTCTTTGACTTTCTGTGTCGTCTATGGAGGCCCGTAGTCTTCGGGGAAGTATTCGGCCAAACTCCCCTTCAGCTCTTCCAGCTTGGTTTTCAGGGCGGTCTTGAGGGTTCTGATGGTGACTTCGGCTTGCCCATTTGATTGCGGGTGAGCTGGCGACGAATAGTAATTTTTAATTCCGAGCTCGGCACAAAAGTCCCTGAATTTTGCGTTATCGAACTGTTTTCCGTTATCTGAGACCAAGGCTCTTGGGACACCAAATGCGCATGATTGCTCGCCATGCGAGTTGCGTATCTTACGCTCACGTGATTGTGGCTAAGGGCTCGGCCTCGTACACTTAGTGAAATAATCTCACATACGATTATAAATTTACATTGGCCTTTGCCAATGGGCAAGAGATCCCAATATGTCGACCTTCTTGGAAGAAATTTGGGTGCAGTGATTGATGTCAGGCTCTGGCGGGAGGCGTGATATTTTAAGCGTGTTCTGGCGGTCCTGTGCGTCTTTTGACCAGGTTGGTTGCATCTTTGAGCATTGTGGGCCCGATGGTATCCACGCTTAAAACTTTCGACCCCGGCGTTAGAACCCCGTTATGGTTCGCATATGCCTTGATGCACTTCTCTTGCTTGTATTCGATGTCTTCTCTGCGATGCATTTTAGGAAGGAGTGTGAAGAATCCTGGTTGTAGAGGCTCCCTTGTGATTGGTAAACTGGAGGATCTCACTCTTATCTTAGCCGCTTCCTTGGGGTAGTCTGGTAAGGTTCCGTCTGTGTAATCCCCGAATAGGGTCCGTCCGGTTTAGTACGGGGCCATTGTTGTGGCGAAGAAACTTATTATCTTAGTAAGGGTCGACGGAGGAGCTCTGCGAGAGTCGATGGCGTTGATACCCACAATGTCTTCTGCTGAGGCGTGTAGCTTTGCCAAGCGTCGTACGGGAATTCTCTGGATACGGGGACGTACTTGATCTTAAGCGATACCAGAGCTTCTTGATAAATCGCGGACTTTGCGAAGATATAGAATCATTTTCTCACTTTTGGCCTCGTATGTGTCTTCAATCTGTCTGACCACCAGTTGGGAGTCGCTATGGACCTCTAGCTGATCGACCTCTAATGAATGAGCGAGATTGAGGCCTGCTATTACGGCCTCGTACTCGGCCTCGTTGTTGGAGGCGTGGAACCCAAACTGGCTAGCATACTCAGTATGCATACCCTCTGGTGAGTCGAGTTAAACTTGCTCCGGCTTCCTTGTGCATTTGAGGCTCCATCTGAGCTTCCGTATGGGGAGGTCGTCCATGATTGGGTGGGCTCGGCAGAAGCTCTTGGGGCGAGTCCATGAATCGATAGGATCTGTCCTTTTATGGCTGTTTTTTGGCTTGTGCCCGAATGTCGAATTCGGCTCGGCTCACATGGCCCATTCATCGACCTCCAGAGACCTCCCGGTTTATGTAACACACTGCTTCATGGGGTATTCGAGTCGGGACTTCTATGGTGTGAGCTACGGAAATAAGGGCCGAGAGTCTCATTTGCGGTCACGAGCTAGTATTAATTTTTCCATTTTGGTCCTCTCTCAGCTCCCCTCCCGGGGCTGGCTTCTTGATGGCGGAGTCTTTGTACCGCTCTTTGTCTCGGCCCGAGCCTTGCGCTAGTTAAGAAAAATTTGAAATCTTGCCAAATACAATGTGAGGATTTCTCCTTCTACCGGGCTTACTAGAATGGGTGGCGAGCTCAAGTACGCTTTCAAGGTTACAAACGCTTCTTCACATTTCTCATCCCATTGAAAGGCTTTCTTCAAAACTTGGAAGAAAGGTTGGCATTTGTCACTTGCCCTGGACACGAATCGACTTAGGCGGATCTCTATTTAGTGTTGTGCTTCTTTATCAGTTCGTTAGCATCTAACAATGCTTTATTTCTCGGTTCTTCAATTCCACTATTGGGTTGTGACCCGAAATTTTCTAGTGACCATGAAAAATATTCGCGGATTAAACTGTCGTTGTAATCCTCTGGATCTGCGGGCGTCTGGAAGATGAGGCGTGTGGGATGTTGGTGCGAATTTTACCAGCATGTCGTCTACGTATACCTCCATTGTTGTACCTATCTGTTTCTGAAACATCCGGTTCACTAACCTCACAGTAGAGTTGCCCACATTCTTGAGCCCCGAAGCGACGTGCGATACTGATGGGTCCCACGTGCGGTGATGAATGGCGTCTTCTCTGGTCCTTTGGGGTCCATGCTTATCACGGTTATAACGGAGAAGCAGCATCCATGAAGCTAAGAGCTCATGGCTCAACGTGGCATCTACGATAAGGTCGATCTGGGTAGGGAAGGCGTCACTTTGGGCTTGCTTTGTTTATATCGATTGAAATCTGTCTGAGCCGCCCGTTTGCCATTTGCTTTCTTAGCCAGGCACAACGTTGTAACCACTCAGGGTATTCTACCTCACGATTGCCTGCTTGGAGGAGCTTCTGGGCCTCTTCGTTGATGGCCTTTTGTCTCTCTGGTGAAACCTGGCGTTTTGCTTTGCGGCAGGAGATGGGTTGGTATTTAGCTTATGAGTGATATTCTGGCAGTTGATACCACTCATGTCAACGCTTCCATGCAGAATATCCTGATACGTCTTAGGAGCGTGAGGGGGCGCTGAGGCCTTACGCTGAATTTGGGCCGATGGGCAAGATGCCGGTCGTCATCCAACGTGCGGCTCGGCTCCTCGAGGCTCGGGCAGTGACCGCTTCATCACGCGTATCAGCTCACCCGTACTCATTGTCGAGCCGTTTTTTGTTTCATAGGCGGTATAGCATTCTCGTGCCCTGTTTGATCCTCGGGCCGTCCCAGCGCCCGTTCTTGTCGGGAATTTGATTGCAGGTGGTATGCGGGGGGATGGCTTTATCACGTTGAAGAGGGCTGCCCGGCGTGGCGTAATTTATGGTGGCGGGCGTCCTTTATGAGAAACCTTCTTTGTCGTCGTTGCTTGGCAGGGGCTCCCCCGAGGTTAACACCGGAGTTGGATCGATCCCAGAGTAGCACCTTTTCTCCACGAGAACCCGGAGATGAGTGTTGTGAGGTTCCTAGCTTTTCTCTTCCAATTCCATTTTGTCGGGCCGTTAAAATGATGTCGGTAGGAGCTCCCGTTATCTCTTGGGACCAGATGGACCGTTATTATTTGCCACAATTGCGCGGATTACCGGTGGGTCATCATGGGAGGTCGTGACACCCTTCAAGTACGAATCGAGAGAATGTGATAGTAGTGTCATTTCATGGCATTTAGATACTGGTATGCCCCTCCCCCATGTCTGTCGATCTTATCTTTGCGCAAGTGGGCCTTCAGGCCGAACTAGATTCTCTCTCCCGTGAAATCCTCACGAGATCCACGTGGATTTCCCCGGGGGGTTGCTGATGCGGGAGATGCGTCGTGCGGCCAGGTGGTGGCGGCGGGCGGGGCTGATTACGGTTGGGTCGGCCTTGAGCGGTTTCCTCGAGAAGAAATAAACGCCGTGGAGATATCCGTGTTTGTGTCGGATACTCTATCTCTCTTCTATTTGTATACGGTTGTCAGTCAGTTATCAGCGTCACGTGCGTGGGACTGAAGGTTATGGTTATCATGTGATGAGATTGATTCGCCGATCTTCCGGTAGCATTCTCTTTGCTTTGTTGCGCTTTCTGAATGTGAAGGGTGAAGTGTTGAGGTGAATGGCGTCGTCGTCTTTGGTTGCGGCGGGCCCGGGAAAGCGTCCACTAAGATTCCTCGTCTCTTGGGATCGCTCTGCTCTGCCCGGAGATTTCTCTTTCTCTGGTCTCCTTGCCTCTTGGGCTCCGTCCCGTCGCTTCTCTATTTGTCTTTTTGTCCTTGCTGGCGGAAGAACTTTCC